>OZ024740.1:164441309-164478809 GCA_964016885.1 Eledone cirrhosa | reverse complement strand
TTTACGGTAATTAGTTGATGGCATTGCAACGGAAAACAGAAAAGCAGGCTCCTGGTATACTAAAGCAGCGGCCCGATAACGAATCCTAATTTAAGCTATTTCTTTCTATTTAGATCACACGTAGCTTTAGGAAATGTCTGAAAGCCACAATACCTCATTTTCACTTCTTCTAAACATATAAATACGCGTGCTGATATAAGACATCAGTAATTTCTATTATCTGCGGTACTCTATTTTACAGATTTGCTAACGCGGTAGAGTTGCACAACCCCACTCTGGTTAACTTGTTTCTCATCCTCCCCGGGGGTCGATACAATTGGCACCAGCAATATACTGGAATGGATGTTAATCGACTGTACCCTGTTCAACAACAAATGTGTCGGCAGTGTTCTGATATAAGGAACCTTTAATCATCTTTTAGTGCTGATTTTATTTTTTGTTAAAATATTTTACGAAGAAAGACATAAAATGTAAAGGCGACACAACTACAGATGATGTTGTTCTTGCTCTTGCTAGTGTTGCTGTTGTTATTGTAGTTTTTCTTCTTCATCTCCTTCTTCTTCTTCTTCGTTTTCCATACTACCCCACGCTAATAATATAGTCGAGAAATTATTGTCTACAGTTCCATATATAACATCTCTTCCTCCAGCTGTAGACCATACCATACATACTGTCATACAATGATAATCTTGTTTCAGGATGAGAGCACAGATATTTACTATCTCCCCTCTTCCGTAGTATCTGTGACATAGAACGCTGGTATGAGCTGGTTTCGCGTTGAATAATATCAAAATAGTGTATTGTAATGAGATCATGGGTGACCAGGTCTATATGCATCACCACTCAAATAATCCAGTGTCTGAAAGCATGTATTATATTACTTGCATTGCTATCTATGTATCTACTGTCGAAGCATTTAAACAGCGAGGATCAGCTAGCTACATGCAATCGATACAATGAAAGACAAGTTTGTCTACACCTGGTCTATGTAGCACCCACATTGTAAAATTCACAAGTAGGTCTTTAACTTTTAGAGCTGAGTTCAATTCTTCCAATAAGGTCCGGAGAACCCACTCCAGCCCGTACATTTTAACCAGTGTCATTTACTCATAATTTGTCTATGTGCTATTGATCACAGATTACATTGTGTCGTTGCTTCTAAAGTCTGGTATTCCACAGCTCCTTATAAATCAAACTCATAGCGTACAAACATCCTTTACGACATGAACACTTCTCTCAGTGATAGTAGAAGCCTGTCCGTTGCTTTCACCAAGTTGGCTCATGGAGAAGGTTTCCTCAAATGCCATTGTATTAAATCGTTCCAAACGATTACGACAAGCTATACAAGGTTTTCCTTTTGTGTAGCTTCTTATCACCCGAAAACTTCTAATGAGTGTTTCGGTTCTTGAACTTGCAAAGATAGTCTCAGCTGATTGAATTTTTTCCCCACTTGCTATATCCAGACCATGACATCGTATACACACACACACACACACACACACACACACACACACACATATATATATATATATATATATATATATATATATATATATATATATATATATATATATATATATATATATATATATATATATACAGTATATATATATATATATAAACACATATATTATACTATATTATATTATATGGATTGACAGTATTGGTAGAGAGTAGAACGCCATGCTTTGATTCATAGAGTTACGGCCCTTGCTATTCTGAGTTCATTCCGCCAAGGTTAACTTTGCCTTTCATCCTTACGAGATCGATAAAATAAAGTACCAGTAATGCACTGAGTAATTGCTGGCCTGGTACCAAAAGTAGAAACAATTATGTTATATTACATCAAATTAGTATGATGTCAGTAGCGTCTATAATTTCAAATGCCCAGGTGTATGTTTCTTGAATCCAAACTTCTATTTGTAATCAATTTCTTGCCATGGCACATTGATCTCTTGGCGTATGGGCACATCGATTTTTAATAATAAGTAGAGGAAATAATTGATTAAACCCATCCTGATGATGGACGAATTTGATCTCAGGACAAAAGAAAAATATATTAAATGCAAATTGCTTTCACTTGTAGATCAATATATTTCTTCCATTCTTCAAGGTCTTATTCAGGCGCTCTCGGTATTTCTAATTTGGCTTTCTTGCAATGACATTAACCTCCTTAAAATATAAATCTTCTTAATGAAGTTAAAAAACGTTACCAGAAATTTGCAACACCTTACTAGCACCTAATTTATTATAGTTGTATCTAGGATCATGTCATATAATATGCACTTCTTTTATTAAGACTGTGGGTTTGTTTTGGTCCATATTTTGATGGTATCTATAACAAATTGGTTGATTACGTAGACGATTCTTACATTTCTGCTGTGGGGATGCTTGGATCTGCATGGATCTTTCAATCATGAGGCTTTGAATTCGCCAGGTCAAGTTTGAAGAAATGTCGTAGATGAGGATGAAATGCATGAGACTGGTGAAATTGTGATGAATGAGGTGAACAAGGAGGAACTTGAAAGAGAGTCGATTATCCTAGAGAAGAATAAAAGAAGGGAGGGGGGATAAGGAGAGTATTAATGAGATCTTCGAGATCAACTACAGGGACAGAAGAAGGTCGAAGTTACGCCATCATTAGAAAAGATATCTAGAATATCTAGAAAAGAGGATGCAGAAATATACATAAAACAACTCTTAGAAAACGGGAAAGCGAGCATAGTTTGGGATAGGCCTATCCTCACAGATAAGGTTAGGAAGGCCAATCGGACGGTTATTGTTGTGAAAGACCACATATAATAGAAAGTGCCTCCTTATTGATGTATCAGTTTCAACAAATGATAGAAGATTCCTCGAAGAAGAGACATTATAAAAGTATAAAAGTATCTGAAATAGAGCTCACCATAATGTGGAAGATTAAACATATGCTTATGAAAAAGGTCAGTATATACAAATATGCGGAGCATACGGAGAATACTAGTCACTGCATACATATTACAGGGAGTAGTTCTAATACCTTAGAATTAACAGAAAATTGCACATACCCAATACATACAAAGCACTACTTCGAAATGCAATGAGAGAAATCAATGAAAATACACCTATTAAATAATAATAATAATAAAATATTAATAATAACTACAACAACATTTTCAAAGTCTAAAACTAATTCACAGTAAAACGAACAATGATAGCAACCAATCATTATTGCGTACAGATTTAATAAAAACCTTTATTCCTAATATATTCTCTGATATTATAGTTGATAACACTTAAGAAATTCATATTGCCGTAAGCAAATGAACGAAGATCATTTTATTGCACACGTCATATTCTAACAATTAATTGTCCATCCACTAACTCTAAATATTAATCTAGCTGCGTGGTTAACACTAAATCTCCGGCCTTTCAAAACGCGAAGCTAGCTTCAGGAACAGATGAATCACAAAGGGACGCCACTAAGCAAATTAATTATCATTATCGTTAAACATAGTTTGCATCTACATTAACATTTCTCATTTCTCATCAGATATAATAAAAGACATTGTTCCATGTGTTTAGGTACACTTAATCTTTTGACCAGCCTGCTTTCTTCCCATCACAAATACTAAATATTTAATATGTTCAAGTAAATATAGATCTATGGATGTTCTGTATGAAAGGTTGTGTGGCTATGTTAGAAAATACCATGTTATATGTACATATTGGGGTGTAGGTATATACAAACTCACACACGCACACATGTATATATGTATATATACATTAATAGAGGCGAATATGAAGCATATACACTATGTTTATACATACATCTATGTATGTTTCTCCATTTAAGAAAGTATAAGAGCATACACAATCTTGTGCATGCCTCCCACACATAGTATATATATATATATATATATATATATATATATATATATGTAAGCGTGCACAAATGTGTGTGTGTGTGTGTGTGTGTGTGTGTGAGTTTGTGACGAATACTTGTATGTATGGGTGAAATTGAATTCTTTGAAATTAAGATCAAGTGAACATCATAACTGCAATAATTAGTATTTGTCTGGAAGGAAATAAACCTGTTAAAAACAGATTCCAATATAGAGGTGAGATTGCTATCTGTCCATTTATCATTTTCCCCGCACACACCTTCTGACCTTCCTCTCTTAATATGCCGTTTCCTTTCCATGCATTGGCATTTAATACAGATGTAATATTTCTTTGTCTACCCTTACCTCTCTATCTCTCTTCTTTCTCTCTCTTACTCTCTTTCTCTCTCTTACTCTCTTTCTCTCTCTTACTCTCTTTCCACTTTATATATGTGCATACATGCATAAACACACACACACACACATATATATATATATAAGAAAAAGAGAGAGAGAGAGAGAGAGAGAGAGATAGAAAAAGAGAGAAAGAAAGAAAAAGAGAAATAAGGGCATTGCGAGAGAGGGAAAGAAATGGAATGAGTAATGGAAAGAAGACCGGCAAATATATATATATATATATATATTTGCCGGTCTTCTTTCCATTACTCATTCCATTTCTTTCCCTCTCTCGCAATGCCCTTATTTCTCTTTTTCTTTCTTTCTCTCTCTCTCTCTCTCTCTCTCTCTCTCTCTCTCTCTCTCTCTCTCTCTCTCTCTCTCTCTCTCTTTCTCTCTTTTTCTGTCTTTTCTTTTCTATACTCAACTCTGAATTGGTCATTTCATTCTGTTCTGTCCTCTGACCAATGTGCAACGCGTGCATCTTTGAATTACAGCGCATCAGTTGTTTCGTTGCATTTCCTACTTGAAGCACTCCAAAACACAGGATTCAAATCCATGCAAACACAATCACAAACAGACAGATAAACAGTCACACACATATATATACATGTACATTAAGCAATAACCTTGTTTTGATAGTATTTCATATCCAGGGTTAGATATAGGTTCAGCTCTTCTTCTAACATACATAATAGCCAAAATTACTCTCCCTTGAAACTACTCACAATACATAACCATAACTGAAATCTGTAGTGATATGAAGAGGTGACGATAAGTTGTTGTAGACATGTAGCACTTAGATACCATTAGCTATTGAGGGAGTCCTTCAGCAGTCACTCGATTAGCAGGTTAAACCTCCCTTAATTCTCATCTTACCATATTAAATAAGGAAAATACAATTTAGATAATGTATTCATACAAAACCCTATACATACTGCTTGGTTAGGGCTTGAATGTCGTTATTTATCGATTTCTTAGATGGTGGATGAGAGGTTACTTCAAACCAAAGAAATCACATGCAAACCATATAGCCTTACACTGAACAAACCAAAATCACGATTGTCACGACCAGAAAACTTTTGATCATTGATTTGCTCAATTTTGGCTAAATTGAAATTAAATGACACCTTACGGTACATATGTAAATATTATTGGAAACAAGATGTTCTTCAATATCTCCATTGTAGATTCTGTACGTAAACGCTCATTCAGAAATAGCATACCTCGAACATTTTAGTATCTTCTGGTTTCTATAGATGGATTCACTATTTACATTATATATATATATATGTATATATATATATATATGTATATATATATATATATATATATATATATATATATATACTGTATGTTTATTTAAAAATATTTTGAAGGCATTCCCCTATGAATTTAAGATAGTGAGTAAAGTCACATACACGGCTTTAGCAAAAACAAAGGGAAAATTCATAGCTAATGGCTTTCAAAATGTTTTTAAATAAACATACAGTATTTTATAAACATACAGTATTTTATTAAATATGCAATATTCATATAGACATTGGTATTTCAGAACACCAACACAAATACACACACACACACACATATATATATATATATATATATATATATATATATATATATATATATATATATATATATATATGATGGACCTTCCCGTCGTATGTCGACGTATAAGGGTTCAACATTCGTCTTAAAAAATTTCTATGGTTATACTTTAAATTCACCACCACTGCACGATAAACAGCAGCATTCGTTTAAAGGTTAAGCTGCATAAAGTACGTAAGATTGGTGCATCCCAAAATGAGCTCTTAACTTTCTCCGCATTGAAGAAGTAATACTCCACCACATAACTATGAAACCGTAAATATACAACAAATAAAATAACGTCCATAGACCCATAATATTTCAAATAAGTACATCAACACCAAAGATCACCAAGCAATCAAATCTTTAGCGTTTTTTAAACAATACGATTAAACATTTACGTAATATTATTAAAATATACATATCAGAGAGAAACCGTTAATGATCATTCAAAACGTTCTTAGAAATTTGACTTAGACAACAAATTAAACGAAGAACACTTATTTATAAACATTCGAAAATTACAACCTGTGATATTATCTAATATTCGAAAGAATTTATAGTGTCTTGTACAACATATGTACATTTTGCTTGCACATAATAATTGTTTCTACTTTAGGCACAAGGCCAGCAATTACCCAGTGCATTACTGGTACTTTATTTTACCGACCCCGTAAGGATGAAAGGCAAAGTCAACCTCGGCGGGATTTGAACTCAGATCGTAAAGGGACGTAACTATGCTGGAAAGCATGGCGTCCGACCCTTTACCGATACTGCCATAATACAAGGTAGACATGGATTCTCTCTTAAAGTCCACCTTCACAGCGTTCTGCGGGGTCACAATTGACAAAAACTGATATCATTTTAGAAATATACATATAAAAACAAAAACTTCCATAAATATAGACCAATTATATGGGCGATATTCTCGATGTAATAGCCACAGCAGAAGTTAAGGAAATAAAAGATCTCAGACCCTCTCCGAACCATCTCCGAACCAAAACTGCTTTTTTGACAGCACAAACATTACTCTATTTCTAGACAAAATTGCAGATACATCACATCCGTTTATAACTAACACAAATAAATCGATATAATTAAATAGATCTTATGAATACCAGATCTATATTATTATAATACAAAACATCAGTGCAAAAATCGCAGTGTAGAAGAGCATTTAGTCACTCTACAAATGAAACACTAGTGGCTTTTCTAAAAATTTAATAGCTCAAGCCAAATGAGAATGCTAACATAGATACAACGCAACATATAAATCGATATATACATATATATATAATATATATATATATGTGTGTGTGTGTGTGTGTGTGCGTGCGTGTGTGTGTGTGTGTATGTGTGTGTGTGTGTGTGTGTGTGTGTGTGTGTGTGTGTGTGTGTGTGTGTGTGTGTGTGTGTGTGTGTGTGCGTTTATGTAAAGATAGAGAGAGATAGATAGATAGATATGTTTCTTTATTAGCCACAGGGCCACAAAAGAAGGGGACAAATACAAAGAGGGAAATTTACATACAATAAAAATGTGTAAAATATCACAAATACAATTTAAAAGTTAATCGATTTTCCCCAATAGGGGAGACATTTCATATGGGTAACACATACCCCCGAAAAAATGTGCAACCCTCATCTCCAGGAGTACGAAGAGTTTGTACCCCTTTCCCCTCTTCCTCTTTTTCCTCAACCTAGAAGCTGATATAGAGAGAAGGCCCATTCACTCGTGCCATTCTCGCCACTTTCACCCACCTTTCATAAAACTTGCTGGGGTACAGCACCTCTCTATCCATCCTGATTCTTCTTCCAAAGTGGTATTTGGAAAAAAGAATCAGTTGTTGGCCGGAGAGAAAGGTGTCTGACCTTAGCCCTTTTAACCTTGTCCACCATACAACCTCTTTCGCCATAGCTATCACACAAAGGAAAACCGCCTCTCCTTTGTTTTTGAAGGAGGGTGGGGGTTTGATCATGAGAGTGGACTCAGTGGTCAACCGGATTGGTCCCACCCGCGACAATAGTCGTTCTACATAGCCCGACAGGTCGGTAACGCCCGGGCAGTGTATGAATGCGTGCGCGACGGTTTCTTCATCTCGCACGCATCTCGAACAGATCTTTTTCGAAGGGTCCCTGCCCGGGCGCCCATGTCTATAGAGCTTGTCTCGAACTGGTAGAGCTCCTCGGTAGCACTGCCAAGCCAGGGACTTTTGGAAGTTGTCCATCGGTTTCGGGCGTAAGGTCCTCCTGAACAGACTGGCCGGTTCGTCTTCCTCTACGCCTAGAGTTTCTCCGAGTGCGTCGTGCACTTGCTGCGGATCAATCCTCTATAGAATGACGAAGTGGAGTCTCCACTGATTGCCGGGTCCGCCTGCCAGAGGGCTGTGAGCGCCTGGGCACATTTGATGTGACAGTCGTCGCCCATTTTCCTCGGTCTTTGCTTGACCCAGTACTGCAGCTCGGTCAGCGAGACGAGTCGTTGGAAGGCTCGCCTCACGAACGGGGCCCACACCGGTTGTCCGGTGAGGAATACGTAGAGATGTCACAGCCGGAGCGCGTGTTTGCGAATCGTCAGCCACGGCATCCCCAGCCCTCCGCTGGAAGGGTGTTGGCAACAGATGGATCTTCTCACCAAAGGAGCCCGTTTCTTCCAAAGGAATTGGAAGAGCGCGCGCTCCACTTTGGTGAGCGTTTTGGCTGGACAAGGCACGACAGATAGATAGATAGATAGATAGATATAAATATATATATGTATATATATATATATATATATATATATATATATATGGATATTCTTCAGACATCTCATTATCACATTATTTTCTCTATTATTCACTACACTATTAGAACATAAAATATTTCGCCACATAGAAAAGGCTGCAGAGAATACCACATCAAATCTAATAAATGAATCAAATTTAAAATCTCCACACAAAGACACTAACTCACAACTGAAACTAATGTACTTTATGCAACATCTCATGCCAGTGGCCAACAATTTTAATAAACGTACTAAAGCTCAAAATAAATATATGAATAAATAAAATAATTAATAAATAGATGGATATATAAATAAAAAATCATTTCAAACGTGTTCCGCGCTCCACCTCTGTTTGTTTATATTACTTTTTATTTGTTAGATTATATAATTATATACACACACACACACACACACACATATATATATATATATATATATATTTATATATATATATATATATATATATATATATATATATATATATATATATATATATATATATATATATATATATATATATATATATATATGTATGTATGTATATGTACTTCCTGGGTTTTTTAGAGTATATATATATATTTATATATATATATATATATACATTCAATAACATATATGCACACACACACAAATTTATATATATGCATATGTGTATATATATATATATATATATATATATATATATATATATATATATATATATATATATATATGGAAAAAATGAAATTTAATTTCTCACACTTAGTATGGCTGTTACTTAAATATAAGTATGTATATGTACATACATATATCTATACAGACGTACATAATAGATGCAGACATATAAATATGTACGTATGGATTTACCGAACATTTATTATAATGCTCGGTTTGTTTGTAAACAAACAGCCCGAATTATTAGCCGTAGTGTTCGGCAACCATCGTTGCCTTTTTGTTCAACACTGACAAAGGAACGATGAACTAGTTTTTAGCTTATTAGCCGTCATCAGCACCGTATACCTTCCTGTCAGTCGATTGAACGTTTGAAAGTATATTCTTTCCTTATGCATATTAACGGCTGAGCAGCCTAATTTGCATATCGAATGAGTTAGTCGCCCGGGCGTACCGAAAACGATAAATGGAAAAAATGAAATTTCATTTCTCACTCTTAGTACGGCTGATACTTAAATATAAGTATGTATACGTACACACATATATGTATACAGACGTACAGTAGTATGTATATACATACATACATGCACACATATATATATGTACGTATGGGTTTACCGAACATTTATTATAATGTTCGGTTTGTTTGTAAACAAACAGCCCAAATTATTAGCCGTTTGGTAACCATGGCTGATATATATACATATTCTCTCTGAAGAATAAGGTCAGGACTATTGAAAGTTATATGAAATAAGGACAGACGAATGTCTTCACTTAAAAATAAATTCATAAAAGTCCACCCCTAATCTCTCTGTCCCTATGTGTGTGTATGTGTGTATGGGGGGGTGTACGTGCGTGAGTGTTTTTGTATTAATATACGTATACGCATTCATTTATAGTGTAAATGTGTGTCTGTCCGTCTGAAGCATGACTAGTTGTATCATAGGTTCGATTCTTACTCGTAAGATTTTTTTTTTTTTTTTCAGTCATGTCACAATTTTTCATTTGTGTGTAACCATATCACCACGTTAAATTCTTTATAGCATACAATCAATAACACTCATCATCCGTATTGACATGGCTATGGACATGAAAGACAAAACAACTGATTCTGTTACCTTACTTGAATTAACAAAGTTATTGGATGTACGTTCACTCTCCTTAGTTCCGCAGGTTGTCCAAATATCACCCCACCCCCCTCACCAAGCAAGCTTAGTGGGGTTGCCGGTTTAGTCACCGACGACCAGACCAGGTTACAAGTCGTACTGGGTTACATGTTACCAGTAGTGCTCAAGAGCGACCTGACAGGTTTTGATGCATGGTGTCATTACTTGGACACTGACCGAAAAACTAGAATCCAGCCTTGATGGAACTTATACACGGATGCTGTGAGCTGTACTTAATATTTCCTGGGCACAGCATCCTACTAAAGAACCCGCTCTATGGTATCACCCCTCATATATCTACAATATTGCGGGAACGAAGAATGCGACCTCTAGGACATTGATGGCAAGCAAAGCAAGAAATTGTTAGTGATATTTTGGTTTGGGCACCTAGCAGTGGTCAGAGGAAGGTTGGCTTACCTGCTTTAACTTACATCAACCAACTATGTAGAGACACAGGATGCTCCCCTAATGACCTCCCAACATGTATGCTTGATCTAGTGCTATGCTCATGAATGTCCGAGCAAGCTCGACCAGATGATGATGATGTGTTAAATCAATAGTTATTTGACACACTCATACACACACAGACACACTGGTACACAGTAACACACATTAAAAGTTTAACCAAGTTTCACATATTATTGTATTACGGTTTTGGAAAATGTGAAAATCAATTATATAAAGATATGATAAAATTAAAACAAAATTGTTTATATTTTATACAACAGTTCTAAAACAAAACCTTCTTCATATACACATATGCATACATATCTAATTGCATATAACACATACATGCATACGGACACAGACACAGGCACATGCATACACACATGCTCACGCACGCACACACACATACTCACACATGCTCACATGCACACGTACAATCACACACGCACACACACACGCACACATATATATATATATATATATATATATATATATATATATATATATATATATATATATATATATATGGACGGAGAAACTGTTGTGATCTCTGTCTTACCGAGGCCTATTACATAACTCTGTCACAACCACAACCTATTAACGACAGAAACGAGGTAACTCTTAACTGTCACCATTGTAGGGCAAATTCCTTCGCCAACAGAATATTCGACCCAACATAGTCATCAAATCTTGCCATTACATATAGCTAGCAGGTTAAATATTTAACCCTGACTTAGATAATTATAAGTTACCTCCCCTACATTGTCTCTCATTTAAGGTCATTTGCACTTCTTAGTTATAAATTACTTATGAATTTAACTTTTCAAGGAGTCACCTCCATTGAAACCCGTCTCTAATTAGTAAGGTAAATTTCCTAAAGTGGCCATCTTGCTATGCATAGGCAGATCTTGCTCAATATAGCCTCGACAGAAGCGTAATGCTTGTTTATAGCAGACACTTGAGATATCCAGGACCCCTTTCGTGAAATACCAATCTATGTAACCTTACAATCAGGTAACCATCTTACTGTACTTTATTGTATATTTCTTATTCCATCTTATCTTCATCAATATTTTCATTATCTCATTTGAAGTTCTGAAGAGCTAGTCCATAACTTTAATTAAGTCACTTATCTTCCTCTGAACCAGATCAATAACGATCTAATAATCAATTGATCCTGAAACATTATATGGAGTAGCGAAACAATTGTAAACGGACATTATTATTATTCCTTACTTTCTGATTTCAAATCCCGCCGAGGTTAACTTTGCCTTTCATCCTTACGGGGTCGATAAAATAAAGGACGAGTAATACACTGAGTAATTGCTAGCCTTGTGCCAAAAGTAGAAACAATTATTATTATTCCTTACATTAAACTATAATTACACCCCTTATTCCTTACATTAAACTGCAACGTCTTCCTTGTCAATTTGTGGTCTTGGTCTTGTTTTGCGTAACTAATGAATACTTCTAGCTCTGTGCACCTAATCTCTACATGAACCCAGCACTCTAGCTGCCTTCCACTGCATATTGCACATCGAGCACATGTTTTTACGCTTTTGGCTTCTAACACCTTCACCAATCTCTCTTCTCCTATCTCCATCTCTCTCTTTAAGATTGGTTTACTCTCGAACTGTGTATACTCGAGCTCCCGTAGTTGAGCTATTAACAGTTAGAAGCCACCATGTTGAGCAAACAAGAACTTAGGATATCACTTAAGTCCATTCCCATCCCGGACCGGAAGACCTACCTCAAACTCCTAATACAGAGTATCAACTCATTCATCCGAATGGTTCGATACAAGGCTTTCTACTTCGACAGAGTGGGTGCTACTGACGCCGGAAGTACTGCCAATAGATATGGATTTACCACCTGCAAGAACCCTCCACACAACATCCTGCTGGACTCTTTTGAGAAGGACTTATTTAACCTCGTCAGGAGCATTAAATTCAACAAGCATTATCGGCATAAGAATAATTTTCTCACAAAATTAGCAACAACAATCAAAAAATTTAAAGATAGCCACCTCATGCATGTTATGTCTGACAAAACCAAAAATCTATATGCCAAGCGTCCTGAAACTTACTACTCTCTCCTTCTTAAGGAGCTTAATAAGAACTATAAAAAAACATACCCTCCAGTGTAAACTTACTTAACCGAAAAGCCCAAGCTCTGGTTAAGGACTTGCATCTGGAAAGATTTACCCACTCTTATGTACCCACAACTCCTAGGTTGTCTCTCAAGGATCAAGCCAAACTTTATTGAGAACCCATCTATCAGGCTTATAAGCCCAACCACATCTGACTTGGGTCGTATCAGCAAGAACATTCTCGATAGGATCATCCCTGGTTTGCGAGATGGTATCACCTACAAGCTGTGGTCTAACACCGGGAAAGTCATTAGATGGTTCTCAGATCTAAGGTCCAAGGACTTGATGAGGTTTCTCCAATTTGACATTGACAGTTACTACGCTTCAATAACTCCGGCACTGCTTAACAAAGTATTAACCCTAGCTAGCACCAAATCTGACATACATAACTAATAACGAGATTGACATCATACTTATGGCTAGGCAGACCATCATTGAGTTCAACCGCTCATTCTGGACTAGAAAGGACAGAACAGACAACTTCGACATCACAATGGGCTCAAGCGACTCTGCGCAAATAACCGATTTAGTTGGAATCTACCTATTACATAACATCAGAGCTGAGATCCAACCCTTGCAAGGTGGAATATATAGGGGCGACGCCCTATTTGCACTCCACAATTGCACTAATCGAGGCATTGACTTGCTCAAAAAACAATTACATAGATCTTTTAAAAATAACGGTCTCTCTATCACCATCGAACCGAACCATAAGATAGTAAATTTCCTGGAAGTTACCCTAGATCTTAATAACAATTTATATTACCCTTATCACAAACCAGGTGAAATACTTACATATATTAGCCCGCACTCTAACCACCCACCGGCAGTCTCCAGGGCAGTCATTAAATCTATCTCTTATAGGATCTCCATGCTATCCGCAAATGAGGAGATATTTATGAACCACGCGGCATATTACAATAAGGCCCTTTCAGAAACTGGTTATGAACAGTCTATCTACTACATACCTAAATGCCATAACACAGAACTTCACCACAACCATAATAAATTTAACACTAGAACTAGAAACACAATAGCATGTAGCCAGATACGCCGAAATTTTAGCCTTAACAACACCTATACAGAGAACCTTAATGGTGGCAGAGGCCAACTTCCCGCTCCTAGTAGCAGACTCAGAATCAACCCTAGAATAGAAACGAACAATGGGATGATAAATAACAAACGCCCCGGTAATAATAACCCTATGAAGGCCCTCCCCAACTCTACTAGAACCCCTAGAAGTAATAGGCCTAGAAAAATCACCTGGCTTAATCCCCCAATCTCATCTAATTTAGCCACTAATATCCCTAAACGCTTCTTCTCTATCCTATCTAAACATCCCCCCCCCCCAACCATAGATATTACAAACTCTTTAATAAAAACAATATTAAAATCTCATTCTCCACAACACCTAACCTAGCTAGCCACATCGCATTCAGTAACCATCATAAATTTAAAAAATATAACTCCCACACCACGGTACCACCATTCGCCTTAAATGCACCACGCCACTACACCAATATTTATTCTAGTAGCATACCTCCCCCCTCTAATCCTTTTAGCACACAACAAACGCATAATTTAAACAACCCTACCCTTACTAACCACAGCAGTAACTGCAACTGCCGTTACTCTAATGCATGCCCACTTAAAGGACAATGCCTTACACCCAATATAGTATATAGGTGCACAGTTAAAACGGCATCACATACTAGCTCCTATATTGGCTCTACCTCTAACCCTTTTAAGGTACGCTATAACGCGCACTCATTTTCCTTCCGCGACCCTAGCAATAGATGCTCAACATCTCTAGCTAGGCTCATTAAAAACCTTAAATTAACCAACATTGAACACTCACTAACATGGGATATCACACACACACACACACACACACATATATATATATATATATATATATATATATATATATATATATATATATATATATATATATATATATATATATATAAATATATACATATATATATATATATATATATATATGTGTGTGTATATATATATATATATGGACGAAGAAACTGTTGTGATTTCTGTCTTATGGAGGCCTATTACATAACTCTGTCACGACCACAACCTATTAACGATAGAAACGAGGTAACTCTTAACTGTCACCATCGTAGGGCAAATTCCTTCGCCAACAGAATATTTGACCCAACATAGTCATCAAATCTCGCCATTACATATAGCTAGCAGGTTAAATATTTAACCCAGACTTAGATAATTATAAGTTACCTCCCCTACATTGTCTCTCATTTAAGGTCATTTGCACTTCTTAGTTATAAATTACTTATGAATTTAACTTTTCAAGGAGTCACCTCCATTGAAACCCGTCTCTAATTAGTAAGGTAAATTTCCTAAAGTGGCCATCTTGCTATGCATAGGCAGATCTTGCTCAATATAGCCTCGACAGAAGCGTAATGCTTGTTTATAGAAGACACTTGAGATATCCAGGACCCCTTTCGTGAAATACCAATCTATGTAACCTTACAATCACGTAACCATCTTACTGTACTTTATTTTATATTTCTTATTCTATCTTATCTTTATCAATATTTTCATTATCTCATTTGAAGTTCTGAAGAGCTGATCCATAACATTAATTAAGTTACTTATCTTCCTCTGAACCAGATCAATAACTATCTAATAATCAATTGATCCAGAAACATTATATGGAGTAGCGAAACAATTGTAAACGGACATTATTATTATTATTCCTTACATTAAATTATAATTACACTCCTTATTCATTACATTAAACTGCAACTATGTTGACGCTCTTTAAATAACGTCTTCCTTGTGAATTTGTGATCTTGTTTTGCTTAACTAATGAATATATATATATATATATATTCTGGCAACAAGAACATGATAAACGTTTAATAAACTATTTTTCTGATATAGTAATTGCTACAATTTACCTACTGAGAATACTGTTTATACCTGCTGGGAGTATGTAAAATATTTTCTCTGGTTGTATCTAGTACGGTAAATGCCATAATTTATCTCTAAGAAACCAAAGCAAATTACGTAGGTTCCTGTTGAGAACATGGTAAATCTCTTATAGCTTTTTTCTCTGCCAAGCTGTATGCAAATATGGTTAACTATTCTAAGCAGAGACAATTTATGTTCACATTTCTGTGTATATATATGCATGTAGCCATTCAAACCACATCTGTTCTTCACGTTAGTATCGTTCCTAAACTTTTTCTTATTTCGTATTCTTGCTCTATTTCGATACGGGGTTTAGCCTGAAAATTTACATTCCTTCTCTTCCCATTTGACGTATTCATCTCCACTGTACTCACATTGTTCATATTCTTATGTATATATTTTGTCACGTGTCTTCATTTTACCTTTTTCCACCATCGATTCAAATACAAGTTTAAGAATATGTGAAACAAAAGGAATCTTGAAAAATCTAAAAATGACGTTAACTCCATTGCTTTCCTTATCCATCTCACCAGCAAAAATGTAAAAAATTTTAGAGATAGTAAAATAAAAAGATTTAGGTGTAAATTAATCACACTCAATCAGTCATTAAAAGCTATTAACGAGAATATCATGCATCAGAAGGAAAATATTAAAATTATTTCATTAAAATGCATACATAAGAAATAAACAATAACATGTTTAGCGACTCAAGAAGATAACATATATTCTGGAGGAATCTTTGGAGAGACGACAAGGTGTTTAAACCATGCTTCCTTGTAACTAGAAGAAATCCGCGGAAAAACAAAACATTGTACCTTCATACAATATCAATGGCTATACTCCTGAGACTGTGGTGAAAATAAATTTCATAACAATTGAAATAAACTTTATTGTCGAATACTTGTACAAAATAAACTGATTTTCACCATCTCACTGCTGATGTAAATATTGCAGGCTCACCGGTACATGTATATCTAATACCGAAACAACAATG
The DNA here is from genome assembly GCA_964016885.1 of Eledone cirrhosa. Lineage (NCBI taxonomy): Eukaryota > Metazoa > Mollusca > Cephalopoda > Octopoda > Eledonidae > Eledone > Eledone cirrhosa. The sequence continues at coordinate 164,461,840 of OZ024740.1, read as the reverse complement.
GTATCTACATTGCGAAGTGCCACTGGATAATTTCATGGCAGAATATAGTGTTTAAAATGTATATGACTTGTCTGAACCTATTCCCCCAGGATCACTGTAATAGTAATACTATCATCGCAGCTGAACAAGCAGCGAAAAAGAAAGAAGCTAAGCACCTTCGAAATAACAAATCAGTGCTTCCCCGGCATAAGAGAGCTTTCATTACAAGAACGCATTCATTTCTATTCCACATTCAGTAATGCTTGATGCTGCTAGTCACACAGCTTAATTAGAGTCAAAGATAATCTGACTTTATTCTGAACCATTACATTGATGTTAAGTACAAAAGGCAATAATATTGTATTTGATGAGATAAAATATCTCAGAGATATATTTCAAAGAAGCAGACTCTCTTTGATGCTGTTTATACATGTTTTTACTTGAAATCTCTTGAATTTTAGGGTGTAAATTTGAAGAGTATGTAGTTAGTTCACAGTTCTTGTGAAATACGAACATCGGCACAGAACATATTTCGATAATATGAATAGTATGAAAATAATATTGATCGTGTGTCGACATTTTTATAGGCCAAAATAAACGTTCCACGAAGGAAAACTTAAAGAAATATCTTACTATTTCAGCGATATCTTTACAAGGAATGTTACAGGTACTTAATTATCAGTAAAGATATATCTTCTGAGGAGACTTATAACAAGTAATATGGTCCTAAAACATTTCTGAATTCAATAAATTAGTGACTAACCCTTTCGCTGCAACAATGTTCTTATAGGCATTGGTGCTACTCGACTTAGACAAAAAGAGGTCAGAGCCATTGACCTTAAAATCTGAAAGCTATTACCTACTACCAGACATTTCCACATCGATAATGGAATTGACTGCCTTTACATAAATCTCTAAAACGAAGACTAGTTAGTAGAGGGTTAATATCGATTGAAATAACATTTAAATGTCACATCATCTAGTTGTCAACAAGCGTCAAATTATACATCCAGGAATCAAATCTATGTAGATGTGACTGATAAAATCATGAAAGCTAGAAGAGATCTCCAAAAAACGTATTCTCTGACTGATGACTCTCACAGAGGTTGCAATACGCTACCACATTAAAACTGCAGATGCAAGGAATTTTGCATATCATTAGAAGACCATGCATGGTTATGTTGTTATAGAGTTTCAGATTGAGTGTAACATAGATAAACAAGGTAGTCCGAAAATGCCATCACTATACTATATTTACACGAAGCATTATGTCTCTGATAAAATAATATACAGTGCAATCTGTAGAAAGGCTAATTCTGTTGATAAAAAACATAGTTTACCGTGATATGGAGGTTATACAAAGAAAGAGGAATATATCGTCATTGATTTTTATAGAATGTTGCAGTGATATATTTCAAGACATACTATTTATACTGTGCCTTTATTCTGAAGACATACTATTTATACTTTGCCCTTTATTCTGAAGAAATATGTAGGATACATTATTGGCTTACAGGAGGCAAAAACACAAAACTAACACATAACTTCTTTGTGACTGACATGAAAATGTATGCTAAGAATATAAATTGTATGGAGAACAAGTTTGACATGGTTACGATGTGCTCGAAAGATTGAGGAGTGGATTTTGGCCAAGATAAAACTACCTATATGATTCTAAAGCGAGGAAAAACTACAAGACACTCTAGCAGCATCTGTCAATAGCCTGACAGTTTCACGGGTATCCGACAAGGATAACTACAAATACTTACGGATGATTTTTAATATATTATATGATGGAATTTGTTTCAAGGAATGAGTAATCAGGGAATAACACCTGAATAGGGCAAATAGTCTTCTGAACACTCTGTGCACAATAAATCTGTGGCTCAAAGTGTGTGTGCTGTGCCTGGGCTTACACCAACATCTGAACTACTTTACTATGCGCTAGTTTGGATCTGAGCCATAGATCTTAAAACCCGAAAAGTTCTAACCGGCACCAGAAACGTCAATATCAACATTGATAGAGTTCTCCTCTACCTGAAACGTAAACAGGTAGGCAGAGGCTTAACATCAATCCAAACAGCATTTGAGTGTTGCATCACATCCTTCCAACAACATCTACGAATCAACAAGCGTAGGAGCCCATAAATGGAACAAGTCTGCATGAAGCAGATAATCTCATGAGAGTTGGGAAGGAGCTCCTTGAAAAATACTCCCTGCATGATACTCAAAAGCTCTCACCCAGGAACATTGCACAGCAACACTGCAATGAAATCATGCTTAGCTAAGTTGCAAGAAAGCTTCAGAGTGAGAGTAATATGGATAGACAAAGTAGTTATCTGGGACCAAAAATGGTATATTGGCTCTCACTTCGAAGAATATGATTTTGCAAACCAAACACCGGAAATAACAACGAAATACCTGATGCAGAAAAGAGAAAGAGATGCAGTCAACACCCCTACATATGACAACAGTTGCAGACTAAGCGGAATAAACATTGAATATGTCACCAACGTCAAATGCATTTGTCCAACGATGTCATAATGATACTATTTACTTATGAGGCATAATGCAGTGGCCAAAACACTATATAATATAATCTGTAGAAATTATAGCCTTGCGAATTGTAATATAAAAAATTACACAAATATGAAAGAGTAATGATGAAATGTTCCAGTCGATACTCCAATAAATGCAAAGATAACTGAACAGATTTAGTGACATGGGACAGAGAAAAGAAAGCATGCACAGTAGTGGAAATCGGCTGCCCGGCAGATGTCAATATAATGGTATAGATTCGTGAAAAGGAGAACATTTATGCTGAACTAATAAGGAATCTGCAGACATTCCACCCTGACTCTACCTTTAGATTATTGGGACTCCTGGATATGTTACCTAATGTCTCAGTACAACTATTGTTAGATAGTTACATGCGTAGTCCATTAATGGAACTGAAATTTGGTATGTAATAACTCCATACACACATGTATATGCCCGTATACATATATAACTCAAATCCACACATGTAATAACATCCATACATGCACACAAACACAAATATGCATATGCATATACCTAGTTGATGTCTAAATTCCAATAAAAAAGTATTGTTTCTATGTTAAAAACTGACTCCCTCGCTATTGGTGAGCAAAAAAAAGTAAAAGCAGAACATATATATATATTAATACATATATACACAGGCATACATACATAGATACATTCATACATACATACATGTAAACATTCCAACGAAAGACACTTGTGTCTGTGTTAGAAACTGGTTCTTTCTCTATTGCTAAAATTTATAAAATAATGAAACCAGAAGAACATACATACATGATGATGTCCCCTCGTTATCGAGTATGGCCATTGCACGATATACCACTATTAATAATTATTAATTAATTTTATCGTGCAATGCCTGTGCGTGAAGATTTATTTTAAGTGAGGAAAGACTGTGCACTGAGCCAATCCCACTCTCTGAGCGACAGTAGTTATAACCTGAAAAGAAGAAAAGATCAACATCATCGGTAACTACTGAGCCGCAGGTTTTATGTCGGAGTTATCCCATACATACATACATACATACATACATACATACATACATACATACATACATACATACATACATACATACATACTCACATGCGTACATACATACATACATACATACATACATACATACATACATACATACACACATGCATGCATACAAAGATAGAGGGCTCCCTTGTTGATAAACTTTGAATCCTAATAAAGGGACCTTGTTTAAAAAAACAACTATTTCACTATTGGTGAAACATTTTAGAAATAAAACCAGAAGACGTTAGAAATATACACATGCCGATGAGTCCACCCGCTGTGACATTGATAATTGCTCTACGAAAGTGCAGCGTGTAAAATAATCTAGCTAAATGTCTCACAAATATATTGGCCAATTTCACGTTGTGAAAATACTTGTAAACGCATCTATATGCTTTTGCTCCTGTTGTGCAAAGTTATCTTTATTACAAGTGGTGTCTCGGCTCGACCGAAAAGCCATTTGGCTTCACGCAACAAAAAAGAAAGAAAAATTCCTTTTTTGAGAAAACCTTTATCAAATTTAAACGAGTGTTTGCTAAACACAATATGAAATAAAATAAGATAACTCCGTGGTGCTGATGATGATGGTTTTGATGGTGTTGATGATAATAAAATTGAAGAGAGAGAGAGATAGAGGGAGAGAGAGAGAGAAATATCTTCATGCTCCCGACTCTTCTAAATTGAAATAGGTCTGTGTGAGACTGCAACAATACACTTGAAAGACGACACTAGACTATTGAGAAAACAATGGGATCTAGCTGAAAACCGCTACTAATTTCAATGCCATGCATCGCTTCTACGCCGTGTAACACACACACATACACATATATATGTAGGTATATATATATATGTGTGTGTGTGTGTGTGTGTATATGTATAATATATTAAGTGTAGGTGAAAGCTCTATGGGAGTTTAAGCCAGAAAGCCCCCCCCCCCCCTCCTAAAAAAAGTCAATCTTACTTATATATCGACCTATCTACCATGGTTTCATTAAGTGGAAGAAGTAATTATGAGAAAAGAACAGTATTTGAGTAATCCACAAATTCGTCAGGAGAGTAAATCTTCAATTCAAAGAGACAATATTTATCATGAAATTCCACATCCTGTTGCCGATCCAGCATACTGTGCAAAAACACGTTGTGTAATTGAACCGTTACATGAACAAATGTCTCTTAATATTAGGACTACGTGGTAGGCTTGCAATACCGTTAGAAATAGCAGCCAAAATTTGTGGATTCTTCAAATATTGATCTTTTCCAGTAATTCCCTCCTTAACAAATGAAACCATGGTAGGGAGATCGATATGTAAGTGACATTGACTAAAATTATTTTTGGACTCTTTGGCTTATACTCCCATAAATAGAGGTTTTCACTAAAATTTATATGTAATACTGTTTCTCTGATTGATATTTTATCTATGTATTTTATGCATTCATTGTGATGTTTAAGTATTAGCGACTAATTAATATTTAATTATCATTAAGTTGCTCTTGATTTGTTGAGCTGTTTGACTGGCACAAGGGCTTGGCGGGCACATGAGCTTGGCATTTCAAGGATCGACTTTAAGATCTTAAGTTCTTCATCGTCAACATTGTCAGACGCTGCCAGTGAGGCGAAGCGATTGATCATTGTGATCTGAAAGTCTCGCAGTCGGGCGGCATCGCTCAGTTGATTCCAATACAATCTTGTCACTTTCGGCAATTTCCTCTTTACCCGTTAGAGTTTCAGACGAATCCAGGCACGAACGAGGTAGTGATCAGAGCCGCAGTCGGGTCTTCTGGTGGCGCGAACATTCTTGAGTGATGATCAGAACGGAGCACTCATAAGGACATAGTCTAGGATCGCCGAGTTCTTTCCAGACGGATTTCGCTATGTGTGCTGATGTTTCAGAGGATGCTAGAAGCGGATGTTCCAGATGACCAGGTTGATGGTTGTGGTGCAGGATAGAAGGAGGATTCGATCGTTTTTTATCTTCCCGTTCCTAAAAGTGCCTATGATAGTCCCCCAACCAGTCAACGTGGGCTTTGAGGTCACCAGCGACGATGGTCATTTCTGTTTTTGGAATCAGGCCCAGTACATGTTGTAGTTGATCGTAGATCCTTAGTGATGTGTGAGATGATTTCAGTCGGCAAGTAGGCAGAGAGGATGTGCGTTTTGATCGTTCTATTGATGTTGAGGACCACCAGGTGATCGGACTCTGGTTGAAAAGTGATGAAACTGTGTGAAACCCTTCCCTGGAGATTAAGACAGGCCCATAACTGCTCCAGTAAACCTAAGATCACACATATATACTAAATTTATGAAATTTCAATTATACTATGTGTATATATATTAATATATATATATTAAATGATTGATTTTTTTTTAGTTTCAGAAGATCCTGTTAAGGGTGAAAGCAGCGATTCTTTGCTTAAACTTTAATCTGTTATTTTAATATATATATATATATATACATATATATATATATGTACACGAGTATAGGTACAAGTGTAGATACATTCAGACCGTCCAACTTATACTAAGTTTGGTTCTATGAAAGAGTTAATAAAATCAACAGATTCAAAGCCTAATAAAATCATATATGGGAAAAGCAAACAAGGTAAGAAAAAATCTTTACTTTCTCACTTTAATGTCTCTACTGCAGTTTCATTGAGAAAATAACGATACTCCGAGTAGAGTATCGCGAGAAATCTTAAATCCATATATGATTTTATTAGGCTCTGAATCTGTTGATGTTAATAACTCTTTCATAAGAACAAACGTAGTATAAGTTGATTCTCTGTATGTATCTACACTTGTACCTATACTCGCGTAGATATATATATATACTTCTTCGTTTAATATAATACACTCCCTTATGGTAGAGTGAAAATTTGGCCGAATCGAACTACTTTTCCTAGTAGCACGTAGCCTGTCATTGTCCACATATATTACCCTCCTGTTGGTCGCTTGTCACGTGATAGTTCTTTCATTCGAAATGTTTACTGACAGCGAATGGTGGGAATTCTTGTCTTGAACTTTATTTCTGGACCGAGAAAGTCTCCTGATGATTTGAGATTTCTCGTGATACTCTACTCGGAGTATCGTTATTTTCTCAATGAAACTGCAGTAGGGACATTAAAGTGAAGACTTTTTTTTTTATCTTGTTTGCTTTTCCTATATATGCATATATATTCCACGCGTTTCCAGACGTCCCTGTCATAATCTCTCAGAAAGTAACTATAATTTCTTCATTTCCATTTCTTTAATCCTTTACAATCCCTTATTTCTCATTATTCTTTATCTGTCTAGTTGATTCTCTCTCTCTCTCTCTCTCTCTCTCTCTCTCTCTCTCTCTCTCTCTCTCTCTCTCTCTCTCTCTCTCTCTCGCTCTCTCTCTCTCCTCTCTTTCTCTCCCCTCTCTCTCTCTCTCCCATTCGCATTATCTTTCATATATATACTGACATCTATATTTCTTTCCATCGTTGGTGTATTTCTTTACTTCAGCAAATAATATATACATATATACATATATATATATATATATATATATATATATATATATATATATATATATATATATATATATATATATGTATGTATATATATATATGTATATGTATATATATATATATATATATATATATATATATATATATATATACATATATATACAGATGTGTGTGTGTGCGTGTGCGTGTATGCGTGTGTGTGTGTGCGCGCGCGCGCGTGTGTGTGTGTGTTTGTAAATGCGAAAATTTGCCCACTTGCCTATTCCTATATAAATGTGAATATATAGGCATCTTTTGCACCCTGCCCACATACACACACATTTTCACACACACACACACATATATATATGTATATACATATATATATATATATATATATATATATATATATATATAATGTATGTATGTTTGTATTTAAATACACATATATCTATATTTTCCTTCGTATTTCTTCCCTATCTTTCACAGTAGCCCTATCATTCTCATTCTTATTATTTTGCTATCGTCTTTTTTTGTATGTGTATTTTACTCAAACACTTTCCCTTTCTCTTTGTCTTTCTCACTTTCTCCACTCTCTCACTATCCCCCTCTTTCTCTCTCTCCCTGTCTCCCTCTCTCTCTCTATCTCCCTCTCTCTTTCTCTCTCTCTCGCTTTGTCCTTCTCAACGTTTAATTGCTTTGACGTTATCATCACAACATAATGACAATAGAAACACGATTGATGAGAAAAATATATAAGCTTCACTGACTTATTTTCCTCTTTTCCTCTTCGTTTTTGCTTATTCATGTTTTATTGTTTTTTTGTACATTTTTCGTTTTCTTGCTGTTATTGTCATTGTTGTCGTTCCTCTTCGTTTTTTGGGGGGGCTTCATTTTCTTCGTATTCATCATCATCATCATCAACTTCTTCTTCTTCTTCTTCTTCTTCTTCTTCTTCTTCTTCTTCTTCTTCTTCTTCTTCTTCTTCTTCTTCTTCTTCTTTTTCTTCTTCTTTTTTTTGGCGGAGTATTATTGTTTTCGTTGCATTTTTACTTCTATTTATATTTACTTATTATTTACTGAGAGGGTGTCACGAGCTTTCGCTTCCCTGGTCAGATCAGTTTGCGGGTCAAAACTGAAATGGTCACACAACAAGCGCCATCTTAATTGAAATCTAAATGCTGAAATCAATGCCCGTTCCTCGTGTGTCTTTCCTCGATGATCGCCTATTTTTTCTAGTAACTTTCTCTCACGTTCATCTATAACCTTCCCTTCGTCTTTCATGGGAATGCCATCTCAATCTCCCACTTTTTGTTCTCTTCCTCCTTCCCTCCTCACTTTTGTGTCCCTACCTCTGCGCTCTCTCTCTTTCCCCCTCTTTTTCCTTCTCTCACTCCCCATCTCTCCCCCTCTCTCTGACAACCATTTTTCATCTACCATCAATAATGCAGTTTTACAAAAAGACGGGTTTTTTTTTCTCTGCCTCATCATGAACCATTATTTGTCCAAAGAGAGATAGTGAGTTGGAAGAGATATATTTCACAACCTTACTAAATATATATTTGACATATAAGAATATAATTAATTACATGCCTGAAAATACATTGCGCAAAACAGATATACACATATATTGGACAGAAAGTTCCCGACGTTTTACAAAAAGAGGTATTTTTGTAGAGTTTTCTGGAAATGCTGAAGGTTGCACATGCGCACATATACAAGAGGTGACGCTGATAGGCTCCATGTGCATTTCTAATTTTCTGTTTCACCGTCAAATGTGACGCAACACGGATTTGTCCAAACCCTTCATTCAAGGCTGTTTACTTTATGACTTCAAATCTGGCCTAAGTGCAGCAGCATCAAATCATCGTATTAACAATGCTTTTGGGTCACAGATTATTTCGACCACGATTAGTGTCCCAGATAATGGCGTCAGTGCTAGGCACAAAAGCAGTGCTGACAGGGAGTCCCCTTAAAATGTCCCCCTGTTGATTGGGATGGGTTCAGTTTTTATTGTTCCCTGTTTCGTATCTGCAGGAGTGTTTGCCACTCACTTATAAATGCTTGATAAATGATTTTATTGTTAGCACTACTTTAGTCATGGCTAGTGTGTTCAGTATCCATGTATGGGGAGCACTATCAAACGCCTCTTTGTAATCATCATGCTACGCTGAGTTTTTTTTTTTCTTCTGCAGTTTTCGATTATGGGTTTCTTGATTAGCAACTGATCTTTACAGCCATATGAGTCTTTGCAGCATGATTTCTGTTTTTCTAGAAGCCGGTTGACTTTTTCAGATGTTTGATCAGACTCTGCAATACTATTGCATTTAAAGTATATAGTAGGCAAGCATGCTATGTGCCTGTAGTGTTTGGGGCTTGCTGTGTTAATACTCTTGGAGATCAGGCTTATTTCCCCTTTAGTGAGCAGGTCAGGTTTTTTTCTGGCTCTGACATCATCTCATGAAACGTTTATATACATACAACGTCTGTTTATTTTACATATTTCAATCAAATGTTCAGTATCTGTTCATGTCCCAGTGCCTTCTAGTTGCTTGCTTTTTTTCAACATCATCTATTGTAATATCTTCCCATAGTTGTTCATTGCTATGTTCATTGTACTTGCTAGTTCTGTGCATACTGATGTCTCTTCTCCCTTTGCTATAATCCCATATATTTTACTTTTGGGGCTATATTTACCGCTATGTTGCTCTTATGAAGTTCCTAGTAGAGTCCTTATGGATTGGAGTACTTTTAGCGCTTTTCATATCTACGGATTGGTTGTGCTTTTGCAAGTATTTATTTTAATTATTCCCTAGTCTCTGGGATTCCCTTTTCTGCTCTTACATTTCTTTAGTATTTTCTGCTGTTTTATTTTTTTTCTTTGCTATTCCTAGTTTTGTTGTTTTCTTTCCTATTTCGTTTAAGCTTGAGAGGCATTCTCTTTTATTTCCCCTCTATTTTTGTATCTTTCATTTCCATGTTTGTATGTGTTTTGTTATTTTTGTTAGTGTAGATCAAAGGGGGTACATTAGATTGATTATCGTTTATTAATTCTACGAGTTTTGCTTAGCGTTTTTTTTTTATTATTGTTGCTATTTTATTATTAAATTTTATCTTTATGAGGTATATTCTGAGATCCATAGGGAATTCTATTGTTTGAAATTCTTAGATTAATTCCAGCTTTATCCTAAGTGTTGTTGGATTTTGTCTTTAGGGGTTCGTTTTCCTATATCTTTCTTTTCATTTGTCTTTTTGGCTGTGTTGCTCTAAATTAGCTTTTGTAGGTCAGAACCTTTATGTCTTTTAGGGTACGCCTACTTCTATCTATGCATTCAAATGGTTCTATTCCTTTGTCGTCAGTCTCTTGGTAATGAGGCTGTTGCTATTGAATTCCTTCTTCCCATTAATGTGATACACACACACACACACACACACACACACACATATATATATATATATGTATATATGTGTGTGTGTGTATGTGTATATATATATATATAGATCCCGTTAAGGGTGAAAGCAGCGATTCTTTGCTTAAACTGTAATCTGTTATTTTAATAATATATATATATATATATATATATATATATATATATATATATATATATATATATATATAGAGAGAGAGAGAGAGAGAGAGAGAGAGAGAGAGAGAAATAGATCGATAGATAGATAGATTTATATTTATTTATTTGTTTATTTATGTCTCTATGTGTGTGTAACGAGCCTACGATCAGTTCTTGTTATATTTGGTATGGCGGGATTAAATTTTATTCGCATTTGGTTATATATTCCCTTCATCAAGAATGAATTTATTAGCATGGTTCTTCTTCTTCTTCTTCTTCTTCTTCTTCTTCTTCTTCTTCTTCTTCTTCTTATCATTATTATAATATTATTTTTTCATTTATCTTGCTTTATGTTCATACGAGTTATCACCAAGTCACAACCAGTGACTTCAAGAGACAACAAGGTCCGCCATGTTCAAGAAAGAACACACATACACGCACATGCATCTTTAGGTGTTTAGACTTGTGATGTACTTTTATTGACAGAATCTTCCTTAGTACATGGGCAGTTCCCATTAGGACTATATTTTGTATTTCTTCTATACGCGAGTTTCCTCGGGTTTGGGATAAGTAATACTTATACCCCTTAGGTATCATTCCTAGAGCGCCTACAACCACTGGTATTGTTTTAGTTCTCAACATCCACATTTTTCCAATCTCTGTCTCCAGGTATTTAAACTTGCTCAATTTTCCAAAAGTGTTTATAAATACATTCTTGTCTATTGGAACGGATATATCAATTAACAGGCATACCCTCTTTTTAAAGTCCTTCAGTATATTATAATTATTATTTTTTTTTTTTTTTTTTTTAGCCGATAATGTACGGGAGGCAATTATTGGCTGCACAAGGGGTAAATCGCCTGGTTTGGATGATCTGCCCTATGAACTTTGCGTACAGATGCCAGACTTGTTCGGAGGCCTCTTGGCAGACGTCTACTGCAACTGGCAACAGAACGGGAGAATTCCCAGTTCTGTGAGCCGAGGAGCGGTGGCGCTGCTGAGAACGGATACGAACAAGGAGTATAACATAGATAATTTCAGGCCCATAACTCTGTTAAACACAGAGTTCAAGATTTTGGCCAAGGTGCTAGCAAAGAGGTTGGCGCTTGTCGATGGTGGTCTGGTGGGAGAGGCGCAGACATGCGCCATTCCAAAGAGATCCATCCACGACAACCTCCACCTCATGCGATACATCGTGGAGAGGGTAGCTAGGGAACCTGGCACGGGGGGGGGGGGGGGGGTGGATCCTTGATCAATTTAAATCAGTCGAAAGCTTTCGAGAGGGTCGTCCATCGTTATCAGGCGGCAGTCCTGAGGGCGGCTGGCTTTGGGCCCGTCTTCAGAGGCTGGATCCCTGCCATGCACAGCGATATCTGCTCTGTGGTGAGAGTGAACGGTCACATTTCGGAACCGTTCAACATCATGCGCTCGGTCCGCCAAGGATGTCCCCTCTCGTCCCTCTTGTACGTATTGACTCTCGAGCTATTACTGCACAAACTGGAGACGTTGAGGGGGAGCCCGTGCGAACTAGGATGCGGAAGATCCGTGTCAGCATATGCGAACGATATCACCGTAGTGGTATCGAACGCCAAACACATCGAGGCGATTGGCACTACACTAAGAGAATACGAAGCGGTGACAGGAGCAATGATCAACAAGGAAAAGTCGGTGGGCCTGCAGCTCGGCACCTGGAGAGGCATGTCCATCCTGTCCAACAGCGTCGTCCGGCGCTGGACAGACGGACCGGTTAAATTAATAAGGGTCTGGTTCGGTCCAGACCTCCAGACGGACAAAAACTGGGACGAGGTGACGAGCAGGGTGGCTTCTCTCACCCAGAAATGTCGAGCAGAGGTGGTGAATGCGTACATCGCGTCCGTCATCTACTACCGCCTAACCGTCGTACCTTGTCCTAAGCCTCGGCTGACTGCGCTGGAGCGTTTGCTCTTTCGCTTTCTGTGGAATGACGCGCTCCGATGGTCAGGCGGTCCATCTGCTGTCAACACCAGCTACGTGGCTGGTGATGCGCAGACACGCGCTCAGGCTACGACATCTCCACCTACCTCTTCCTTGACGGTGATCAGGTGTGGTCGCCATTTGCTAGACGCGTCTTTCCCCAGCTCGTCTCCTTGACGGAGTTGCAGTCCTGGGTCAAGTGAAGACCGAGAGGAAGCGCCTGGAGACTGGAATATCTTCAGGCGCTCACAGCCCTCGACCAGTCGGGCAATGTGATCGGTGGAAACTCCACCTTGGCGTTCTATAGAGGATTAGTGGGAGGGAGCGACGACGTATTTGGGGAAACTCTAGGCGTCGACGAAGGACTTTCGGGCCGGGGCCTATGGACAATTTCCAGAAATCCCTGGCCTGGCAGTGCTACGGAGGAGCTTTGCCAGTTCGGGATAATCTCTACAGGCATGGAAGTGCCGTCAGCCGGGCATGTCCGAGATGCGCGCAGGGCAATGAAACCGTCCTGCCTGCATGCACTCGTCCAGTGTCCGAGCATTGCTAACTTGTGGGTTTATGTCGAACACCTGCTGTCGCGTGTGGGACGGATCTAGCTATCAGCTGAGTCCATCGTGAGCATTGCCCCACCCTCTTCCTTTAGCCGGGAAGGGCAGGCAGTTTTTATCTGTCTAGTGGCCATGGCGAAAGAGATAGTATGGTGGATGCGTCTGAAAAGGCTGAAGACGAGCACTCTCCTTTTCGGTGATGCCCCAAATTTCATTTGAAAAGGAAAATCAGGGTAGAGAGGGAAGTGCTCTATTCCCAGCATTTAGTTGAAAGATGGGTGAGAGAGGCAAGAATGGCCCGAGTGAATATATATCTGAACATATGCCTGTAAATTGAAAATGGAAAACTGGGAGAGGGCACTTGCACTGGTGGTCAGTGTTACCGTGGCTTTTTTAATGGGCTTTCTCCACGAGTGTCCCTTGGAAGTTTCCCCCCTATTAGGGAATTTTTCATTGTTCTTTTTTTGTTACATCCTGTTTTTTTGTTTTTTTACACACAGAAATGGCCATTTGCACCGTCCTGTATTGTCCTGTATTGTCCTTAATGTCTACTTTGTGTAAACCTTTGTGGTTAATAAAGAAAGCATTATTATTATTATTATTGGTCTGTTCGGACGTCTTTTTTGCTCGCTCCCAGTAAGTCGCTTTATTTACCGGTTATAATTATTTGTTGTTAAATTGTTCTTGTTGTGTAAGGTATATAAGCCCTAGGACTATTCCCTGTTAAGGGGAAAGTATAATATGTGGGCCTTTTAGCCCAAATATAAGAAAAATATTTGAACATTTTACAGAAGACAGCCAAGAAGAGGGCCCCTCCTTCCAGCGCCTCATCCGCTGCTACCAATAGCAGGGCAGGCAACAGAGGCAGAAGACTCTTCCATGAGGAGTAGGAGGGCAACGTCCGTGGCAGTCATACGAAGGCCACGGACAACTAAAGCAGCGGCAGCAGTGGGGGCAACATCAACATTCGCAGTAGCTACACTGGCGGCAAAATCGCTGGAGCGTGCTCCACTACCACCACAAACAGCAGTGGAGTTCATACCCCTCCCAGATGCCACGGAATCCGACATGGAGTATGCGGCGGGAGGGAAGGGGCAAGTGATCTGCCACAAAAAAAAACAAAAAAGAAAAAACCCTTAGCTTCACCCTCCAAAAGCGAAGAGGGGTAAAGGATGCTAGGAGACTTACAGCAACACCATCACAATCACCACCACAAGCATCACCACCAACAACAACCACACCACGACCACCAATAGGGGCAGGACGGCCAGATTTCTTCAGACGTCTAAAGACCCTTCTTGAAACGTCCCGCTCTTTAGCCTTAGTGGACGACTGGAACGGTATCCTAGATGCACGCTGGGATTATGTGGAGCTAGTAGACAGGGCAGCAGGGTGTAAAAGCCTCAACAACCTGCTCAGACGTTTTGAACTGTCTGACAGGTATAGGCTGGATTATCCGACTGTGCCAATGTGGACATGGACAAACCGCATCGAGTCATCCAGATCGTATTTAGATAGGGTATTCTGTAGGGAAACAGATAAGGCTAGTATAGCTTGTCTACAATTTAAAGTAGTCGACTACACGGACCACAAATTTGTGATCTGTGAAGTTGACTTCGATAGACTCCATAGGAAAAGGTCCGGCTACTGGAAGTTGAACGCGTCGTTCCCGGCACGCAAAGCTTGCAGAGAACGGATTAGCGAATTAGTTAAGCATGCATTGACGGGTGCGATGGTCAACAACAGGTGGTAGTTTACCCTGAAAAGTGCTATTAGAGTAGAATCGATCAGATTTAGCAAAGAAGTAGTGATAGAGGAAAATAGAGTAGAGGGAGAGTTAGGTAGAAAGCTAGAAGAGGCGTTTAGGACAGGCATCGCAATCGACGTGCTTGCGGCGAGATTGGCACTCGACCGATTCTTCAACGCAAAGCATGAAGGCTGCGTTGTCAGAGCTAGAGTACGTGCTCTAAGATACAAGGGGACGAAAGCCGTTCAATGGGCCCGGGTGGTGGAGGCGCGACGTGACAACATGTCCACAATTCGGTCTTTGCCTGATCAAAACAGGTGCATGTTGCTCGAACCCGAGCAGATGTGTGCGGCTTTTCAACAGCACTTTGCTCAATTGTTCTGGAGCGGCGGCGGGCCGGACGGAGGATGGACTTCGGTGCATACCTCGACGGACTGCCGCGGCTCTCGACGACCGCAGCGCAGTGCTGCGAAAAGCCGATAACAGCAGATGAAATACGGGAAGCGATGTCTGACTGCACGAGGAGTAAATCGCCAGGTTTGGATGGTCTACCCTACCAGCTTTATGCGTATATGCCAGACTTGTTCGGCGACCTCTTGGCAGATGTCTACTGCAACTGGCAGCAAAACGGGAGCATTCCCAGTTTTGTGAGCCGGGGAGCAGTGGCGCTGCTGAGAAAAGACCCGAACAAGGGGCACGTTATAGACGACTTCAGGCCCATAACTCTGTTAAACACAGAGTTTCAGATATTGGCCAAGTTGTTAGCAAAGAGATTCGCGTTTGTCGTCGGTGATCTGGTGGGAGAGGCGCAGACGTGCGCCATTCCGGACAGATCAATCCACGACAACCTCCATCTCATGCGATACATCATAGAGAGGGTGGTTAAGGAACCTGGCACGGGTGGGGCCTTGATCACCTTGGATCAATCTAAAGCATTTGATAGGGTCGACCATCGGTACCTGGCTACAGTCCTCGAGGCGCGTTTTTAGGGGCTGGATCGCGGCGATGCACAGCGACATCTGCCCGATTGTGAGGGTCACCTGTCGCAGCCTTTCAGAATCATGCGTTCGGTCCACCAGGGTTTCCCCTCTCGTCCCTCTTGCACGTACTGGTCCTCGAGCCGTTACTGCACAAATTGGAGAAAATGAGGGGGTCCCACAAGATCTGGGATGCGGGAGATACGTATCAGCTTACGCCGACGACGTCACCGTGGTGGTGTCGAGAACCAAACACGTCCAGATGCTCGGAACCGCTCTCAATGAATACGAAGTGGTGACAGGAGCAAAGATAAACCAGGAAAAGTCGGTGGGCTTCCAACTCGGCACCTGGAGAGGTAAGTCCATGCCGTCCGACAGCGTCGTGGGGCGCTGGACGGAAGGACCGGTTAAATTGCTTGGGGTTTGGTTCGGTCCGGACCTCCAGATGGTGAAAAACTGGAGCGGGGTGACGAGCAGGGTAGCCTCTCTCACCCAGAAATGGGCCGAGAGGAGGCTGTCTCTGAAAAGTCGGGCGGAGGTGGCGAATGCGTACATAGCGTCCGTCATCTGCTACCGCCTGACCGTCGTACCTCGCCCCCGCCCAACTCTGACCAAAATGGAGCGCCTTCTCTTCCACTTTTTGTGGTAATCCCATGGTCAGACAATCCTTTTGCTCTCAACACCCGTTGCGTGGAGGACTAGGCATGCCGTGGATGATTATGTGCAAACATGCGCTGAGGCTGCGACATCTCTGGTGCTTCCTTGACGGTGAACAGGTGTGGTTGCCGTTTTCCTGACACGCTTTTCCCCAGCTCGTCTCCTTGACAGAGCTGCAGTCCTGGATCAGGAAAAGACCGAGGGATAGAGCTTGGAAGATGGAATGTCTCCAAGTGCTCACCGCCCTCTACCAGCTCGGTACTAGTATCGGCGGAACATCCACCTCGGCGTTCTATAGAGGGCTAGTGGAGGCAAAGAGCAACGACGTTCTCGGGGAGACCCTTGGCGTCGAATACGATCAGCTGTTCGCTCTCTTCAAGAGAACTTTCAGACCGGGGCTTATGGACAACTTCCAGAAATCCCTGGCCTGTCAGTGCTACTGGGGCGCATTGCCGGTTCGGGACAAGCTCTACAGGCACGGAGGTACTGTCAGCCGAGCCTGTCCGAGATGCGTGCAGGGCGCCGAAACCGTCCTACACGCACTCGTCCAGTGCCCCAGGATTGCTGACTTGTGGAGCTATGTCGAACAGCTGCTGTCGCGTAGGACAGATCCGGTTATCGACTGAGTCGATTGTGCTGATAGCCGCGCCATCCTCCTTTAAAGAGGAGGAAGAGCAGGTAGTTTTCATCTGCCTGGTGTTCATGGCGAAAGAGATTGTGTGGTGGACAAGGTTGATAGGGTTAAATACGGACACTTTCCTCTCCGGCCAATCCCTGATTAACTTTTTCAAGTTTCACTTGAAGAGGAAAATCAGGGTGGAAGGCAAGTGCTGCCTTCTAGTAAGTTTGTTGAAAGGTGGGTGAAAGTGGCGAGTCTGGTCCGAGTGAACGGGCCCGCCTGTAGACTGATGAGTGGGAAAACTGAGTGAGGGTACTTGCCCTGGTGGTAAGGGTGGCCGTGGTCTTTTTTGTGTGGTTTTCGCCACGAATGACCCTCGGAGGTATCCCCCTTTTTGGGGAATTTTTGTTGTTCTAATTTTTTTTTTATTTCCAGCCCAATTTTGTTATAACCTGTTTAAACGACCAAAACCCACTTTGCATCGTCCTGTACTGTTCTGTGCCGTCTCTAATGTTTTTCTTCGTGACAGCCCTTGTGGCCAACAAAGAAACCATTATTATTATCATTATTATTATTATTATTATTGACGTTATTGCTGTTGTTTTTCTTCTTGTTCTTGTTGTAGCTGCTGTTGTTGTTATTGATGTTGTTGCTGTTGATTTGTTTCCTTTTCCTGTATTATTCCTTGTTTTTGTTGTTGCTCTCATATCTTTACTTTGGTGGGGCATCGGTCTAGATCTTAGTCCCTGTCCTTCCAGGATATTTATCCAGTGTCATGGGGATGTAAATAGATTACTTTTTTTCTAAAGAGAAAATCAAAACGATTTATGTATATATGAGGTTTGGGTTTTAGAGTCAAGTGTTCTAATTTGTCAAATTTAATGATGCTTAGGTTTATCTCTAGAGCGACGGTTTCAGAGAAGCAAACTAAGATATTCACAATACAATGGCAACTTCGTGAATTGTACATCCTCCACACCGTATCAGATGGAAGGGCTAAATCTTCTCATATTGCGAAAAATACAAATAAAATGAATAGAAAAAAGGAATATTTGATAAAGCTGATTCTTCCATGCCAGTCCAAATGCAACACCAAATTAAATCATTCGTGATATATCAAGTACTAGCAGTAAAGCCCGGCGTTGCTCGGGGTCGCTCAGTAGCTGTGTTAAAGTTACAATGTTAAGTTTCTTTTTTGGCTTAAAAACTGTAGTGTCTACTGTGCAGACTTGCATGTGGTGTTTTTGATTAATATTCCCTCAACCAACAATATGCCTCATGAAGCTAAGAAAACATAACGATAACCCGAATGTTATAACAAAAGAGGATGCTGGGGATAAAAACTGCACTGGTTATTTATTAACAAAGATCGAAAATGTAAACACTGCAACGCAGAGAAAAACAACGTAAGACGCTCAATGTAAACAGAACAAAGGGAAATAACTCGTCACTTACGCTCAAAAATCGATACATTAGATTCGATTTCGTCACATAGGGTGGGTCAATTTGAAATATTTTTTTTCCGATGTCTTCGCTAGGGCTCAATGTACAAGTATAGCAATTTCGGTGCAATTCCGTCAGAGATTCTAAGAGGAGATGTGTGCCAAAAATCGATAGACAGACAGACAACCACAGCTTTATATATATAGATTACACTCAATGCAGAGGAACATACTTTTACATTTCACAACAATATATGCCCATACATGGGCCACTGAGAATAATTCTACCAGTTTAGTTTATCTATTAGAAATCTAACACCCAAATCTAAAAACTTCCTTGAAATTGTATGTTGGATAATTTGGTTGCCAAACGTATGTCGACAGCTACTAGACACTGTTTTTATATGAAACAAAATATGTTTGTAGTATCTTTCTCAGAGTGTTTGATTTTAAACCTATATATAAGTCAGCATTCATGCTAGACATGTATATCACAGCATTGTCCTTTGTAGAGACATAATCTGCTGCTATATATTTACTCGTATATTGGGTGTTGTCGTTGATAAATTATCCACATATTGTCTACCGTGTGTTAGCATTGTGCAGAATACTAAATATGTCTGTCTTCTTCTGGTATCTTAACCTGTTATGGTAAATAGGGTGCCCTTAAGCCTGCTTGGATATACTTAAGGTATAATTGGCCCATTGCAGGGGATAAGAAACACTGTCCAACCATACTTCCATAATTCTAGATACGAAGCGACTGATTTTAACATTCCACCAGCAATGGTGGTGGGTGAAATACAGGAAGAATAAGAAAAGGAGTGACAACACTAGTCTGGAAACTCATATATTGACTTTATTTTGATGGAAAAAATTATAGGAAGTAAATTTTTAAAGAAATACAAAAAATGACTTTAAGTGATGGGATTAAGAATGCTGAAAATGTCTAGTCGCATGAGTAGACTTGAACAGAGGATGAAGTACAGAAGGCCGCCGATAATTGAAATCTGCATGGAAAGAACGCAATTCTGTTTCATGGAAAGTAAAGGACATTCAATCTTTGATACACATGTACAATCTGTAATCCAAAATAATTTGTTTTCGCTCTTCAAATTTATATTTATTTTGTTAATTAAATAGTTACAATAATTGTTTCTACTATTGGCACAAGGCCAGCAATTACCCAGTGCATTACTGGTACTTTATTTTATCGACTCCGTAAGGATGAAAGGCAAAGTTAACCTCGGCGGGATTTGAACTCAGAATGGCAAAGGCCGTAGTGGCACAATGTTGCAATAGAGGAATTAAAACAGCGTGTCATACCCAGACGTGCAAAAATCAAAAGATTGAGAGCAAAATTAACCAATATAGAGAATACCACATGTTCGACAGGAACCAAAAGATATTATTTGAACTGGTAGAACGAAAAAAAAAAAGAAGCAACAATAGTATCCCTGAACAGACCAACGCATTTTGGAGAAGGATTTGGGAGCTGTTAAAAAGGAGATCAATGAACAAGCTCACCAACAACCTGACTTGAGTTTCTCGCCTGAAACATTTAAAAAGCCGGCCAATAATTAACCAACTGGAATGCATCAGGCCCGGATGGTGTGCAAGGGTATTGGACTAAGAATATAGTGTCTCTCCACTCGATACTGACAGCCATGGCCAATGACTATTTGATATCAGGTGATGTAATGCATTCGTTGACAAACGGTACCACGGTTCTAATAATGAAAATCCAAGTCAAGGGAAATGACGATACCAAATATAAGCCTATCACATGTCATATCCTTGGTATGGAAACTGCTAACAAACATTATGTCTGAGGAAATCTAGCACCACCTCGACATAAATAACTTATTGCCATAGGAACAGATAAGATGCCGGAAGAAGTCTCGTGGTACAAAAGATATGTTACTTATTGAGAAAATGATTATAAGGAACTGCAAGAGGAGACATACTAGTGTTGCTATGGGAT
>OZ024740.1:164431309-164436309 GCA_964016885.1 Eledone cirrhosa | reverse complement strand
CGCGCTTTCTGGAGTATTTTCCATTTAAGTGTGAGGGGGGTGGAGTTCCTTTTGAGGTCCCAAACATAGGAGGCGAGTGTTGTCTGGTTTGATTTGTCCGGTCTTCTGAAGGAGTGGGTATGGGCATACCAACGGGTCTTAAAGTTGTTGGAGGTCTTGCCGATGTAAGTTTTTTTGCAATCATCGGTGCCTGAGATGACATCGCATTTGTATACGATATCATTTGTGAGGCATTTGTTTTCAAGGCAGCATGCTTCCTTATTTAGGAAATTACACAGCGCCCCAGTCCGGGGATTGGGTTCGGAGGTGGTTGGCTTATTTAATTTTTTAGAATTGTGGTTGGCTATATTCCTAGCTAGGTTAGGTGTGGTGGAGTAGGAGAGTCTTATTGTGTTCTTATTAAGGATGGTGTGGTTCCCATGTTGTTCGGGGAAGTGTAATTTCAGCAAAGTGAACAAAATCCTAGCTATCGGGGTAGAGACCTCTCTATTGAAGGGAGGGTTGTACCAGCTAATCTGCCTATGTCTATTCCTCCTCTGCAATCTTGCGGTGGTTTCTAAGTATGTTATCTTTTCTTTAAATCCGCTGCGAGCGAGGGCGTCATTGTAGTAGGAGGCAGATGCGTTAAAAATATCTTTGTTGGCAGAGAGGCCAGATATTCTAATAGAGACGCTTTTTACAAGGTTATCAGTGATGTTTTGGGGGTGGTTTGAATTAACGTTAATATATCTAAGGGACTCGTTAGGTTTGTGGTACAGGTAATAGAGGGAAGTATCTAGGTCGAGAGTGACATCTAAGAAGTTGGCCCTAGTCATATTAGATTCTATAGTTATACTAAATCCTAGATTAGAGAAGAAAGAGCTTAAGTTTTTCCGAAACCCATCAGTAGTCCTGGGGTTAACACTATGCAGGGCAAAGAGGCCGTCGTCTCGGTATAAACCTCCGGTTAGGCCGGTAAATAGGTTCTTCAGTTGATGTAGGATGTACAAGCCCACAAGGTCGCTAATTTCAGCCGTGGGTGTGTCTATGGGTGCGCGCGAGTGTATGAGTGAGTGTGTTTTGTGAATGTGTCTGTTAATTTTGGCATATAGTTGAATAGTTTAAGAGAAATTTGACGACAATAGTAAGATATGCACTCAATATTTTGAATTTGTCTACAGAATTCTCTAAACCTTGTCACTTAGTAAAGAATTTAGCTTTTAAGAATTTCCCTTTCCTTTAAATCTATCTACCGTGACTGACCCCCACTGATTTTATAGACACCTATTAGCTTAATAAGGATTGGCATGCCATCCTGAACCTGTTTATAGAATTCTTCCTGCCTTTGTTACTCTAAAAATAAAAATAAACTATAGCTTTGTTGAATTAGCTTCTAATGAATTCTGTCAACCAATGACCTACACCCATCCCACTCCCCACTCTCTCCTACCACTTGTAGAGACCTATATATATACCATAATTATTTTTTGATACCCAGATCCCTGATAATTTCTGAAGAATGAAACAGTTCTAGTCCTGTAGAATCTCATCTATATTAAAACCTATATATATATATATATATATATATATATATATATATATATATATATATATATATATATATATATATATAAGGAAACAAGATGAAATCGAAAATGCAACTGGAGTATTTTTTTTTTTTTTTTTTAAATATATATTTATTTGGTTCCTTTACCCGTTTCGCAGTTCTTCTGCTTTTCAAAAGTAGGATTGAGATGGAGGGTTTGTAACGACAAACGCTCCATCTCAATTCTACTTTTGAAAAGCAGAAGAACTGCGAAACGGGTAAAGGAACCAAATAAATATATATTTAAAAAAAAAAAGACTCCAGTTGCATTTTCGATTTCATCTTTTTTCCTTATACTTTCACTTGTGTAGGACACCTCGTTTTTTTTTTCATGTAATTAATACACATAGGGACATAAGTATAGTCGGACCGTATGCTAATGTGGTTCAATGGCAAGTTAATAAATTAACAAGCTAGAACACAACCGCGGTAAGCGCACATATAGTAAGTACAGTGAATTTTTTGGAATCTATATATTTTTTATATATTTTTTAGGACATTTTCTGTGTTTACACTCCTTGATTCTGGCTTGTTAATTTATTAACTTGCCATTGAATCACATTAGCATATGGTCGGACTATACTTATGTCCCTATGTGTAGGAACATATACCTTTAATATTATTCTCTCTAACAGTGGAGAAACCTTTGGTCGTTTGAACAGCTGCTATTTTTAGCAGCACGGGATTGACCTGTCCACCCTGCTTTCTGTACACGGTACTAGACAAAATTGTTTCATCATTCATTTATTCTCATTCTGGGGCAGTTTTGTATGGTGCCAGTTTTTAATTTGAACTCTGGAATTTTATATTCTCCGAGGGAGAAAAGCTTTCTGACAAGGATCTCTTTCTCAATGGAAATCCGCTTGGATTATCTATTTGTTTGGGATCTGAAACCGCAGTAAGGGCACATATAGTAAGTAGAGTGAATTTTTTGGAATCTATATATTTTTTATATACTTTTAGGATATTTTCTGTGTTTACACTCCCTGATTTTATATATATATATTGTCCCTCTTGCTTCTGCTTTCACACTCACACATATATATATATATATATATATATATGCAAGCAAAAGCAAGAGGGACAATCGTCGAGACATTTCGAACTGAACTGGTTCGCCCGCTCTTGCAACTGCCGACCTTTATTTCGTAGGTTATATCAAGTCATTAAGTAGTGTCATACTGTATTTTGGTTTTGTTTTCCTTAAAATCAACACAATATTGCATTTCTTCCATGTTTTATCTTAATTATTTCTGTTTTTTTAACTGCCAATTTACATTCATATTCTCAACAAACAAGATATAATTTGAAATATATGCATCAAAATATACTCGAGCCAATATAAATTATCGCATCTTTATTTACATCCAAGACGATTACTACAATACATTGCCCTGCAGTGGATTACACCAAACAGAATTTGGCACATTACAGCACATTTTAAATTATAGTAAATATCATACAGTAAAGAAGCTAATTCTTGCCAATGGTTGAATTCGAATCCATAATGTAAATAGAAGTAACACAATACACAACAAACTTTGTTTTTACACTTCACGGTCTTGTTTATATGCGTAGTGCTAAAAAAAAGAGAAAATCATGTTAAAGTAAAAACTGTGTATATATTGAACTGGGTATTCCAGATTAGCCAAGTCAACTTAATTTCGATACCAAGTTGAAAATAATTCACTTTTTCCCCTCATCTAATGACAGTGATAAATGTATTTGCAATTATCAATGTAAATACTTTTTCGTGTTTATGGTGATTTTATACATATCAATATGTGGAGTATGTGACATGCTGTTGGTGCTAAAATTGCCTTTCATCATTTCAAGCTTAATGGAATAAAGTACAATCAAGTACTAAATCTCAAAAATGTGTGACTTTCTGAATAAGATAGAGAGTTTTCGCCTAAATTATAAGGTCTATCATGGAATCGATTACTTCTTTTATTAACGATTTGGGAAAATGCATAAATATTACTTCCCCCAAACATTTTGTGCCTAGTTAAAACAAAGAAACAGTTATAAAATGAAAGCTGAATCTGTCCAGCATAACATTTGTGATTCTTACAGAAATTTAGTTTAATATGCAAGATGACTGTTTGAGATGGTGAGGTATAAAGAGTGTTATAGCTGTCAGAAAAATGTTGTTGACTGCATAAGCGGAGACAGAAATCTTGTGTAATGTTCAAAATTGACCTTGGAGGTTGATTTTGACATAGGTATTCTCTCATAAGGAATGCGTTTTTGCAGGAAGGCAATTCTGTCGTCTTTGCGTGAAAGTTAATGTCTCCTTTCATAGAATAACGTAACAGATATGGATGGAACTATAGCAAAAGGATTTGACATTCATTCTTACTTCTTACTTTTTTTTTATAATGATGTTGCGTTTGTCTTTGTTTTTCCTATTCTTTTCAGCGGTATTCTTTAATTTCTTTCTTTATTTTGTTTTGGTTTTGTGATGATTCAAATGGGAACAAGAGAAATTGAGTTCACAGGGCAGGTTGGCTTTCTAGCCCCTTGTGTCATTTATTTGTAAACAAGGTTTTCAAATTAAGTGACAACTTAATTGAGCAAGAGAAAAGGCTATATTAAAATAATGGAAATAAACAATTTCTAAATAAATAAGCATGCGTGTTCTTATGGATATACGTATGCATCTATTACTGAAGTAACGTGCGGCTGAATGCACACGCATGTTTATATATTTCTTTCAAAAGGAGTGTATATTTACTCTGGTTATTACACATGCACACACACACACACACACATACAAACACACATATATATTATATATATATACGTTTGTATATATATATATATATATATATATATATATATAATACACTCATGTAATCAAACAGATAAGTCCGTCGCACAATATACATAAGCGGCGTGTGTGTGGCTAATACAATACAGTATTATATATCAACATATATGCCTTTACTATGGAATGAAATGGAATTCCACAATGGTTAAATATATGCGTGAGAGAGAGAGGGAGAGAGAGAGAGAGTGTGTGTGTGTGTGTGTGTGTGTGTGTGTGTGTGATGGTGTGTGATGGTGTCTATGTGTATGTATTGATTACTCAATACGTGAGGAATACATTTTATTAAGAAACAAGGGGCAGTAGTTTCGAAATTTCAACTTTCGTTATCTGTCTGCGTGGGGCGTCAGAAACATGCTTATTTGAGATATTCATTGCTGCACTGGGTTATAGTTTTTATACTTATTAATTCATCAGTCACCATGCTTTGCAGCATATAGTTATTGCCCTTTACATTCTAGATTAGAATCCCGCCGAGGCTAGATTTGTCTTTAATCCTTAAGGGGTTGATAGAATAAAGTACCAGTAAGCACTGAGGTCAATTTAATCGACTTTCCCCTCCCCTAAAATTGCTGGCCTTGTACC
>OZ024740.1:164363809-164426309 GCA_964016885.1 Eledone cirrhosa | reverse complement strand
GAGTGGAGAATTTGGGCTCTCTCGTCTATAGTGTTAATCCAGAGTTGCGTCTCTAATACAGGTAGTCTATCGTTAGGGTGTTTGGAAGGGTAGTTGATAGTTAGAGTTATACTCTGGTGTATGGAATTAGCTATCTGCTGTATGCTTTCCATTATGCTACATTCTAAATCATACTTGTTAGTACTCTCTTGTGGGGATGTTCTTATTACTATATTAATGTCGTCTACGTAACGAGAGTACATGATGAGGTCTATGTAGCTCTCATCAAGGAGATCTTTGAGTCTCCTTTCCCACCATACCATAAAAAGGTTGGCAACGTCACCAGCTATGCTGACGCCAATGGCTGATCCTCATTTTTGGTGTAGATATTCTCGTTGAATTTGAATATGTGGCCCTTTAGGGTAGTTTTAATACTAGCCCCTATTGCATGTGCGACCATTTTTCTTACCTGATCATTGTTTTTGGGGGTCCGTATGGCTTTGGTCCACCCAATCCACCTTCCCATGAGAGTCTTTTTTGACATTGAGGTTATGGTGGGGGTCTACCTCTTATGGCACTACTGGGGAAGAAACTGCTAAGATCATGGCTGTCTAGGTAGTCAGTGTCATAGGTAAATCTAAGTAGGAGGCCCAGTTCGTCTGTGTCGACGTCGCAGAACTCCACCTCACTCACAATGATCATCTCCACACATTTTTCCACAGCAAAATCAATGTTAATGGATGGGTATAGTCATACCACATCCATACTGCCTATTATGCAGTTGGATAGGTTTTTTTTTGTACTCACTGATTCTGCTGAGGAGGACCTCTGTACTGTCACATGCATCTGGGGGACATCTTGATTATGGGGCGTATAACCATTGAGAGGAAGTAGGAGATCCTGTAGTTGCTAGCGATATTGGCCCCGCATACAGGTCTTGTTGGTGGTCCTGTTGTCGGGTCTTCGACTGTCTTATGGTCTTTGCGGAGTCCATACAATGGTGGTATGTCATTGTTAGATGCCTGGAAGTTGTTGGCAGTGCGTCTGCTTGGCTTTAGGATGTCGGTCCACATCATCATGTGAGCGTTGAAGATCTCTCTTCCCCTCATGTATTTGCTGTGTAATTTCGCTCGTGTTGGTATGTGGGGTTGCATAGCCTTGATGTAGTTCGGCATGCTGTCTATTGACATCCTACCAGACTTATCCGTGGGTAGACATACTACCTCACCATCCCTTGTGCGCTGCTTGAGGCTAACTAAGCGTTCTACAGGTTTCCTTCCAGGTTGTTGGACCTCTGGTCTGCTTTGTCTCTTAGTATATTGGTCTACTATTTGTCTAATCTTATTTCTAGCTATGGTGAACTGTGCCTCTGTCTCGTCATCTATTTGTTGTGGTATACAAACCCTTTTATTAAAGGGTAACTTCGTAGGATAAATGTTACCCATCTGATATGTTTTGTCAGCTGGATTGAAGAATAGTTTCTCTAAGGGGTTGTCATTATGTCTATCGTCATAGGTGTGTGTGTTGCTATAATTGTTATTATGGTGGTTGTTGTTTTTCCTATCATTAACATTATTATTATTGTTTTGATTGCTAGATGTATTGTTGTTATGATTGTTAGATATATTGGTGTTGTTTTCTCTATTGCTATTGTTGTTGTTACTGTTATTTCTACCATTGTGGTTGTTACTTTTATTATTATGTTTCTTGTTTTTGATGGCGTAGAATACAATTCAACAGGACGAAACATAATAGCACCACTGACGATGTTGCAGATGTGCAACGAAAGAACTTTGTTAGACTATATATATGTGTTTGTGTATATTATATCTGTGTTTTTGACCGTTGGTCAGTCAATAGTAAACATTGAGGACCGAATAAATTAACTGATATAAAAGATACAGAAGCGAAAACGAACCAAACAGTGAGTGTGTTCTGTTATTAATTCTGGCAATATTATTACAACAATATGACGCTCCCAAAGTATAACAATATATATATATATATATATATATATATATATATATATATATATATATATATATATATATATATATATATATATCAGATAGGGTGTGGTAAAATATCAGGTGGACCACAACCCACCTGAGTACTCGATACTTGGGGCAGAAGAGTGGGTAATATGAAACCAGAGTGAGTACTCGATAGGTTGTTTCCAGTAAGTAATGAGGTGTAGAACTAAACAGAGTGTAATTATAATAATAAAAGGACGATTTATTATGTCTTCATTACGTTTATTGAGTAGTGACGTGCGTGGTAATGACACAATATATATATAGTTCAAGGAAACGACAAAACATGGATACAAACCCTCATATAGTTTCAGGCTTCATATGGAAAAAGGGAAAGGAAGTTCGACGTGTCGGGCTTTAGCCCTTCATCAAGAGACAAGATCACAAAGGATAGATAACGAAAATAATTGTTTCTATTTTTGGAACAAGGCCAGCAATTATCCGAGTGGTGCTTTATTTTATCGACCCTGTAGGCATGAAAAGCAACGTTAACCTCGGCAAACAAGACAAACCTTTAGGTAGTCTTGGTAACGAAAATTGGAACGCTAAGTGAAATGTGTGTGCATTTTTTGCGATTTTATGTGTAAGTGGATGTGTATATTTAAATGTGTGCGTTTTCTAAAAGTTTATTGTGTAAAGAATCAAAGTTTGTGTAAGTTTATGCGTATACCCGTGTGGTGTGTGATTGTGGATTTGTTTGTATGTGAGTGAATGTAAGTTTGAATGTGTGTACTGTAATATCTGCGCAAACGTTTATTTTGTGTGTGTGTGTGTGTGTGTGTGTGTGTGTGTGTGTGTGTGTGTGTGTGTGTGTGTGTGTGTGTGTGTGTGTGTGTGTGTGTGTGTGTGTGTGTGTGTGCGCGCGCGCGTATGTGTGTAAAGTATTTGGCAGTATTTGCCACATTGAAATGGTAGAAATGGGGATTCATCAACACGGGGGCCTATAAAATACGTACCAGTTACGCACTCCGGTTGATATAGTAGTATAACCTTCTATATTTGTTAGGAATTATTACTATTATGCGGTGTTTTGGCAGTATTGGTAGAGAGTCAGACACCATGCTTTCAGCATAGAGTTACGTCCCTTTACGGACTGAGTTCAAATCCCGCCGAGGTTAACTTTACCTTTCATCCTTACGGCATATAAAATAAAGTACCAGTAATGTACTGGGTAATTTCTGGCCTTGTGCCAAAAGTAGAAACAATTATTTTAGAATGTTTTATTGGCAGATACCGTGTGTCTTTTCTTATATCTACTTTTCTTTTCAGTTCAAATTTCACCAGGATCAACATTACCGTTTATCTTTCCGATATCGACAGAATATTTACTAACTAGTTGAATACCGTGATTAATTAAATCGATGGATATAGATGTTCCAATGTTCCACAGACTCTGTTTGAAATTGTAGTAAGAATCTTTTTTTATCGACTTGGTTTGGAAGATTGGCGGAACCATATGCCTGCACAGGCTCTCTACGACAAGTGAAATCGACACATCTAATATTCATTTGGATAGTTGTAAGTTAACGGCAGTAGAAACAAACAGGAAGTGGGGGAATCCCAATGGGTCAGTACTCCAGCAAGAAATATCTGGGAGAGGTACTTCGTTGGGGTTTTCACCTGAAATTTTTAAAGGGCTGTTGAAAGCTGAAATATTTTATGACCACACAGAGAAAGAACAGTCATTCTAAAGCCATCTTTGTTAGGGTTAGATCTTCTGTGATGGTGAGGCTTAAATTTTGTAGCGACTTTGAAGTCAAAAATTGTAGTATAACTTACAGTAATTGATTACGTCCCTCAACGTTCTAAATTCAAATGCTGCCATGACTGATTTTGCCTTTCCTCTTTTCGCGTCACGTACTTATACTGATATAAGAGATAAGAGCATTTCGTAAAATTGCAATCATTGTGTGAATGTTACAGATTACTCAATATCATTGGTTGGTATATTTGTAGTGTACCATATAGAATGCTTGGGCGTATTTCTTTACATTTTTGTATGTTGTGAGTTTAGATGTTGGTAATGTGTACTTCTCCCATCCTTTAAGGTTCAACAATCTAATTGTCTATCAAATAATGGAACCGATGTGATACAGGAGTTTTTTTTATCTTCAAGGTTAATAAAATAAATACCAATCATATTGTGTAACTGATTAAATGAAGGGAACAACTCCATTGAAAAGTTCATCACAATTTATTACATGGTGCTAGCGTAAAGAATCATTATTTCCCGTGAACATATTATAGTTATTCTGAAAACTGTAACATTGATTGAAGTTTATAGAGAACAATGAAATACATGATATTCATTCGAAATTGTATTTTGACTCCTGGAGTAATTTAAAGTTCATATAGATAATATCAAAGGTGTAATTGTTTAACAAAACATCTTTGATGAATATGTTTATAATTATATACTTGCCAACTCTTCTAATTTGCAGAATTAGCTGGCCACCTCCAAGGTATATCTCGCTGGAAGTGTCTTAGGTAATTTAATGATAGGGACCCCAGTCCTATCATCTCATTTCTAAACTGGAGCAACGTGAAATAAAGTGTCTTCCTCAAGGAAACAACACATCACCCGGTCCGAGAATTGAACTCACAACCTTTTGATTTCAAGCCCAATACTCTAACCTCTAAGCCATGCGCCAATTTGAAGAGTGCTATCTATTATTTTATCTTCACATCAAGAATTAAACAATTTTAACGATGGAACGAAATCGAAAATGTAAATTATTTATATTGTTCTGCTATATTTCTAGTACGATGTAATATATTCTCTCTTCCGCCAAGCTCAACTTTGTTTCATCTCTCTCTCTCTCTCTCTCTCTCTCTCTCTCTCTCTCTCTCTCTCTCTCTCTCTCATTCACTTTTCCTCATCTTTCTTCAGCTCCTCCTCTTTTGGAAGGAAACGACTGTGTTCAGAGCTAGAGATGTGTTGAGCTCCACTAGGTTTAAAATGCCCAGGACACACCACGAGTATCTACAATGCCCCCACGACTTGAACTGTAGTTATGGGTCCATCCATCCAGATAACACTTGATTTAAAATAGTCATTTATCAGTCAATTGTTTTACGAATAATAAAATCACGTAAAAGTTGCCTCTATAATAGATATCTTGGGTTTCATTCAACAATTTATCAGTCAATTGCCTTACGAATATAAATTTTAGGCGTGTAATGGATTATTTCTTGCATTTCTTTCTCTAGTTAAAATATTGCATACGTAAACCCAAGTAGAATAATATTATAGATTAATATTAACACCAATGCATAATCAAATGACTTCGCCGGTACTTCTACCATCACCACATCTACCACCAACAAAAACAGCAGCAGCACCAGTTCCAGCAGCACCACCAGCAATAGCTACAAAAAATGTAACATCAGATATAACAACTAAAATGAAATCAATGATAATGCAATATCTATCAACTTACCGAGATTTTATAAACACAACTACCACGTATACAAAAACGATGTTCATTTGTCATCCTTACCAACGATACGACTTCTAAATGTACATGATCATAGCCACTTCCACCATCAAAAACACGACCATCAAAACTATTTTGGCACTTTCTTCCAACCACTATCAACTACTCTAATACCAAACAACGCCCAGAATATGACCACTAACATTCTCATCACTCCACAAATGCGTCAGCGCCTATAGCACTCTCTTACACACGTGTACACACACGTGCACACACGTGAATGTACACACATACACGTGCATTCACGCCCAAACACACACACACATACACATACACACCCACACACACACACATACGTGTATGTATGTGTGTGGCCACGCTGTACTTTTGGTCATCGCTATTTCTAACATCACTTGCAACAAAATGGCATCCGTTGATAAATTCGAGATGAATCATTCTCAATAAAAGCCTGCAATGAACTATAGTCTAATGTTGTCCTTTCTCTATAGAAATTGTTACAGGCAGACATTTTTCAAGTACTGGTCGGATAAACTCATATAATTCATTTGCAAAAAGAAGTCGGTAGTGCGATTCTTGCTAATTCTTCTCGAATTGAAAAATGCTGTCTTAAGGGCAAAATGTCAACCGGCACAAATTGAAGATAATGACTGAAGCAAACGATATGTATTAAAGAGAGGGGAAGTAACTGATTTGCATCCATATCGTTGAATGTTGGTTCAACATTTTTAAAATGACATTTCCGATCTTCATATTCAGTGCTTCTTTGTTCAATTACGTTGTCTACTCTCATTGTGTTTAATTTTCGATCAGGCATAATTTTTTACCATTTATTTCCTTTCATTCTCTTATTTTTATAT
This sequence comes from Eledone cirrhosa, assembly GCA_964016885.1. Lineage (NCBI taxonomy): Eukaryota > Metazoa > Mollusca > Cephalopoda > Octopoda > Eledonidae > Eledone > Eledone cirrhosa. The sequence goes on along the minus strand of OZ024740.1, from coordinate 164,419,982 downwards.
ATTTTTGTTTTTCTCTTTAGTTTTCAATTTCTGACATTCCTATTGTTTCTTCTATTGTTTTCTTTCTTTGTCAAATCTGAACCTGTGAAAATTTGCTTTTTTATTTTTAAAAAAAATCGCATTTATAATTAATTTTAACAATAAATTCACTTCGTTAAAGCATTTTTCTCTCTTTAAATACACATTTATAATTTGAAATTATTGCTGCCAATTCGCAATATGAGAAAAGTTGGCTTCTCTCTTATTCGCTCTAAGTTGAAATGTTTTTAATTTTGCTTTTTCTTATTACTATTTTTATTATTTTTGTTATGTTTCTTATGATAATACGCTATTGTGATTTACTTTATGTGATTATGTTTTTTTAAATTAAATTGATTTTTATCTGTTTTAATTGTTTTTAATCTTACTTTACAGGTAAGATTGAATTTCATTTTGAAATTTCATATTTATGAAACGAAAAGACCTATTGGGAACTGGTTTTCGAGTTCCATGATATTTAAAACATTAGCTCCTAAGCCAGTAAAAGCCCGTTTATACATAAAACCTAAACGAAGCGAAATATAATTAAATATAATACTAATATACTAGAAGAAAATAACGATAATTTCAGTATATTGAAACAAATGTTGGTGAAGTTAGCGATACTGAGGAGTGGTTGAACAACAACAAGAACAAGATTAATAGCAAGGGTACGAATAGAATAGACTTGTCTAAATGTTAACGGCGAGTGTTCCAGTTCATCGATGAATGGAACAACCTAGTAATGAAATTAAGGTGAAAATGGCTGACTATTTCACATACACGTAATTCTCAAGGAGACTCAACATGACAGTGTAACAAAGGTGGTTATTTGAATTAGAGGTACAGTCAATTTGACGGTCCTTCAAACAATTTCTCTCTACCCAAGTCCACTCACAAGGCATAGATCGATATGATACTAACCCACGATGCCAAGATCGAAGCCAGGATCTAATGATTGTGACGTTTGTTCCTGGACTGTGTGGCCATATTGTGTCCACAGCAACAACACACTGCTATATATATATATATATATATATATATATATATATATATATATATGTGTGTGTGTGTGTGTGTGTGTGTGTGTGTGTGTGTGTGTGTGTGTGTGTAAGCAGAAGGGATATTCAATTTGTTGGTAATTCAACAAATATAAATGTTTATAACTGATTCAGAGCACTCAACAGTTTTTTCTGGAGTATAATATACAATGATATTAAATAAATGGAAACTATATTTATAAAACCATATTTATAAAACACACTTCGTATTTTATCTGATGATAGCGTACCAAAATTTGGTACCCTTGAAATATGAATAGAATAAATATGGTTTTATAAATATAGTTTCCATTTATTTAATATCATTGTATATATATGTATATATGTATATATATATATATATATATATATATATATATATATATATATATATATATAGTAATAATAATAAATTTGAAGACTAAAATCCAAAGAGGGCTCGATAAGGATAAATATATATCAAATATATAAGAACCGTAGAGCAAATATTTATTAAAATAAAAGATTAAAGTTTAAGCAAAGAATCGCTGCTTTCACCCTTATCGGGATGTTATTTTAATAAATATATATATATATATATATATATATATATATATATATATATATATATATATATATATATATATATATATATATATATATATATTTATTAAAATATATATATATATATATTAAAATGTAAATATATATTAAAATATATATATATATATATATATTAAAATATATATATATATATATATATATATATATATATATATATATATATATATATATATATATAAATAACATCCCGTTAAGGGTGAGAGCAGCATATATATATATATAAACATCGCCTCAAATCTAAACAAAAAGATTAAAGCAGAGTGTGTCACGAAGCAAGTGTGTGTCACGAAGCATTCCGTCGACTTTCCAGCAGACTTCATCGAACGCCCAACGAGAGAAATATAATGGATAATGTCCTACTCATAACTATGCTTCATGCAGATTTTAATATTTTGGCCTAGGTGTTAGCTGAGGTTGTCGAACAAATATAACCACATTTTTCACCTCATGCGGCACATCGGTTGGTCTCTAATCAATTTGTTCACTCATGCTATTTTTATTTGTATCAAGTCCAGTTTAACATGCTGGTTAAATGTGTTAATATCAGGCGAAAGGGGAAATGAGGAAATGAGTTACCTAAGAATTTATCTTTTCTAATACAGATGAGATTTGGATTTTGTAATTGCGTGTTTGTTTATATTAAGTTATGTAGAGCTCTCTGGCATTTGCTCATGAAATAATTGGTATACCTCGTGCAGCTAACTTAATTATAGTTAATATTTCTAGATTTCACGGCTGTGGTTCGCTGTCAATATATGACATCTACATACCCTTCTGCCTTCTACCCTGTATTTATAGATATGCCCTTGTGCGCATTTGCAGTTTCCTTTCTATTATTGTTGTTGAGATTCTGTATACTGTAGGGATCTCGGTTGTGAGTCTGTTGTTTGTCGTATTTTTTGTTTCTCTAATATTAAGTATTAAAATTGTTTTCTCATTGGTGAACGGTTCAATGAAATATTGAATATTTTAGCGAGCATTTTGTGAGTACCTGTTATTTTAACGAGAGGCTTGAAACTTCCTCACTTCCTGGTGCTTTCCAGTTGCTAAATTTGTCTAGCGCCTGAGGTTCTTGCGTTGTTATTACTCCTTGTTCTTACTATTCCTCAAATTCCTAATAAATATCTTGCTGTTGGCGCTGTTTTTAGTTTTATTTTAGTAATATCTACTTTAAAATCAATTCAATTGTAGTCAAACTATTTGCTCTGTTCATAGAATCGCTGCCTTTTTTCACAACGCTGCATTTGTGGGGATTTAATGGTGATTTAGGCGTTCTTTGTTTTCAGATTTTGTTTTTATGTCTCCATATTTTATATAGTTGATTTCATTAACGATTGAGAGTTTTAATGCGATTATTATTACTATTAATATTATTATTATTATTGTTGTTGTTGTTGTCGTTGTATCTTCGTCAGTTTCTTGCGAGTTTCTATTGCATCACCTGGTGCAACACGGTGTCCTTGAGGGCTAGAGCATTGTATGAACATATTTTTGTCGGGTTAGGACTGCATAAATTTTGTTTTGTGGAAGTTACAGGAGAGTTGTGCATTGGCTATGTACACAGCTATGTGGAGATTACTGTGTCTTGTCAATATATAAACTTCTTATCATATTACAGGAGGGTTAAATATCTTGTTTATATACACAGTTCTGTGACGTTACAGGTGAGATAAGTGTATTCACTATATATATACCTCAGTCATTTGTCTCCACGAAAGAAACCCCCCCCCCCCCCAAAAAAAAAATAGAGATGAACAATAGCTCTGTTTCGCATGTTATCAAAGCCCACCAATGCAAACCGTGATACAGCAATTTAATATATATATATATAACTATATTTCTATTGAAATAATCTGTATTCAATTAATTATTGAAGAATGTGGAAATATCTATTAAACCTATATTACATTAAGATGGTATGACTTAACAAAAGCTTAATATATTAAAAGAATATTGGAAAGTTTCAATAGGGATCCTTTAAAATTGGCGGTTTTGTTTAACAAAACGAGAGGCGGTTTGGGGCAGGTTGGTATGAAAAGGGATAGAATAGAATGTATGACCACTGAGTCATTGACTTGTCATAATCAACAAAATATCAATAGACATTTGATCGTTAACAGTACGGTTTTGTTTTGGCTTATTTTTCATGTTTAAGGGACTTTTTGGAAATAGTTCAGGAATGTGGTTCCATCAATGTTAATTCCATGCTTCCAGGACAGCTTAAACATTTCCCATCGATTAGAAGAACAGAATCAAATCATTTCGAAATTTATTTTTATTTATATATGATCGGTGTCTAAGATATAGCTAATGTAATTGATAACCTTTTACTCTGCATCTCTAATCTTCTCTCGCTGTTCCTTCTCTTTCTAGCATTTTCCTCTCTAAACCTCGTTCATTCTTCGACTTACTCCCACCACTGCGTTCACGTTTTACTCTTTTGCTCTCTCCCCTATAATCTTACGTATTTCTTTATCGTATGACTCTATCTCCATCTCCCGACCGACTTTCTCCATTACATCTTTTCCTTTACAATAATACCTGCCTATTTATTTCTGCTTTCTTTCTTTTATATTTTGTATTAATTTATGTTTGACATATAACTTTTCTTTTTCTTTCTCATTCTCTAACTAAGTATCTCCCATCTCTCTCTCTCGTCTTTGTCAAACACATTCTTTCTCTCTCTCTCTCCCACTCTCTCTCTCTCTCTCTCTCTCTCTCTCTCTCCCTCCCACTCTCTCTCTCTCTCCCTCCCTCACTCTCTCTCTCACTCTCTCTTTCTCTATATATATGTGTGTATATATATATATATATATATATATATATATATATATATATATATATATATATATATATATATATGTGTGTGTGTGCGTGTGTGTATGATATATATATATATATTATCTTCAAATAAAAATAGCAATATTTCCCATTCTACATACGCTCACACCTCCCTAAGCTTGCATGTAAAAGTAAATAAATATATATATATATATATATATATATATATATATTATACAAAACCCATGAAGACTACACCTTATCCATAACCTTCCATTCGCTTCTTAAGAATACCTGACTTATGCTCAACCACCATTAGCACTGAAACCTCCACCACTTGTGTTTTCAGAGGTCTCTTTCGATTTTTTTTTTAATATCACAGAGATAATGATAATATTGTTAAAGATTTACCCAGGAAACCTCCTACAAGATACATCCTTATAGCAGGCAAGCTAAATCTCGAAATACATTAGGCGTATCACGTATGCCGGGTTTGGGAAGATAGGTGATCTGCGTTTGATTTGCTGAAATTGGAGGGTAAGTAGAGTTTGGTTAGGCATTCGGCTTAAGGTTTTTCCTGGGTGTTAGTAAACTGATTGGAACTATAACGGTCATATGTATATATATATATGTATATTATATATATATGGATAACCATGTTGCTTGTTTATTACCTCGGCTGCGTTTGTCTGTTTCTCTCTTACTGCTTCCCCGTTCTCTCTGTTTCTCTCACCTTCTTTCGCCCCCTCTGTCAGTTACACTTTCTCTCGACTGACCTCTTCCTCGCATTTCTACTCACTCACTCTCTGTTTCTCCCTTCTCACTTCCTCCCGTTTCGCTTGTAGTGGGTTCTCTTCTTGCTCACATCTCACTCACGTCGGACGGTCTGTATCTCGATCGCTCATGAAATCCACCCAGTTTATGCTGATCGAATAACCATGTTGCTTGTTTATTCCTATCTTTGCGTTGCTTTCATCCTTCTATGTTGTTTACTTGTCTCACTCGCTTTACGCGATTTACTTGTCCCAATAGCTTTATTTAGCTATTGCTCGCACCAACCTGAGGTATATGATTTTTAATGCGATGAAATACCAATGAAGGTTGGAAAATCACTGACTATTTTTATCATATGTAACCCATGTGCAACCACGCAGTATTCTTCTTTCTTCTCATGTTTATATATATATATATATATATATGAAGATATATAAAATTTCATACTCTTAGATTGTGTGCGTGGCCTTTTGTGTTCCAGTTATGGCCACCACTGTATAGAAGAGGAGCCGTTCTAAAACTGGCGTTCCTCGTCTGGCGCAGGGGCATAATACTGACGCCAGATTTAGAACGGCTCCTCCACTATAGAATGGTATCCCCCAATAAACTAAATATGCATCATGTACTAGACTAGACTAAGAATTGTTTTGTTTTCCTTGCCCTTTTATCTATGAATATTCTGCATATATATAAATTAATAATATAGATAAATTAATAAAAACAATGAATAACAACAAAGAAACAGTTCCTTATATTAAAAAAATTCATCATTTTACGATCGTTTCTAGGATATATATGTGTGTGTTGGTATGTATATCATATATATCTATGTAAACATTTTACAAACTATCAGAGGGAATATACATACCTACACATATATATGCTGTCTTCAGAAATAATTATTTCTGAAGACAGCATATATATATGTGTAGGTATGTATATTCCCTCTGATAGTTTGTAAAATTTTTACATAGATCTATATGACAAACATATATATCCTAGAAACGATCGTAAAATGATGAATTTGTTAATATAAGGAACTGTTTCTTTGTTTTTATTCATTGTTTTTATTAATTTATCTTGACTCTGTTTTCCTGTGATTTTCATCGAAAAAATTGTTGAATACATCTCTTCTTTTCATGATATTTGGATTACATTGAGTTCTTCATACGGATTGGACACTACCGTATATTTTGGTAGATTTATCTACATAAATATATATATATATTTATATATATATATATATATATATATATATATATATATATATATATATATATATATATATATATATATATATATATATATATGTGTGTGTGTAACTATATATATATATATTTATATAAATATATATATATATATATATATATATATATATATATATATATATATATATAAGCCTGTGCCTGCTTATACGGGTAATTTGGTTCGACATAAAGGGCACATCATATATAGTGTGGTGTGAGAATCAGAGAAGTTTGAGAAAATCAGATAAAGATTTATTTAGACATATATAGTATAATACACATACACAAGTGTCTATGCGCGCGCGCGTGTGTGTGTGTGCGTGTGCGTGTGTGTCATTGTGTTTTCTTCCAAATAAATCTTTCTGACTCTTTCTGTGTCTCATACACTACCATATACATGAAATAGAAGACCTCTCTTTTTCTAACTAAATCACTTTCACTGTTTCTTGTTTTCTCTTCCAAGCTACAACCCTAATGCTCTTGTGTGTGTGTATATGTGTGTGTGAGCGACTCTGTGAAAGAGTGAGAACATACATGCACACACAAACACAAACACAAACACATGCACACATACACATACATACTCACATACATACACACATTGACACACACACATACACACGCACTCACGCACACACACACACACACACACATATATATATATATATATATATATATATATATACAGAGAGAAAGAGGGGGAGACAGGGAGAGAGAGAGAGAAAGAAATAAAGATAGAACGATTCTACATTCATCCCTCACTCCCTGAAATCATGTCTCTTTCAATTTAACGTTATCATTCTATTTGGGGTAGAGAGGATATTCTTTTCTTTTCTTTTCTCTCTCCGTCTCGCTCTGTATCTATCAAAACAAATATCTTGTTCCTTCTCTTTATACCATTTCTCTCTCTCTTTCACTCTCCCTCTCTTTTTCCCTCCCCCCTCCTTCTCTCCGACTCTCACGGAGATGCACATTCGCTCGTTTACTCACCCGCTTTCTCTCTCAAGCCCAGAGTAAGAAAACTCATTAATCTGATTTCATTCATTCTTTATTCCATCCTTCATCTTTCTCTCACTCTCCTCTCCCTATCGCTTTCTCTTAACCCCCTCTCCCCTCTCTATTTATCTATCCATGTACTGTGACTCTCCCTTTCCCCATTTTCCTTTTTACAAAACACTCTAATCAGGTAATGCACATATAATGGTTGCTCTAATGCTAGTCTTCTTACCACGATCCGCCCGTCAGTAGCCACTGGCTGAGGCACCTGAATAACTGAAGCAATATTCTGGAACGGAGTTATGGGAGAGGGTGTGATGCTGCAAACAGTGTCGCTGGGGAGAAAGGAGCAATAAATATGTCAACTCTAGGTGTTATGGATATGATTGGTGTTTGTATTAATTCCTCATTCAATACATCATCTTTATTGAAAACTATCTCCTGCACTCAGAGAAAGACGACCAAGGTTACCAAAGAACATTGACCTTGTCAAACGCCATTTGAAGTAAGCCAAAATAATAGGAAGGTATCGAAACCCCGCGGCTGCCAAGCAAAAAGTCAGAAGCATTGTTGTTATTCACAAGTGCTGGATGAATACTAGCGTCATTTTCTCTCTGGTTGACCTCACTCGCTATGAAACATAGGTGACCATTAAATCAATTAGAATGGTGTTCGTGTAAGAGTATCTGAATATGCATGTATGTTTGTATATATGTGTGTGTGTGTGTGTGCGCGTGTGTGTGTGTACGCGCGCATTTCTATGTGTATGCGTTGTGTTTGTGTGTGTTTATATGGGTTTCTTTATGTGTTTCTGTATAACTTTTCATGAAAAAGAGAGAAAAACCATTGGGAAACGAACTTGCTTGGCGAGATTCTGTCGACCAATTTCTGGAGTCAACATTTAGCCCATAATTTCTGCATTTATTTCTATTCAATTCTGTTTCTGTGTCTTTCTTCACCGTTCATCACTTATTCCTTGAGGAACAACTCAGAAGAAGCTAAGCTATTTTTATTATATTTGTTTAGTGAGTGAGAATTGAAAAACTAGAAAAGAAAGAAAAATAAGAGTTGATAACCAAGAAACTTATAATTCATTCCATTCTGTATTTCCAGAAATATTGATTGTTTATCAAGTCTAGACAATAAACTCGAGGTAGAGAGGAGAGATAGAAGAGGAATGTTTAAATGGATTGGCAACCTATCAGGAAGTAAGTTCATATCTTGCTACAAACTTGTTTTTTTTTTACCTGTAGAAAAATAATTTCAAAGCATCAGCTAATCTAACTGAAGAATAATCAGGGGGTTTACCTACAGTAGACTAAAGTGTGCTCCTGGGATCGATTGAGCGATAATTTGTTTTAAGCAATGGCTCATTGAAACCTATTGAGTTAGAGAAAATATTTTATTCCAATGGTATATCAATGAAACCTATCTGTAGCTTACAAGTGAAAAGGTATGAGTTATGAGAAACATAACTGTCATATCGTTTTGCGTTTTAAGTGACAAATTTCTATGTTTTGAATTTAAGTTCAATCAGTATACTTAAAGTTTTTCACCTTCAGGATTAAAAGAATAAGTTCTAAACATCCTCAGCTGACTATATCTCCTCACTATAAGGAACTAATGATTTCCGAATTACTATATTCAACTATTTTTTTTTCTTTGAGCAAAACAATAATTTCTTGAAGTTGGGTAACTTCGCTTGGACAGGGATACGTTATTTCGTGATGGAATTCACTTGTGATTTTATAAGTATGATACTTAAAGTATACAATAAAGTTTTTCAATTCGGTGTTTTCTCTGATCCTATAGTTCTCTGTGACTACTTTGGTATGTGATAATTAGACTTGGAGAGGAATAGTTTCCCCCAGGTTAATACTGTGCACCTACAACTCCAACAGGAGTTGCGGGTTATAATATACGTACATGTGATAATCCATTTAACATTCAGTTTCCGATTGACAATTTTCATATTTCCCCTTTTCTGTGATCTAAGAAATGTGTATTTTAGAGAAACGATTATAATGTATACCAGTTATTTGGGATTCATCATAGCTCTATATATGTGGCTCAAATAATCACAACTTAATGTGATGAATGAGGATGTACTCTTAAAGTGATAGTTCATATTTTGGGAGGTAACGTATCATTCTATGAATTTTGCTGCAGCAGTTGAATGCCACATGGCAAAGACAAAACCTGAACGTTGACTACAATTTGATGAACTATAGAAATTACAATAATGCATAGTCTGTTTTTAAAGCTGAAATTATCTTGGTATTTCTTGTTTCTCTTTTTTAATTGTTATATAACAATAAACTATTGTACAATATCGTAGAAAGTATATATGAGAGGGTGACTGGTCAATTCTATCGCACAACCTTCCACAAGGCAACCATTTTTGTGTATTTGTTTAGATGCCAAATCTGAATTCATTTCATTGTTTCCCAAAGTGGGCGGTGCTTTGATATCTGGAGGCGGTTGGGGGGCGACAGTGTAGTATTAAAAAAAAGAAAAAAACAAGCTATTTATTGTTTAAATTTTAAACAATAAATAGCTTCTTTTTTTCTTTTTTTTACAAAATCTGAATGACAAAATATGTCATAGACTCAGCCACTAAGGTAGAAAAACTCGTATGCACACACACACACACACACACACACACACATACACACACATACACACATGTTATTAAATGTTTTTCTTTTCCAGAATAAAGAATGGCAACACCACAGCAAGCAAAAAAGAAGTGTAGGCAGTATAGTGTGGAATATCTGAAATATGGATTTGTAGTCACAACACAGCCAACAGCAACCTACGTGTCTGCTGTGTGAGAAAGTGTTTTCAAACGAAGCCATGAAACCTTCCAGACTTTTGGAACATTTGACAAAAAATGCACTCTAATAAAGCAGACAAAGATATAGCATATTTTAGTCACTTCGAGAAAAGTTCCAGAAAAGAAACACTATTGGAAATATGTTTGCTAGCACTTCACAACAATCCACTGACGGTTTGCGTGCTTCATACAACATATCTTTGCTGATTGCTAGGTCTGGTAAGCCTCATACGATTGGGGAGGAACTTATTCTGCCTGCAATAAGAGAGGTTCTGCACACAGTTTTACATAAGTCACCTGACCAAATTATAAAAGCTATCCCTCTCAGTGATAACTCGGTTCAAAGAAGAGTAGATGAAATGGCTGAAAACATTGAAGAAACATTGTGCAACATTCTTGCCGCAACAGAATTTAGCTTTGAGTTAGATGAGTCCACTCTACCAGGAAATGAATCTTTGCTTATTGCTTGTGTTCGTTTTATCAAAGATGAAAAGTTGGTTCAAAAGCTGTTATTTGCAAGACAACTTAAAACAGACACTAAAGGAGAATCAGTATTTAATGTTGTTGAGAATTCTTTCAAAGAGAAAAACATCCCACTTTCTAATATGCTTGCTTGTGCAACAGACGGAGCACCATCGATGATAGGTCGTCATCGTGACTTCTTCAGTTTCTTGAAAAAGAAACTGTACCTGGTGTGCTTACGGTGCACTCTGTAATCCACAGGCAGCATCTGGTAGCAAAAAACCTAAGTGGTCGACTTCACAAATCAATGAATACTGTTATCACAGCGGTGAATAAAATCAAGGCATATTCTCTCAATTCCAGACTGTTTCGACAGCTTTGCATTGATAATGATGAAGAGTTTGAACGTTTATTGCTACACACAGAAGTTAGATGGCTGTCAAAGGAAAACTTCCTGAAACGTTTCTATTCACTGTTTGATACAGTTGTAGAATTTTTCCAAGACTCTAACTCTGGGCTCTGTGATGATCTTAAAAACATCAAGGATGACATTGCTTATTTGTCAGATATATTCACAAAGTTCAATGAAATTAATTTGCAGTTGCAAGGAAATGATGTCAACCTTATCAAAGTCAAATCTACTATCTCCACCTCCCTGTCTAATTGTAAGTTATTCAAACGAAACTTAGCCTGTCATGAACTCCACCAGTTTCCAAGTCTCTCAGAATTGGATAAAGAGAAGAGCATATCAGATGATGACCTTCAAGTGTATTGTGCTCACCTGAAAGAGTTGCAAAGAGACATGTCTGAAAGATTTCAGGATATTTTATTGGTTAAAATACCAGACCGGGTAATCAATCCATTCTTAGATGTCAGCAGTGAGGAAACAGGAGAGACAGAGGAAGAATTAGTTTCAATCCCCCAAAAAATCTCTGACTTCTATCCAGTATTATGGAACAAGGTGAAGAAATATTTTATTGCCTTTCCGACATCATATTTGGTAAAACGGGACTTCAGTGCAGTTGCCTTGCTTCTTTCCAAGCAAAGGAACAGACTTAAAATTACTGAACGTGGGGATCTACGACTTCTTCTTAGTGAGTTCCAGCCTGGTGTGGAGAAACTAATACCCCTACACCAAGTACAACCATCCCATTAGTAGTAATTGTGAAAACTAAATAAAATGGTTTATTAAATTAATTAGTATTTTTCAATACATATTTTGTGTTTAATATTGTTGTTTTCAATTTGAAACAAACAAAAGAATGCTCGCATGTGTGTATATTGGGGGTAATTGTGAAGACCAAATACAATGGTTTATTAAATTAATTATTTTTGAAATACATATTTTGTGTTTAATAGTGTTGTTTTCACTTTGAAAAAAAAAGCTCGCATGTGTATATTGGAAGAGGGGGCGCCAGACTGAAAACGTTTGGGAAACTCTGATATATACTATATTAAGACGAACCTGCAGGAGTGTTTGTGCCATCCAATAAACTCTGGTAGTCACCAACACGACACAGTGGACTACAGGCTGTACGAGCATGTCCCTACCATGACAAAGCAGTCCATGAAAATCATTATATCCCCAAGATTATGGCAGGATATTTCGTAAATTATAATCTAGTATTTTATAAAATAGTTTTATATCCTAATATATTTTTTACAGGCGTATATTTGTGTTCTTCAAGCAATGGATCTTACATTTTCATTAAATCTATATATGTAATCTAATATAAGGGTTTTGCAGACACTGATATACTAGGTGTCATCTGTGACAGGACAGTTATGTAGACAACGTAGAAGTGTCACAGTTCTTTACATGCTATATCTATTTTTCAAACTTTTAGCAAATTGAATCACCTTACATCTGATTACAGCATTATTCAAATTGTAAATAAATCTAGGCAAATTACCTGAAAATAGTTGCAACTAAAATAATATGACATGATCAAGTCGAAGTCCTTCCATCAGATAAACTCACACATGAATACATTTATAGATTTAATGATTGACGGCCAACCGATTTTTTTCTCGATTAAATATCTTGTCAGACTAATCTCAGGAGATGGAAACATTTAGCAGTTTGTCGCTAATCCTTGGATTTATACACAGAAATATATTATTGGAGATTTCTTAATCTTCATAGTGTTAATACTTACCATTTCTTTATATGCATATATGTATTTATATATATATATATATATGCGAAATTTCTATACATATCTGTATAGAGCTATGCTCGAAGCTAAATCCTAATTATATTCTGTATATATATACAGAATATAATTAGGATTTAGCTTCGAGCATAGCTCTATACAGATAGCTAAATCCTCGAAGCTAAAACCTAATTATATTCTGTGTGTATATATATATATATATATACATTTGGTATACATATATATAGTTGAGTGTGCGTGCGCATCTATGTTATGTATATGTGTTTGTGTGTATGTATATGGGTGTGTAGTCAACTGAATATAGGTGTGCTTAAGTAAAATGGTCAATTCAACCTAGACAACACGCCATTAACCTGAATCTGCCAAAGGAAATGTCTAACATAGATAGACATCTGAGGTATAACATATATAATTATGATTCTATTTACGTTATTAGACAGACTGAATAATTGAATGCGACTAACTATAAATAAAACATTACATATATACATAGAAATATATATATAAAGGATTGAGCCTTGTTACACTGGAGTTTCGCCATCAGAATAAATGATAATCATTATTAAGATTATTACTAAGTTATAGAGTCGGCATTTGCGCGATTGTCAACAATATATATATATATATATATATATATATATATAGAGAGAGAGAGAGAGAGAGAGAGAGATTACAGTAATCAAAGTTCAGTTTAAGTCATTTATTTGCTTACAATTGTTTCCTCCAAACCGAGGTTTGGATTCTATATATATATATATATATTCTATGTGGACAACTTTGGACAGCTAAGGCTTTTACAATTCCTCGGCGGGATTTGAAATCAGACCATAAAGGGCCGTAACTCTTTGCTGCAAAGCATGGCGTCAGACCCTCTACCGATACTGCCAATCCACACACTCACACACATGTATTCCACTCTGTGCTTTTAATTTTAACTTTAACTTTAACTTGAATTTGAATTATTGTACAATTCTCGTATAATATATGTCGCATCCATTACACCCTATATATACTAAACTGTTGTTCACAACATCAATATATATGTATCTATATGATTCGTCAGTTGAATAGGAGGTTAATTTTATGTACAAACATTGATAATGCTCCGATGACTCCAAACTAAGATTTGGAAGAAACATTTGTCAGTGAGTAGATGATTTAAACATAACGTTGATACTTGTGTAATCTCTCTCTCTCTATATATATATATATGGGGGGGGGTGATATTTCTTGTCAGAGAAGTGCAATCTCTTCATTGAACATTACATAATGAATCATATAGACACAGGTAAATTTTCAGACCTGCTTTGTTTTTACTGGCATCTTTACAAATGTGACACTTGAAAAATACCGGCTGGCGGCTGTCTTCATGCCTTCTACCATTCTATATATATATATATATATATATATATATATATATATATAATGTGTGTGTGTGTTTGTTTGCGTGTGTGCGTATGTGTTTGTGTGTCTATATAGATATTTATCTCGAAGAACTCCGTCATCCCGTCATAGATATTTGTGTATATATATATATATATATATATATATATATATATATATATATATATATATATATATATATATATATATATATATATATATATATATATAAATGTAAGTATGTATGTATACGTACATACATATATGTATACAGACGTACAGTAGCATGTATATATATATATACATACAGGCACACATATATATATGCACGTATCAGTTTACCGAACATTTATTATAATGCTCGGTTTGTTTGTTTGTTTGTAAACAAACGAACAGCCTGAATTACGCCGTACAGCGTTTAGGCAACCACGTCACCTTTTTGTTCAACACTGACACAGGAACGGTACTAGTTTCAAGCTTATTAGCTATCGTCAGCACCGTATACCTTTCTGCCAGATGGTTGAACGTCCGAAAGTATATACTTTCCTTATGAAAATTAACGGCTGAGCAGCCTAATTTGCATATCGAGTGAGTTCAGTCGGCCAGGCGCACCGAAAACGATAAATGGAATAGAATGAAACGAAATTTCATTTCTCACTCTTAGTACGGCACTTACTTAAATGTAAGTGTGTATGTATACGTACATACATATATGTATACAGACGTACAGTAGCATGAATATATATACATACAGGCACACATATATATATGCACGTATCAGTTTACCGAACATTTATTATAATGCTCGGTTTGTTCGTTTGTAAACAAACAGCCTGAATTACGCCGTACAGTGTTTAGGCAACCACGTCACCTTTTTGTTCAACACTGATAGGCTGCTCAGCCGTTAATTTTCATAAGGAAAGTATATACTTTCGGACGTTCAACCATCTGGCAGAAAGGTATACGTAATTCAGGCTGTTTGTTTGTTTACAACGAACAAACCGAGCATTATAATAAATGTTCGGTAAACTGATACGTGCATATATATATGTGTGCCTGTATGTATATATATATATGCTACTGTACGTCTGTATACATATATGTATGTACGTATACATACATACTTACATTTAAGTAAGTGCCGTACTAAGAGTGAGAAATGAAATTTCGTTTCATTCTATTCCATTTATATATATATATATATATATATATATATATATATATATATATATATATATATATATATATATATATATATATATATATATATATATATATGAACCAGTAAGATCCCGACAGCTGAGCTCAAGCCGTTTCGACGGCTAATTCTTCAAATTTATTATTATTACTATATATATATATATATATATATAGTAATAATAATAAATTTGAAGACTAAAATCCAGAGAGGGTTAGTTTCAGAAGATCCCGTTAAGGGTGAAAGCAGCGATTCTTTGCTTAAACTTTAATCTGTTATTTTAATAAATAAATATATATTTATATATATATATATATATATATATATATATATATATATATATATATATATATATATATATATACAAATATCTATGACGAGATGACGGATTTCTTTGAGATACTGGCTGGAGTATTCCAGGGAGTACATTGGTTCCCTACCTTTTATCATCGTAGTGGACTTTTGTATGCGCCTTGCGCTGGAGAAACACCAGGACTCTGGCTTTACTGTATCACCGGCTCAGAGCAGGAGAGTTAAGGCGAAAAAGATATCAGGTGCTGAATTTGCTGACGACATAGTTCTGGTGACAAATACAGTTAAGGAGGCAGAGTAGTTGATGCAGGAGATGCAGACTGTGTCGATGAGTGTGGGACTGAGAATGAATGAGATTAAGACGAAATATCTGGTAGATAATATTAAGAAGCCAGAGAAGATTATGAATGTAGGCAGGAAGAGTTGGTTGAGGACTTCCTGTATCTGGGAGCAAAGATTGGGAACACATAGGATGATGTGGTTGAGAGGAAGAGTAAAGCCTGGGCGGCGTGCCACAGCTGGAGATCGGTGTGGAAGTCGGACTTTCGTAAAGACCTAAAAATCCGCCTCTTCGTTGCTACAGTGGAGTCTGAGACTTGGACAGTGACCAACAAACTCATTCAGATGGTGGATGGGTACCAAACGATAATGCTGAGGATGGCTCTGAACATTAATCAGTATACACTGAGGATGAAGAACTCAGAGTTGTACGGGAGCCTCCCAAATGTCAGCACTGAAAGTAACACAGAGGAGACTGAGGTTAGCTGGACATGCTCAACGACATTCAGAGTTGACACTCAGTCAGTGCTCCTGTGGGAGTCCCTGCACGGACACATATGTTGATGCCATAAGAACAGACACAACTCTCTTGGAGACTCAGGGCATGGCAGTGATGATGAAGAGACCGCTGGAGAGAAGTCGTCTGTGGATCTCGGGAATTTTACCCGCCCTAGATATATATATATATATATTAGAATTGGTGCTCTGAAATAGCGATATATATATATGAATGTATATATAGTGTATTTTGCAATACACTGTATGCTTAATCAAAAGCATTTTGAAGACCTTACGCTATTGTTTTAGAGTAGTGACAGTCTCACTTACATTAAATTTTCAGCAAACAAAGGGAGATAAAGCTGACAGAGCTCTGTTTTGTACTATTTGGTACTTATCAAGGCTAAGTACTCCACCTGTTTGCTGAAAATCATGAATGTTTGATTCTTATAGAATTCTAGTAATAATCAGGAACTGATTATACAGAACGGTTGCCGGTCAACCGCTCTGTGTAATCAGTTCCTGATTATTACTAGAATGCTATAAGAATCAAACAATCATGATTTTCAGCAAACATATTGATATATATATATATATATATATATATAAATATATATATATCAATATATATATATATATATATATAAATATATATATATCAATATATATATATATATATATATATATATTAGAAAGTGAGGTTTTTTTTACAAATTGAAAAATAACCGGTGTCCTACACGAGTGAAAGTATAAAGAAAAACAGATGAAATCGAAAATGCAACTGGAGTCTTATTTTTTTTTTAAATATATATATTTATTTGGTTCCTTTACCGGTTTCGCAGTTCTTCTGCTTTTCAAAAGTAGAGTTGAGATGGAGGGTCTGTGGTTTTTCTTACATGTGAGAAAAACCACAGACCCTCCATCTCAACTCTACTTTTGAAAAGCAGAAGAACTGCGAAACCGGTAAAGGAACCAAATAAATATATATATTTAAAAAAAAAATAAGACTCCAGTTGCATTTTCGATTTCATCTCTTTTTCTTTATATATATATATATATATATATATAGGAAAAAGTATAACCCCGACGGCAGAGCTCAAGCCTTTTCGACGGCTATTTCAGTCCAGAAATAGCCGTCGAAACGGCTTGAGCTCTGCCGTCGGGGTCATACTTTTTCTTATTACCCACTCTACTACCCTACGCATTGAGTACTCTGGTGCGTTATGGTCCATCTGGTTCCTTACCACAATTCCTTCGTTATATATATATATGTACAACATTGATATATATATATATATATATATATATATATATATATATATAACATTGAAATCGAAGTGGGAAGATATGATCTGTTATCAGGTCATACTGGATGCCAGATAATAGTATTTATTTAATTTTAGTTATAATACTAATTTCGCGTAACTTGTCATAAATTCACGTATAACTATATATATACACTATCTCACAAACAAATACTTATGTAATTGCTTATATGTTTTCACATATGACTGTCTGTTCATACAAGAATACATCCATCCTTCCATCCATCCATCCATCCATCCATACATACATACATAAATACATAAATACATACATACATACATGTTGTATTGTACACTACTACCAAAATGATTATATTTAAAATGGTTCATATGTCTACAAATAAATTCTTAACACGTTTAGCACCGCCGTTATTTAACGTAGCAGCAGCTACTGTGAAATGCAACTCCTCTTATCTGTTAACAACAACTATACCAATAACATCTGTAACACTTAACATTGGTATTGTTTTTGTTCTTCAATAATTAAAGACGAATAACGAATGGAGAATGAATTTGAAAACGCAATTATATGCAATATATGATATAATCAAGCGCGAAGCAGACGAGAGGCGATAAAATGAAATTAGATGTGTTTAAAAGAGATGTGATAAGATAAAATGAAATCAGATCAGTTGTTTAACGCTCATTATGTCTATAATTGCATTCGATTCGTTCTTGTTTCCGTCTACATCCTTCGCTATTATTATTGGTCATTCTGTGTAAACATTCGATCAAATAATGTATTGTTATTGCGTACTCAGCTCAATAAAGGAAATTTATAATGTTATTTCACTTGAATTAAAGATTTATGGATGTAAAAAATTAATAAGTCTACAACAGTAGTAGTTATATTTCTTTCTAACATTGGCACACAGCCAATAGTTTGGCGTAAAGGGAAAGTCGATTATATCGAACCCAGTACTTGACTGCTACTTTATTGTACTGACTCGGAATTTAATAAGCTGGACCAAATACAACATTGTATTTAATTCTACGCTCTAAAAATCGGTCGATTGGAAGTATTGATAGAACATCGGAAAACATGCATTACAGTATAGAGTTATAGAGTTACGGCCCGTAACGTTCTGAGTTCAAACCTCGCCTAAGTTAGCTTTGCCTTTTATCCTTACAGGGGTCGATAAATTAAAGTACCAGTAACGCACTGATATCGATCTATTCGAATTTCCTCTTCCCTTCAAATCGCTGGTTTGTGTCTAAAGTAGAAACAATTATTTCCACTATGACTGTTTAATAGAAGGAATAAAAAGTAAAAATTGTGATTACCGATTATGAGGAGATTTACAAAATTATATAAAAATGAGTAACTATGATACACATATATATTAAGATATTATTGTCTACTAATGTATTGAAATTAATGTACCAATCATGGTTGTTATAGTCACAAAGATTCAGTCAGTGTACAGTCCGGCCATTCTTCATGTGCCTCTCGTACTTGGTAAAGTCTCGGAATTTCAGACTGATCCCTTTATTTATTCCATGGAAACAGATTCTTTTCATTCGGTTGTCATGGATTTTCATGTCTTGTGATGCCGCTTTCGTTTTCTGCTTGAACTAGAGTTTGTAGAAGTATATTGACATAGGGGTTGAAATCACACTCACTTGATATACTGCAACATTTATAAATATTACACTAATTATTCAGAATATTTATATGCACAGATATAATGATTTCTAGCATGCTTACATGGATAAATATATGGTTGGGTGAACAGTTAACTATGTAGACTACAATACTTCACTGGCATTTTTGTTTATTGCTCTTCAAAGAATGAAAGACAATGTTAATCTCAGCGCGCCCTGAATTCAGAACGTAAAGAAACTGAACATATGATGCAAAATATTTTTTCTGACACGCAAACAATTCAGTCAATCCATTGTTAATATACACAGATGTAATTAAAAGATTTATGAGGGAAACATTAAACAAACAAGAAAATCTACCAGCATAGTGGCGGAAACCAACCATTTAGGTTAGACCAGAGTTTACCGAATGCGTCCTCCAGGAGTGTCTGTTTTAGGTGAGATAGATTATTGGTGTAGTCTTTAAAATATGATATCACCGGATGGCTTTTTTTATCGCCTACTCTATACGTTCTACCTTTTCAATCCGAACATTGTCCTCATAATTACATCTCACAATACCTTACTCTGATCAAAATGGCATTTTACTGTTTAAACACAGCGGTTAAACACATGCCAGTCCATCAAGAAAGGTGTTCTCCGTGCTACATACACGCCTTTTCCCGCTTTTCTTTTATTTTTAGTGTTCGCGACAATCTTTCACCTCTGTCCATCTTCCATTCGACCCCCACCCACCCATCGTCTTCAAGACTATAATGACACCCCACGCAAGAGATAGGTACATTCAACGTCAACGAGATTACTATATTAGCCGTCCTCGAACCTACTATCAGTGATGCATTTGACACAGTAGCTTTTGGATCTTGATGATGATATTGTTAGATCTATTAATGTCCGACTTCTCTCTGTTTCTCTCTTACTTACTCTTTCTCTTTCTCACTACCATTTTCTCTCTCTCTCTCTCTCTCTCTCTCTCTCTCTCTCTCTCTCTCTCTATCTATCTATCTATCTCTATCTATCTCTCTCTCTCTCTATCTATATATCTATCTCTATATCTCTATATCTCGCTCTCTTTAAAGCGTAGAAATATCCGAGAACCCCAGTAGACAACTGATGAGGAACCGCCCCCCCCCCCCCTGTTCTTGCTTTCTTCGTATTCCCACTGCATTTTAAGTTACCTTAAATACCAACTAGACAGCCATTTCTATTCTCTATATATTTCATCATGGTTTTCGCTGTGACCATTCTTCTCTCCCCTTCTACCTACCTATTTCGCCACTTTCTACTCTCAACCCTCTTTCTTCCCCTCCTTTTCTCTATATCTACTCTTACCTCACTTTTTTCCTCTCCCTTTCTCCCTCTCCCTTTCACCCCCTCGTCTGACCGTTTAGCAGTTCTCTTCTCACTTACAACTGCGGCGATAGGACGTGTGTCTTTCCTCTCGATTACTCGGTCTCGAACTTAAGTTCTATTATCGAGTGGTCTTAGATTTCCTACCTATAGCTGCTCAGCACATTGCTCGGTTTGTGGGGGTTTTTCGCTGTTTTGTTACTGTTTCTCTTTTCTTCCCCTTTGCTTTCCTTCCCTCCTTCCTCGTTTTCCCAATAACTTATCCAGTTATTGACGCCCTGGGGTGAAGTGGTATCTTGTCTTTAAAGCGTAGAAATATCCTAGACCTCCAATAGACAACTGATGAGGACCCCCCCCCCCCCCACCCCCACACACACACACCCCGCCCTGTTCTTGCTTTCTTCGTATTGTCACTGCATTCTAAGTTACCTTAAATAAGAACTACATAGCCATTTCTATTCTCCATATTTATATATATATATATGTGTGTGTGTGTGTGTGTGTGTGTGTGTGTGTGTGTGTGTGTGTATATACATATATGTCACTCTTTTCTGTATCTCTCTCTGTCCCACTCTCTTTCCCCCTCTCGTGTAACGTATGTAAGTGAGGCCTGTTTAATGAACGGGATAACTAAAGTTCCGTTTCTTTACTAAACTACGACAAAGGCATATTTCTGAAATTGTTACATATAAACATACATAGTCGTACGAAACTGCGATGATGGATAGCTGACGAGGGGAAGTTCCTTGTTTTCTTCTCTATGATTTCACTTCTCCTTACTGTCTCCCTGCATCTTCTGTCATTGCCATTGTTTTTCTCTTACAGTTTTATTCGCCTTCTGCATTATATATACATATATATTAGGAAAATAAGAAAACATGAGAAAATGCTCTCTCTCTCTCTCTCTCTCTCTCTCTCTCTTCCTTGGTGATGTGGTGGTAGGAGAAGCAGCCCAAATAGTAATAATTGGGTTGTCCCCTGCCACACACTCACACACAGACGCGCACGCACACACACACACACACACACACACACACACACACACACACACACACACACATACACATATACACACATACACACACATATATATATATACGAGGTGTGTCAGAAAAGTTCTAGGACTGATGTCACAAAAGATTTATTTCAAACTCAAACTTCACACTAAGAGTTTTCTCTTTCAAAGTAATCCCCCTGGAGTCTAATGCACTTTTCCATCCTTTTCTGCCACGCTTGCATGCACTCTTGGAAGGATTCTTCCGGGATCCTCCGCAGTTCCGTCGTCACGGCTTTGTTGATGTCGTTCACATCTTCAAAACGGGTCTCCTCCGAGTCGTACTCGAAGATCCATGACTCATCACCGGTGATGACTGTCCCTAGCAAGTCTGGTTCGGTTTCAAGACGCTCGAGAATGTCCTGGCACACTTGCCCTTCTGGTCATCGTTCAGCAGTTTTGGCACCATCTTCGCGCAGACTTTCCGCATGTCCAAATCTTAAGTGAGAATCTTCCAGACGCTGTCCCGATTCATGCCCAGCTCATTTGCCATCAGTCGAACAGTCAGCCGACGATCGATACGCACCATCTACCTGACTCGCTCAACGTTGACCTCAGTCCTGGTTGTTGAGGGCCTTCCGCTCCTGGGGTCATCTTGCACCACTCAAAAAAACGTGAGCGTGCTATACACTTGCTGCAGCAATCCCAGTGCTTCTGACAGAGTTTTCCCCAAACGTACCAGAAACTTCAAGTTTGTTCGTTGCTCTGTACTCATTGCTTGACGACCTGAAACAGAGGACATGTATTTAAAATTATGAAGAAAAAAGTTTGATCGCTGCAGAGAGCTAAGATTACAGTTACATACTCCAGGGGGATTACTTTGAAGGAGAAAACTCTTAGTGTGAAGTTTGGGTTTGAAATAAATCTTTTGTGACATCAGTCCTGGAACTTTTCTGACCCACCTCGTATGTATATATATATATATATAGCCATAATAAATCGGATGATCGCGAGACAAGCACTCCACTTTGTGATAGAATGGGAAGTGATAATATGTGCATGTGCTAGAAGTGGAGAGTATCGGCTTAAAACAAATAAGCATCACTGTAGTTTTGAAAGAATTGAGCCAAATTGTTAGCGTTATGTATTGGGTTGTCAATGATAGGTATGATGACATTTTTCTTATGACTCGGGAAAATCTGAATAGTGAGTAAAAACGAATGTAAATAAGTTGTTTCTCTGCTGAGTAATAATTCTACTTCCATCAGAACAAACAATACTATTTTAAAATATGTTCTGAAATTTAGGCTATCCATCTTCAGCGCCGGTTTCTGCGTCTCCGCTGCTTCCCATACCCCCATGTTTAATTTCATCATATTCGCATAAATTTTACTATGAACATACTAAAACGTTCACTTTCTCTTGTACCAAAAAAGTGAATTATGACAATTACACGCGCGCGCGCGCGCACACACACACACACATACACACACACACACACACACACTTACACACGTGCGCGTATACACACACGCGTGCACATACATTCACGCATACACACATATATACACAACGATTCACATATTTGCATGCACACTCGTACAAACATCCACATGTACAAATACCAATAACATCTTAAACAACCTTCTTTTTCAAACAGCTCTCACAAAACAAATATATATGCACACAAAATAACAAACTCATTTGAATCACTATGTGCTCCATCAACCTTATAGAAGAAGCAACTAAATCACTAAATAATGTTTTTAAAGATGCCCACTCCCTCGCAGAAAGCTGGTGTGACCGTAACTCTCATCCTTATCTTATCATGGATCTGTACTTTAGTGCTTACCAAGAACAAATCCCGAGTCTAAGATGGGACATCTACCTAATTGCCAGACATGCTAGAAATAGCATCATAATGAATATCTGTTTCATGTCAAGTGTTGACCACCAGATGAATAAATACCATATATTGTGAAGTGTAATGAATACTTAATCATATTTATTTCATAATAAATTATCTAAATCTAAATCGTTTAATTATATTATACCTAACCTATATTAATAGACATAATAGTTTCAACAAAAGGACATCCAAAACAAAACATAATATACCAAAGTTTAGCATAATATAAAAACACAATATCGTACTCCTCTCTACCTTAGCTATATTAACACTACACCAATTAAATTTTCAACAAAAAAATCCTTTGTACCAGCGCCTTTCAGCAAAGTTCACAGTCCACACAGTATCATGATACTATATGTATTTCTTCTCTTTACACACACGTACTCAGCAACAAAATACAATTTGAAACTATCCAAAAACTCACTAAAATTAAAATTAAATCTAACCATTATACTGATAGATTAGTACCATGTACTAAATAATGCACTAAATACTTAATCATATTAGGGCAGCGGATTGGCAGTATCGGTAGAGGGTCGGACAGCATGCTTCGTGGCATAGAGTTATAGCCCTTTACGTTCTAAGTTCAAATCCCACCGAGGTTAACTTTGCCTTCCATCCTTATGGGGTCGATAAAATAAAGCACCGGTAACGTACTGGGGTCGATTTAATTGACTTTCGCCTATCCCCAAATCACTGGCATTGTGATTATACTAGAAATCATATTTACTACCAAGAAATGAGTGATTCGATTCTTGGTATGCACTATTGTCCTCGTTTTCCCTCTCCAGTGGTACTTTAACCAATTTTCTCAAATATTATAATTATGGTCTTTTGCATTAGGATACGTTTCTCTCTCTCTCTCTGTCTATATATATATATATATATATATATATAAATTAATATATGATAAACATATTTACATGTTTTAGTTGCAATTGACTAATAAAAAAGTTAGAATGAAATATCTTAATTCAAATACATATAGTTTGCCTGTACGATCTAAAAAATAATAAATCAATACTCACAAACCCATATGGGCAAAAGGCCGTTCGTACGGTTGTCCTTCCTGTTCCTATAAACATACACATCCCGAGCTGAAGATCCGCGAAGGTGAAACAATTGTTCTCGGTATGGTGAATTAACTGTTGTGTAACCACTTCTATATATATATATATATATATATATATATATATATATATATATATATATATATATATATATATATATATATATATATATATATATATATATATATATATATATATATATATATATATATATATGCATATATATATATATATATAGAAGTGGTTACACAACAGTTAATTCACCATACCGAGAACAATTGTTTCACCTTCGCGGATCTTCAGCTCGGGATGTGTATGTTTATAGGAACAGGAAGGACAACCGTACGAACGCGCATGACAGAAACTCGGACACTCCACACTGGCAATACTAGACTGCGTGCGGGAGGTGTAAGGGAGATAACTGCGAAAATCCGGAAAGTTTTTAGCTTGAAAATAAAATTAAAAGAAATTAAAAATAAAATTACAAAGAATCAGTCCGGAGCCTTGTATTTATGCAATAGATGTTTGGTGAGGTGTGGACAACGTGTGAAAAATTCACTTCTCGTGTTTAGGCAATCACTATTGCGTTATCTCTTTAGGATAGTTATTCGTTCGTCGATACATAAGCCACACGTCGAATTTCCCCTTGCGTATGGTTTGGACTTAGTGATGGCTTTCCATTGAATGGGGTAGCCTATACTTTAGTCCTTGAGGGACCATACGTGGCTCGTGAGTTTCGTGGATGAACGTCTGTCCAGGTATCTGAAGGTAGACTGGTGGTTCAGGAAACGCTCCTTGAATCGGCCCTCCGCCATGCCCACATAGGATTTGACCTCCTGTGGCTCGTTTTGGTCGGTTGGAAGTGACCACAGCTTCATAGATTACAGCTCGTGTGTTGCATTGCTGTTGAAGGGGGCAAGCTTCAGGCTTACGACAAGAGCACCCTGGTGGGGTGTTGCTCCTATGGCTTCTGGTGATGTGGGCCTTCATCTTCTTAGCGCAGCAGCATCCTAGTTTAACTTTGTGTCGGTTAAAGATCTTAACCGAGTTAGAAACTCAAAATAGTCTCATTTATACTATAAATATATATATATATATATCAACTAGAAATAGATTGATACATATATATATATATAAAAAATAAACACATGAAACAATCTCAGGGAATAATTTGTAAAGTGTGTAAACACACATAGCTAGGTAGGTAACTAATTACAGTTTAACTAGAACTTCAAATATAGATACCTTTTAAAATGATTAATCTCCTTTGTATATATTTCTTTAAATAAAAAATATATTTCACCAATTAACCTGTAAATCACAGCGGTTAAATCCTGGTTGGTCACCAAAGGAGAAGATCCAACCGTCTGCGTTTACACAGCAAATGCAAATCTGTGAATGATTCGAACCACGTATTGCATTTTATAAAAAATACAGACATCGCACCGCGTCATCCAGATGGCGTGAATAGGATTTCGACAGCTAGAAATAGCAGCCGAGTCCATTCAACTGAATTAACTCTACATTCAAGGGGCTGTATATATAGCCAAAATTAAATTAAGGTTGTCATGTCTGAGAGACATGCGCCATATTCACTGCAGAATAAGCTCAAATATTCCAATGAATAGATCCGAGCATTTTATATCAACTAGAAATAGATTGACACATATATATATAAAAAATAAAAAATAAACACATGAACAATCTCAGGGAATAATTTGTAAAGTGTGTAAACACACATAGCTAGGTAGGTAACTAATTACAGTTTAACTAGAACTTCAAATATAGATACCTTTTAAAATGATTAATCTCCTTTGTATATATTTCTTTAAATAAAAATATATTTCACCAATTAACCAGTAAATCACAGCGGTCAAATCCGGATGGTCACGAAAGGAGAAGACCCAACCATCTGCGTTTACACAGCAAATTCAAATCTGCGAATGACTCGAACCACGTGTTGCATTTTATAAAAAATACAGACATCGCATCGCGTCATCCCGATGGCGTGAATAGGATTATCGACAGCTAGAAATAGCAGCCGAGTCCATTCAACTGAATTAGCTCTACAATAAAGGGGCCGTATATATATCCAAAATTTAATTAAGATTGTCAGTCTGAGAGACATGCGACATATTCACTGCAGAATAAGCTCAAAGATTCCAATGAATAGATCCGAGCATTTTATATCAACTAGAAATAGATTGACACATATATATGTAAAAAATAAGCACATGAAACAATCTCAGGGAATAATTTGTAAAGTGTGTAAACACACATAGCTAGGTAGGTTACTAATTTAAGATTAACTAGAACTTCAAATATAGATACCTTTTAAAATGATTAATCTCCTTTGTATATATTTCTTTAAATAAAAAATATATTTCACCAATTAACCAGTAAATCACATTGTTCCTGTTTCTGTGTCAGTATTGAACAAAAGAGCGACGATGGTTGCCGAGCACTGTATGGTGAAATTCGGGCTGTTTGTTTACAAACAAACCGAACATTATAATAAAAGTTCGGTAAACCCATACGTACATATATATATGTGTGCATGTATATATATATATATATATATACATACTACTGTACGTCTGTACACATATATGTATGTGCGTATACATACTTATATTTAGGTATCAGCCGTACTAAAAGTGAGAAATGAAATTTTGTTTCATTCTTTTACATTTATCGTTTTCGGTTTTCCGGCCGACTAACTCACTCGATATGCAAATTAGGCTCCTCAGCCGTTATATGCATAAGGAAAGTATATACTTTCAAACGTTCAATCATCTGACAGAAAGGTATACGATGCTGACGATAGCTAATAAGCCTGAAACTAGTACATCGTTCCTGTGTCAGTGTTGAACAAAAGGGCGACGATGGTTGCCGAGCACTGTACGGCGAAATTCGGGCTGTTTGTTTACAAACAAACCGAACATTATAATAAATCTTCGGTAAACCCATACGTACATATGTGTGCATGTATGTATACATATATATATATATATACATACTACATTTCAACAACATGTGTACCGAGTAAAACACACTTCAACAACATGTGTACCTGTCTTTCCCGCACCAATTCGGACTGCCTGAAGATGTCACAGCCAATGATGGCTGTCACCGAAATATATATAGCAGTATATCTATAGGTTTTAATAAACGAAGCCAAATTTTACATATTTGACTTAATTATTTGTTTTACATTACTCCGGAGTAAAGAGACCAACCTGCGTACTTCGTCGAGTGCTCCAATCTGCATATATATAACTGTAACTTCTTTACAGAAGACGACCATCTCTTCAACGGATTTCCTGCTATTACCAACCACCACCAACTGCAGGCTGCTAGCCAGTTTCATGACTGAACACACTTTTGTTTAGATCAAATTTTCTACACCCTTCCCATGTGGTATGGGTGAATAGTGCGTTCCTAAAGGAGCTATTCAGACGATCAAGATGTACCGAAGCATGTTGCTGTCCAGGTTAACAGTGCAGCAACGTTAGGATAAGATTCTATGTACGTGCTTGTACTACACACATATCACACACTCCAGCCCCGTAGATATGTGTCTAGTTATAAGCTTATACAGATAAGATAACAGGACAGTTACGAGGATTGCATGTGTTATTGTCATGGAGCTTAATCTCTCCAGGGGATGTAGCCGTACTCATCATACTTGGCTGTTTAACCCATAGTTGGGGTGCATGGCCGTTGACTCTGCGGATTATATCTGCCCTTTGACAGCTCTCATTTTTGTGCTGGTGGGTTTCCATTTACTCTCCTCACTGGAACAAGGTTTAACGAGAAAGCCGATTTAGTCACAGACCACCCGACCATGAAACAAGTTGTACTGGGCTACATGGTGCCAGTGACAGTCAGAGACCTGACCAGCCATAAATATATATATATATATATATATATATATATATATATATATATATATATATATATATATATATATATATATGTTTAATACATTAACAGAGAAGGCTTTTAGCGACACTCCGACCAACTCCTATCTCACTCAACAAACATTAGGATATACCTGAGTATAATCCCAATTATGCGTTTGGGGTGCTAACTATATTGTATTTCGTGGATAGTTGGCTGTATTATTTTATATGAGACATAATTAAATAAATCTCTCTTTCTTTCCATACGATCGTTTCGTTATAAGATTTCGACAAGGTGGGAAAATAATGTCCAAGTTAAGTAGAAGCTTGCATACAATCCATAGATATCCACGCAAGTGGGCTCTTATAACTCATCAGTGGATGCCCAGGCAATATCAATATAAAAAACTACATTGATATTAATATACAGCGATGGTCTAGATATGTACGTGAGCGCGTGCCTATACGTGAGCGTGTGTGTTTTATAGGTCCGTACGAAGCTAAGAGGAAATGTGCACGCATATGTAAGTAAAATAGTGTGTGTACAGAGGTGTGTAAGTAAATATAGAAGTGCGGATGCATTTTTATTTGTTTGTATAAGCTGCAGGAGTGTATGGTTCCGACTATATATATATATATATATACATATATATTTATATTTCCATAAATACATACATAATTAAATGCGTCTATATACATATATATATATGATATATAATGTTTCTCTATATGCATACATAATTATGTATTTATATATCTATATATACACACACCACACACACATATATATATATATGTATATATATATATGTATATATATATATGTGTGTGTATATATATATATATATATATAGAGAGAGAGAGAGAGAGAGAGAGAGAAATAGACAGACACACAGAAATACATCATAGTTACATACATACATACATACATACATACATACATACATACATACATACATACATACATACGTACATACATACGTACATACATACATACATACATACATACATACATACATACATACATACATACATACATACATACATACATACATACATACATACATAGCAAAGCCGTTTTATAAAATACTCTAAACCCGCCTGTCCATCCCAATGTCTGTTTGATAAATGAGGAAACCTCATACATCATTTCAATGTTGGCTGCTAGTATGATGGTGAATGTTTATTTTTCAAGGTGGTAGGAGGTAATTATCAAACAAACCAAGAAAGTTACTCTCACATTTCTTATTTCTTTACATTCGGATTTGAAATGGATTTTCTGGAATATTTGTTTAAACATTTATTTTAAAATTTCACTACTAGAATCAAAATTTATCATTAATATTGTTAGTATAATATTATTGTAGTTGTTCTTGATAGTTTGTTGTTGTTGTTGTTGCGTTGTCGTTGTCGTTGTTGTTGTCGTTGTCGTTGTCGTTGTTGTCGTTGTTGTCGTTGTCGTTGTTGTCGTTGTTGTTGTTGACGTTGTTGTTGTTGTATATATTGTTGTTGCTGTTGTCGTTGTTGTTATTACTGTTGTTGTTTATATTGTCTATATTGTTGTTGTTGTTGTCGTTGTTGTTGTTGTTGTTGTTGTTGTTGTTGTTGTTGTTGTTGTTCTTCTTCTTCTTCTTCTTCTTCTTCTTCTTCTTCTTCTTCTTCTACTACTATTATTACTACTACTACTTCTTCTTCTTCTGCTGCTGCTGCTGCTTCTTTTCTTCTTCTTCTTTTTCTTCTTCTTTTTATTATTATTATTATTATTATTATTATTATTATTATTGGCGACCTACGTAGGAAATCGTATTATCGTGAGCTCCGCAAAGGTTTGTTATTTCCGTTTGTTTAAAAATTGCCATTTATGGAAAATTTTATTGTAAACTGTTTATAAGCACACATACATTGTTTTCCGGAAAGGACACCCAAAAAGATTGGGGCCTTGTGCCCAAAATTTTAACTTTTATTATTATCCAAAAATTTCTTTGAAAAAAAATGGCTAATTCCCCTGTGCACGAAGCAGCTGAAAGCCTTCCTCACAAAATAACACCTCACACCGACACCACCATTGTAAATGTTACTACGTTTGCCAACACAAAAAAAATATAAGCAGTAGCAATATTTTAAATTTGTCTCAGGCAGACATTCATTTCCCGCCATTACCAATGTCTGCAGGTGTTAAACCCTCCACCACCACCACCACCGCGACAACCACCACCACCACCACCACCGCGACAACAGAAACAAAAGAAGAAAAAAATAAATTAACTCGTGACGTCGAAATGAAATCAAGCAAAATGGACTCTTCCCCACCAAAGACGACTGACGTCACCACCACCACAACTGAAAATAAAATTAATATTAACGATAGCAACAACAACAACAATGACATTATAAAACCGACCCTCAGTTTCGCCATCGTAGCAAAACAATTCGAAGCGTTCACGGTAACTCAAGAAGATTTAGAAAATGCCAAACAAATGGTAAAGAAAGATGGGTACAGGGTCAGCCTCACCCCCACCCCCCCACCTAATAAAATGGACCATCGGCGCCTGCGCACCGTGTTGTATAGAACAATAAATGTAAAATCGCGCCGAGTGGAACGGGCATCCGAGTCCCAAATCCAAAAAGCTTTGGGACATGTGTGGGCAAGAAAAACCCACACCAGACGTGGGCAAAAGTATGGAACCGTGGATGTGTTCTTTGAAACACCAGAGGAGGCTAGAGAACACTCCATGGCCCCATTAAAAAGTGACGACCTCACACTCGTCCCAAGCTATTGTGGCCAGAGACTCGTAAAGATCAGGGTGACCCACGCTCCACCGGCCATCGAAATTCCCTGGCTAATAGCGGCTGTCCTCGCCGGCATCGAAGCCAACACGAAAATAATAGCAGTAGCAAAAGAAAAGCAGGAAAACTGGTCCGGATCTGGGATGGAGCTCCTGATCCAAGCGGACCAAAAAAGCATTGAGGAGATCCCAGAGGTAATAGACCTCACTGACGGCAGCCACCTCACGGTAATTGTCGAGGGCAGAAGACCTAGGTGTGTCGTTTGTGGTGAAGGAACCCACCTAAAGGCTTTCTGCCCTTAGGCTAAAAGGTTGAGGCCACCTCTCCTACCCACCCCAGTGACACAACCATCAACACCACCAGTAGCAGAAATGGCAGCAACAACTGTAGCAGCAACAACAGAAGCAACTATAACAGCAACAACCCCAGCAACAGTAGCAAAACCAACACCACTACCACCACCAGCAAAACCAACACCACCACCACCCAACGCTTCAGAACTAGCACCAGCGCCTACACCATCCACCACACCACAACCAAAACTAACGGCTGTGGAGGATTTTCCACTCCCCGGCCTATCACAACTGGAGACAGATTGTGACGACGAGGAGTGGGAAACGATATCCGGAAAAAAAAAAGAAACCAAAAAAGAAAAAATTCTCTTCCTTCCCCCTCCAAAAACAAAATACAGAGGGAAACAAATAAACTAAGAAACAAAAAAGTTAGGACAGATATGCCACCATCCACACCAGCATCACCAACCCCATCAACCCAAACACCAAACCCATCACCATCATTATCCCCAGCACCACCATCACCTACACCACAAAAGTCACCAAAAAGCGAAACAGAAACAAACCCACAACAAACGCAAACAAAACAAAACAACCAAAACGATACACACTACACAGCATTAAATTTGAACAACAAGCAATTATTACACTACATCCAACACAACACCAGCATCACAGAAAAAGACTACACAACAACCCCAAAATTCACACCACCTCCACACATACAGATCACTCGCATCACACAGAAAACGTACATGACACTAAAACAAAAATTCCCCAAAGACATCGGAGACTTCCGACAAGCACTCTCCAGGAGGATTTATAAGGACATCCTTCCTGAGGAGGCCACAAGCAGTGAAAAGGATGGAAAAGCCGTCCTTCCCCTACGAGAAGTAAGGTAAGTGGTCTTTCCCATCTTTTCCACTCCTTTTCAACATGACCTCACTCAGGATAGGCAGCATAAATGCGCGTGGCTTGGGGTCGTCATGGAAGCAGGGCCACCTGCTCAACGACCTCAGGTCACTAAACATAGATGTAGTGGCCATCAGCGAGACCAGAATCTCCGAAGCACAGGCTTTCGCACCGATCTTCGGCGGCTACGATGTGTACGCATCTCCCAGCCGTCCGGGATCGGGGGGAGGAGTTGCTGTGCTTTTTCGGAGAGGTTTGGATCTTGCCATACGGGCCATCTTCCTGGACCCAGAAGGTAAGTTGGTGGTGCTGGACGTGACCAGCGGAGACGGGCAAGCTTTCAGGTTAGTCGCCGTCTATGCCCCGACAGGAGCAGGGCGGCCTGATTTCTTCCGGCGTCTGGAGACCTTTCTTGGAACGTCCCGCTCTTTAGTGTTAGTGGGCGACTGGAACGGGATCTTAGATGCACGCTGGGATTGTGTGGGATTAGTGGATAGGGAAGGAGGGTGCAAGAGTCTCACCAACCTGCTCAGACGTTTTGAACTGTCTGACAGGTACCGAATGGATTTCCCGAATGTACCAATGTGGACTTGGACAAATCGCATAGGGTCATCCAAATCATATCTAGATAGAGTATTTTGTAGGGAAATAGATAGGTCTAGCATAGGCTGTCCACAATTCAAGATAGTCAGCTACACGGACCACAAATTCGTGATCTGTGTGCTTGACTTAGATAGGCTTCATAGACGAGGACCCGGCTACTGGAAGCTAAACGCATCCTTACCAGCGCGCAAGGCCTACAGAGACCGGATTAGCGAACTAGTTAAGCGGGCGTTGACGGGGGCCATCGTCAACAACAAGTGGTGGTTTGCTCTGAAAAGAGCAATTAGAATAGAGTCCATTAGGTTTAGTAAGACTTTAGCAATAGAGAAAAATAGAGCAGAGGGAGAATTAGTTAGAAAATTAGATGAGGCGCTTAGCAAAGGCATCGCGACCGACGTACTTGCGGCGAAATTGGCCCTTGACCAATTCTTCAATGCAAAGCACGAAGGCTGCGTTGTCAGAGCTAGGGTGCGTGCTCTCAGACACGAGGGGACGAAAGCCGTTCAATGGGCCCGAGTGGCGGAGGCGCGTCGTGGCAACAAAGCCACGATCCGGTCTTTGGTGGACCACGACGGGCGCATGCTACTCGATCCCGGGCAAATGTGTGAAGCTTTTCAGCGACACTTCGCTCAACTGTTCGGGGGCAGTGGCGGGCCGGATCGAGGGATGGACTTTAGTGTCTACCTCGACGGACTGCCGCGGCTTTCGGCCACTGAGGCGGAGTGTTGCGAAAAGCCGATAACAACCGCTGAAGTACGGGATGCAATGACTAGTTGCACAAGGGGCAAATCGCCTGGTTTGGATGGTCTGCCCTATGAACTTTACGTACAAATGCCAAACTTGTTCGGAGGCCTCTTGGCGGACGTCTACTACAACTGGCAACAGAACGGGAGAATTCCCAGCTCTGTGAGCCGAGGAGCGGTGGCGCTGCTGAGAAAGGATCCGAACAAGGGGGATAACATAGATAATTTTAGGCCCATAACTCTGCTAAACACAGAGTTCAAGATTTTGGCCAAGGTGCTAGCAAAGAGGTTGGCGCTTGTCGTTGGTGGTCTGGTGGGAGAGGCACAGACATGCGCCATTCCCGACAGATCCATCCACGACAACCTCCACCTCATGCGATACATCGTAGAGAGGGTAGCTAGGGAACCTGGCACGGGTGGGTCTTTGATCAATTTAGATCAGTCGAAAGCCTTCGATAGGGTCGACCATCGTTACCTAGCGGCAGTCCTGAGGGTGGCTGGCTTTGGGCCCGTCTTCAGAGGCTGGATCGCTGCCATGCACAGCGACATCTGCTCTGTAGTGAGAGTGAACGGTCACCTTTCGGAACCGTTCAACATCATGCGCTCGGTCCGCCAAGGATGTCCCCTCTCGTCCCTATTGTACGTATTGACTCTCGAGCCATTACTGCACAAACTGGAGACGTTGAGGGGGGTCCCGCGCGAACTAGGATGCGGAAGATCCGTGTCAGCATATGCCGACGATGTCACCGTAGTGGTGTCGAACGCCAAACACATCGAGGCGATCGGCACTACACTAAGAGAATACGAAGCGGTGACAGGAGCAATGATCAACCAGGAAAAGTCAGTGGGCCTGCAGCTCGGCACCTGGAGAGGCAGGTCCATGCCGTCCAACAGCGTCGTCGGGCGCTGGACGGACGGACCGGTTAAATTGCTAGGGGTCTGGTTTGGTCCAGACCTCCAGACGGACAAAAACTGGGACGAGGTGACGAGCAGGGTGGCTTCTCTCACCCAGAAATGGGCCGAGAGGAAGCTATCCCTGAAAGGTCGAGCGGAGGTGGCGAATGCGTACATCGCATCCGTCATCTACTACCGCCTGACCGTCGTACCTTGTCCTAAGCCCCGCCTGACTGCGCTGGAGCGTTTGCTCTTTCGCTTCTTGTGGAAGGGACGCGCTCCGATGGTCAGGCGGTCCATCTGCTGTCAACACCCGCTACGTGGAGGGCTGGGCATGCCGTGGCTGATGATGCGCAGACACGCGCTCAGGCTACGACATCTCCACCTCTTCCTCGACGGTGATCAGGTGTGGTCGCCGTTTGCAAGACACGTTTTTCCCCAGCTCGTCTCCTTGACGGAGCTGCAGTCCTGGGTCAAGCGAAGACCGAGAGGGAGTGCTTGGAGACTGGAATGTCTTCAGGCGCTCACAGCCCTCGACCAATCGGGCAATGTGATCGGTGGAAACTCCACCTTGGCGTTCTATAGGGGATTAGTGGAGGGGAAGAGCGACGACGTACTTGGAGAAACTCTAGGCGTCGACGAAAATCAACTAGCCAATCTCTTCGGAAGGACTTTCGGGCCGGGGCCTATGGACAACTTCCAGAAATCCCTGGCCTGGCAGTGCTACCGAGGAGCTTTGCCAGTTCGGGATAAACTCTACAGGCATGGAGGTGCCGTCAGCCGGGCATGTCCGAGATGCGCGCAGGGCGACGAAACCGTCCTGCACGCACTCGTCCAGTGTCCGAGCATTGCTGACTTGTGGGTTTATGTCGAACACCTGCTGTCACGTGTAGGACCTATCCAGCTATCAGCTGAGTCCATCGTGAGGATTGCCCCGCCCCCTTCCTTTAGCCTGGAAGGGCAGGCAGTTTTTATCTGTCTGGTGGCCATGGCAAAAGAGATAGTATGGTGGACACGTTTGAAAGGGCTGAAGACGAGCACTTACCTCTTCGGTGATGCCCTGATTAACTTTTTCAAATTTCATTTGAAAAGGAAAATCAGGGTAGAGAGGGAAGTGCTCTCTTCCCAGCATTTTGTTGAAAGATGGGTGAGAGAAGCAAGTATGGCCCGAATGAATGGGCCTTCTCTGAGTATGTGTCTGTAAATTAAAGGTGGAAAACTGGGAGAGGGCACTTGCCCTGGTGGTCAGGGCCACTGTGGTCTTTTAATGGGCTTTCTCCACAAATGTCCCTTGTAAGTCTCCTCCCTATTGGGGAATTTTTCTTTGTTATTTTATTTCAACCTCTGTTTTTTTACACGCAGAAATGCCCATTTGTACCGTCCTGTATTGTCCTGTACTGTCCTTAATGTCTACTTTATGTGAACCCTTGTGGTTAATAAAGAAAACATTATTATTATTATTATTATTGTTATTGTTATTCCTTGAATCTCAGTCATTGATGTTGGTTAACTGGAAAGTCCGTTGGATTGAATATCAAGCCACTACCTGCAGCCTCAGATATTCAGGACGTATCGGAGGGTTCTTGCCGTTCCAAGCAAGCATGCCTTTTGAAGCGTTCCAAAAAGCGTGAAGGGGCCGATTTTCTTTAACCATCCCTGGAAACCTTTGGAGATAGTCCCCAGTGCGCCTATGACAATCGGGATCACTTTGACTTCATGGCAGTTCCAAATCCTTTTCACCTCCCACTTTAGGTCCTGGTATCGGTTAATTTTCTCCCTCTCCTTCTCTTGCACTCTCGTGTCGAACGGGCAGGCCACATCCACAATCAGGCACGATCTTTTTTCTTTGTCCACAACCACCAGGTCAGGTCTATTGTGTTCCAGTTTTTTGTCCGTCTGTATCCTAAAATCCCACAGCACCTTCACCTGACTGTTCTCCATCACCGCCTCTGGCCTATGCTCATACCATTTCTCAGAATGTGGTAGATTGTTTACTTTGCACAGGTGCCAGTGGATCACCCTGCCCATCACATCGTGTCTCCAGCCCTTATAGTGGGTCTGGGCTAGGTGTTTACACTCGGACACAATGTGAGCCACAGTCTCCTCTCTCTCTCCACAGATCCTGCACAGTGGGCTAGCCTCCTCCTTGTAGATATGGTGCTTCAACCACTTCGTTTTGAGGGCCTGCTCCTGCGCAGCCATTAGCATTCCTTCTGTAGCCTTTTTGAGGTCTCCTCTTCTCAACCAGTTCCATGTCTGTGGATCTCTAAATTCAGTTTTCTCAAAGAAGGTACTATGAAGGGATTTTCCCTTAAGGCTGCTCTTCCTCCTTGATGTTATTTCCTCCTTGGGTATCCCCTGGCTTACTGTCCCCTCCTTCAGTACAGCTCTGAGCATTGGCTCCTTACTATAGGTCACGTATTTGTATAGGTTGTTTTTCTCCATCTGAACTCAGTCCTCTATGCTGATAAGACCTCTTCCACCCTCAGATCTCCTTAGGTAGAGTCTATCGACATCACTCCTCTTGTGGAACATGTTGTAGATAGTCAATAGCTTCCTAGTCTTCCTATCCATTTCTTTTTGTTCAGCAACATTCCATCTCAGAATTCCCGCACTGTACCTAATAATAGACACAGCTCGGGAATTTACTGCGCTTATGGCATTTCTGCTGTTCAGATGTGACTTCAATACGCTCCTTACTCTCCGAATGTATTCAGTTCTTAACAATTCCTTCATTTTTTTGTTCTTTATGCCATCAGCCTCCAGAACGCCCAAATACTTGTATCCTTCCTCAGAGTCAATTTCCTTTATCATCTCACCTGTTGGTATCTGGATCCCGTTACTTCTGCTCAACCTACCCCTCCTCATCACGATGACTCCACATTTACCAATACCAAACTGCATACATATATCACTGCTGAAAATACGGACAGTGTCAACAAGCACATCCAACTCCTTCTCACTTTTCCCGAAGAGCTTAAGATCGTCCATGAAGAGGAGGTGATTGATGGTAAGCTCTCCCCTTCCCAACTTGTATCCTGCTCTCACTTTTCGCAGCATAATGGTCAAGGGCATCAGGGCAAGGACAAACAACAGAGGGGACAGGCTATCTCCCTGGAAGATACCTCTCTTGATCTTCACGCTTCCCAAGGATACTCCAGTTGATGTCAACTCTGTCTCCCAGGACCCCATACTCCTGCCCAGCAACTGTCTGATGTTATCTGCCACCCTGAAGATCTCCAGGCTTTTGGTGATCCAGGAATGAGGCACCATGTCAAATGCCTTTCTGTAGTCTATCCATCCCATGGCAAGATCAGTGTGTCTCCTCCTGCAATTCCCCATTACCATCTTATCAATAAGCAACTGGTCCTTTGTACCACGTGACTTCTTTCGGCATCCTTTCTGTTCGTCCGGCAACAAGTTGTTTGTGTGGAGGTGATGGTAGATTTCCTCAGACACAATGCTCGTCAACAGTTTCCACATTACGGGCAGACATGTGATAGGTCTATAGTTGGTAACATCATTACCCTTGATTCGGTCTTTCATTATCAGAACTGTGGTACCTTTTGTCAACCACTCTGGCACCTCACCCGACACCAAGCAGTCATTGAACATGGCCGTCAGCTTCGGGTGGAGGGATGTTAAATGTTTAATCCAATACCCCTGCACACCATCTGGGCCTGGTGATTTCCAGTTGGTTAGTTTTTTGGCTTGCCCCTTAAGAGTTTCAACTGTGATACTCAAATCAGTCTGTTGCTGTGCCTGCTCACCGATCTCCCTCTGTACTGTCTCAATCCACCCTGCCTGGGCATTGTGTCTAACATCCTGCTCCCATATTCCTCTCCAGAATGTTTTAGCTTGTTCCGCCCCAGGGATCAAGTCGTTGCCTTTTTCTTTCCCCTCAAGCTGTCCAAACAGCATCTTCTGGTTGTTGTCGAACATGCGGTTCTGTTTATACTGACTGACTCTGTTCTCGTATCGCCTGATTTTGGCACTCTTTGCTACAATGCGTTGCTTCAATTCCTCTATGATAATATTTAGCTTTTTACTCCTAGTTTTGTATTTTATTTCCAGTCTATTTTTAGTGCCTATGTTTTTTAGTGTCCCATTCAGTAGTGACTCAAGCTTTCCTATGTCATTTCTCATTTCCCCGATTTGCCCACTCAGTCGCTTCTTCCACCACGGCTCTGCTCTTTCTTGTCTGTTGTTTCCTCTCGCTTTTATACCAAGTAGTTTCCTCACCGTATTTGCTGTTGCTTTGAGGATATTGTTGCACTGGTGAAGACTCCTCGCCTCAAGGTATGGGATGACTTTGTTTACCTTAGCTGTTGTTTCTTTTAACTTTTTCCTGTCTACAAATCTTAGGTTCATAGGTCTCCCACTATCATTGTTCAACTCATCTACCACTAAATTTAGGATGTCAACCGAATCTTGTCCTAGCCCGTCAGCATTCATCTCCTCAGTGGCCGTATCTCTGTTCCAGGTATTATTTATCTCAGTATTCAGATCATTGTCTGCTTCGGGTGGTTCCTCCGCTCTCAGGACCTCCTCACCTTCATTTCCCGCCGGCTCGCTTGTCTGGCATACTACACCCGCCATCTCCAAGCCATTCTCTCTGCTCAGTTCCTCCAGTTCCAGCTCGCTTATCCACCCATTAGTTCTTATTACCCGAGCCTGCCCGGCCAATTTTTGTTCATCTAATTTAAATAAACCAATCTCGTTCCAGATGTTATGCATCCGTCTCCTGTAGCCCCTCTCCTTGGGGTTACTTTTCAGGTAGCATTGCATAACAGTTCTATTCAATTCTTTCGTCCAGTTGTTATTATTATTATTATTATTGAATGCCATGGTTGACGGAGGCTCGGCTCTGTAAGGTATAGTAATTTTTAACCGTTAAAACAATTGTAAATTGTTTAAAACTTGAACCAAATTGTTGATAAAGACACCCTCCTCCTCGTGAGAGGGGTCTTTCTGTCCGTTATTTGGCCCTTCGGGGTTAAATAACCAGTTATTGGGGTTTTGTACCCAAAATTTCATTTTAAACAAAAAAACATGGCTACCAAAAAGAAATTTCATACGTCACTCCCACTCATTCCGTCTTCTTCTTCCTCAATCATCACTACAGCAGAGAGAAGATTGTCTCTCTCCCTCCCTTCTTTAAATGTGTCTCTCTCCCTCCCTTCTCCTTCGCAAGCGACGAAAGAAAAGAAAAGTCTTGTGCAAAGCGTGCAAGGTTTCTCCACGACGACGACGACAGCGACGAAACAGGTGTGCGGGAAATACGAAAACCCAGTTCATTCGTCTGACGTCAGGAATAATAGCAGTAGCAGCCGTAATAACAACAGCAACAGTGACAATGAAAACAACAGTAGCAGCCGCAACAGCATCACCAGCAGCATAAACAACAACAGCATTAGCAGCAGCAACACAAACAACAACCACAGCAACAGCGGCGGAGGCAGTAGTCGTAGTACCTGCAGCAACAAAAGTACCAGCAGCTCTGACGACAACAACAACAGCAGAGAAAAACCAATCTCATTTGCAGGTATTGCGAAAAACTTGGAAACAATCCTCATAACAAATGAGGAATTAGAGGAAGCGAAGAAGATGGTGACAAAGAACGGACACCGAGCAATCTGCAAGGCAGCGAAAAATTTTTTCGAAACCCAAGAGCACTGTACGGTCACGTACCGTACAGTAAGTACAAAATCCCGTAGGGTGGAAAGAGCCACAGAGGCCCAAATACAAAAAGCCTTGGGGTCTGTGTGGCAGAGGAAAACGCACATCACCCGAGGCAAAAAATACGCCACCGTAGACGTACTTTTTGCCACACCCCAGGAGGCAAAGGCCCAATCAGTAGTGACCCTAAGGAGCGAGGAAATGGTGTTGGTGCCCTCCTACTGCGGGCAAAAAATTGTGAGGGTCAAACTGACCCATGTCCCCCCCGGAATGACCCCTTCTTGGCTGGCCGCGTCTGTCCTCGTCGGAATCGAGGACAAAACAACTGTACTGCAAGTACAGAAAAAAGTAAGAGAAGATTGGGTCGGCTCCTCCATTGAGATGCTAATCCAAACCAACCAGGAGTGCATCGAAGCTATCCCGGATGTGATAGACTTCGATAACGGCACTCAACTGCCCATAAGTGTTGAGGGCAAACGCCCGAAATGCTTTCGCTGTGGATCGAAGACTCACCTCAGGGCCTTCTGCAACGAGAAGACCCTGAGAAAGGAGAAAACCCCCCTCCTTCCGAATCCGGCTCCACGGCTACCAGCAACAGGACAAGCGGCAACCAGGAACGATAGGTCCGTGGCACCCATACCCACACCACGGAAATCAAAGACAGCAGCAGCAGTGGAAATATTAACAACAACAACAGCAACACCAAATGCAGCTGCAACAGAGACTCCAGTGCAAACATCACCAACAACAACAAGTGAAAGAGTGGAGCTGGTACCCCTCCCCGACCTTACAGAATCAGACATGGAGTGTGAGGTGGGAGAGGGATGGCAAAAGGTCGCAAGAAGGCACAAACGCAGAAGCAGCGCATCGTCGCCTTTGAAAAGGGAGGAAAGAAATGAGAAAAGGGTAAAGTCTACTGCAAAGAGACCCACAGCAGCAACACCACCAACACCATCACCACCCACACCAGCACCACCATCACCACCGGCGACAACCCCACCGCCAACAACACCTTCAACACCACCACCACAAGCACCAACATCGCAAACACAACAACAAAACACACACACCCAGCAACAACGACAAGAAAATAGCAGAACCACACCCCACCCCCAGAAAAACAAATGCACGGCAATAAATACACACAACAAGAAACTAATGACTTACATAATTGAACACACAGACATTTCACAACAGGACTACATAATACCAGCACCAATCAAAACGCCAACTAACATAAGACTGCTAAAAATAGCACAGAAACAATACACAAACATTAAAACGAAATTCCCCAACGCAGTTGGTGATTTCAGGGACCTAGGAGGAACCATCAATCGAAGAGTATACTCAGACATTCTCTTAGAAGAGCCGACGACCAGCCGAAGGGACGATTCAACGGTCCCTTCACCAGACGATCAAGTGAAAAGGGATGTAAAAACCATCCCTCCTCTACCAAAAGTACGGTAAGTGGTCTTTCCCATCTTTTCCACTCTATTTTAAACATGACCTCACTCAGAATAGGCAGCATAAATGCGCGTGGCTTGGGGTCGTCATGGAAGCAGGGTCACCTGCTCAACGACCTCAGGTCACTAAACATAGATGTAGTGGCCATCAGCGAGACCAGAATCTCCGAAGCACGGGCCTTCGCACCGATCTTCGGCGGCTACGATGTGTACGCATCTCCCAGCCGTCCGGGATCGGGTGGAGGAGTTGCTGTGCTTTTTCGGAGAGGTTTGGATCTCGCCATACGGGCCATCTTCCTGGACCCAGAGGGTAAGCTGGTGGTGCTGGACGTGACCAGCGGAGACGGGCAAGCTTTCAGGCTAGTGGCCGTCTATGCCCCGACAGGAGCAGGGCGGCCTGATTTCTTCCGGCGTCTGGAGACCTTTCTTGGAACGTCCCGCTCTTTAGTGTTAGTGGGCGACTGGAACGGGATCTTAGATGCACGCTGGGACTGTGTGGGATTAGCGGATAGGGGTGGAGGGTGCAAGAGCCTCACCAACCTGCTCAGGCGTTTTGAACTGTCTGACAGGTACCGATTGGATTTCCCGAATGTGCCAATGTGGACTTGGACAAACCGCATAGGGTCATCCAGATCATATCTAGATAGAGTATTTTGTAGGGAAATAGATAGGTCTAGCATAGGCTGTCCACAATTCAAGATAGTCAGCTACACGGACCACAAATTCGTGACCTGTGTGCTTGACTTAGATAGGCTTCATAGACGAGGACCCGACTACTGGAAGCTAAACGCGTCCTTACCAGCGCGCAAGGCCTACAGAGACCGGATTAGCGAACTAGTTAAGCGGGCGTTGACGGGGGCCATCGTCAACAACAAGTGGTGGTTTGCTCTGAAAAGAGCGATTAGAATAGAATCGATTAGGTTTAGTAAGGCTTTAGCAATAGAGAAAAATAGAGCAGAGGGAGAACTAGTTAGAAAATTAGACGAGGCGCTTAGCAAAGGCATTGCGACCGACGTGCTTGCGGCGAAATTGGCCCTTGACCAATTCTTCAATGCAAAGCACGAAGGCTGCGTTGTCAGAGCTAGGGTGCGTGCTCTCAGACACGAGGGGACGAAAGCCGTTCAATGGGCCCGAGTGGCGGAGGCGCGTCGTGGCAACAAAGCCACGATCCGGTCTTTGGTGGACCACGACGGGCGCATGCTACTCGACCCCGGGCAAATGTGTGAAGCTTTTCAGCGACACTTCGCTCAGCTGTTCGGGGGCAGCGGGGGGCCGGGTAGAGGGATGGACTTTAGTGTCTACCTCGACGGACTGCCGCGGCTCTCGGCCACTGAGGCGAAGTGTTGCGAAAAGCCGATAACAGCCGCTGAAGTACGGGAGGCAA
Source organism: Eledone cirrhosa (assembly GCA_964016885.1). NCBI lineage: Eukaryota > Metazoa > Mollusca > Cephalopoda > Octopoda > Eledonidae > Eledone > Eledone cirrhosa. Next base: position 164,376,459 of record OZ024740.1, on the reverse strand, counting down.
TGACTGGCTGCACAAGGGGTAAATCGCCTGGTTTGGATGGTCTGCCCTATGAACTTTACGTACAGATGCCAGACTTGTTCGGAGGCCTCTTGGCGGACGTCTACTGCAACTGGCAACAGAACGGGAGAATTCCCAGTTCTGTGAGCCGAGGAGCGGTGGCACTGCTGAGAAAGGATCCGAACAAGGGGGATAACATAGACAATTTCCGGCCCATAACTCTGCTAAACACAGAGTTTAAGATTTTGGCCAAGGTGCTAGCAAAGAGGTTGGCGCTTGTCGTTGGTCGTCTGGTGGGAGAGGCGCAGACATGCGCCATTCCCGACAGATCCATCCACGACAACCTCCACCTCATGCGATACATCGTAGAGAGGGTAGCTAGGGAACCTGGCACGGGTGGGTCCTTGATCAATTTAGATCAGTCGAAAGCTTTCGATAGGGTCGACCATCGTTACCTAGCGGCAGTCCTGAGGGCGGCTGGCTTTGGGCCCGTCTTCAGAGGCTGGATCGCTGCCATGCACAGCGACATCTGCTCTGTGGTGAGAGTGAACGGTCACCTGTCGGAACCGTTCAACATCATGCGCTCGGTCCGCCAAGGATGTCCCCTCTCGTCCCTCTTGTACGTATTGACTCTCGAGCCATTACTGCACAAACTGGAGACGTTGAGGGGAGTCCTGCGCGAACTAGGATGCGGAAGATCCGTGTCAGCATATGCGGACGATGTCACCGTAGTGGTGTCGAACGCCAAACACATCGAGGCGATCGGCACTACACTAAGAGAATACGAAGCGGTGACAGGAGCAATGATCAACCAGGAAAAGTCAGTGGGCCTGCAGCTCGGCACCTGGAGAGGCAGGTCCATGCCGTCCAACAGCGTCGTCGGGCGCTGGACGGACGGACCGGTTAAATTGCTAGGGGTCTGGTTCGGTCCGGACCTCCAGACGGACAAAAACTGGGACGAGGTGACGAGCAGGGTGGCTTCTCTCACCCAGAAATGGGCGGAGAGGAAGCTATCCCTGAAAGGTCGAGCGGAGGTGGCTAACGCGTACATCGCGTCTGTCATCTGCTACCGCCTAACCGTCGTACCTTGTCCTAAGCCTCGCCTGACTGCGCTGGAGCGTTTGCTCTTTCGCTTTTTGTGGAAGGGACGTGCTCCGATGGTCAGGCGGTCCATCTGTTGTCAACACCCGCTACGTGGAGGGCTGGGCATGCCGTGGCTGATGATGCGCAGGCACGCGCTCAGGCTACGACATCTCCACCTCTTCCTCGACGGTGATCAGGTGTGGTCGCCGTTTGCTAGACGCGTTTTTCCCCAGCTCGTTTCCTTGACGGAGCTGCAGTCCTGGGTCAAGCGAAGACCGAGAGGGAGCGCCTGGAGACTGGAATGTCTTCAGGCGCTCACAGCCCTCGACCAATCGGGCAATGTGATCGGTGGAAACTCCACCTCGGCGTTCTATAGAGGATTAGTGGAGGGGAAGAGCGACGACGTACTTGGGGAAACTCTAGGCGTCGACGAAAATCAACTAGCCAATCTCTTCGGAAGAACTTTCGGGCCAGGGCCTATGGACAACTTCCAGAAATCTCTGGCCTGGCAGTGCTACCGAGGAGCCTTGCCAGTTCGGGATAAACTCTACAGGCATGGAGGTGCCGTCAGCCGGGCATGTCCGAGATGCGCGCAGGGCGACGAAACCGTCCTGCACGCACTCGTCCAGTGTCCGAAAATTGCTGACTTGTGGGTTTATGTCGAACACCTGCTGTCGCGTTTAGGACGGATCCAGCTATCATCTGGGTCCATCGTGAGGATTGCCCCGCCCTCCTCCTTTAGCCGGGAAGGGCAGGCAGTTTTTATCTGTCTGGTGGCCATGGCGAAAGAGATAGTATGGTGGACACGTTTGAAAGGGCTGAAGACGAGCACTTACCTCTTCGGTGATGCTCTGATTGACTTTTTCAAATTTCATTTGAAAAGGAAAATCAGAGTAGAGAGGGAAGTGCTCTCTTCCCAGCATTTTGTTGAAAGATGGGTGAGAGAAGCAAGAATGGCCCGAGTGAATGGGCCGACTCTGAGTATATATCTGTAAACTAAAGGTGGAAAACTGGGAGAGGGCACTTGCCTTGGTGGTCAGGGTCATTGTGGCTTTTTACTGGGCTTTCTCCACAAATGTCCCTCCGAAGTCTCCCCCCTATTGGGGAATTTTTCATTGTTATTTTCATTGTTATTTTTGTTACATCCTCTGTTTTTGTTTTTTTACACGCAGAAATGCCCATTTGTACCGTCCTGCATTGTCCTGCACTGTCCTTAATGTCTACTTTATGTAAACCCTTGTGGTTAATAAAGAAATCATTATTATTATTATTATTATTATTATTATTATTATTATTATTATTATTATTATTATTATTATTATTATTATTATTATTATGTACTGGGTAATTGCTGGCCTTGTGTCTAAAGTAGAAACAATTATTATTATTATTATTATTATTCCTACTACTACTACTACTACTACTACTACTACTACTACTACTTTTTCTTCTTTCTTTTCTTTCTTCTTCTTCTTCTTCTTCTTCTTCTTTATGATATAGTTGCTGTTGTTATTGTAGTAGGCGATATTGTTGTTGTTGCTGTTGTTTTAGATATTGTTGCTGTTGATATTGTTCTTGTCGTTGATGATGATGGTGTTATGTTGTTGTTGTTATTGATGTTGATGTTGATGTTTTGTTGTTGTTATTTTTGTTGTTGTTATTATTAAACTTCGATTTTGTTGTTATTTTTATTGGTATTATATGTTACTGCGATGCATTTTGTGTTGGTATTTATAGGAGTGGTGACCATGATGGTATTGATGTTGTTGGTGATGTTGTGGAAATTATTTGCTTTCTATATTTTGATTGTGTTGCTTGGTATTCAATTCGTCATTGCCTTCGTCTTTGTTATCCTTCTTCCATTTCGTATTTTCAAAGATCATCCTAATCATAATCACGATCATCATCATCATGATCCTCATCATGGTCACCATAACCACCAACATGACCATCATTACTATTTTCCTCATCATCATCATCATCAGCATCAAGTTCATCATCATCGTTATCGACATCATTATCACCACCACCACCACCACCAACACCACCACCACCACCATCATAATCATTACGATCATGATTATACACAACATCACTATCCTTAACATCAACAACAACATCGTTATCCCTGTCGTCGTCATCATCATAAGCACCAGTATGGTCATCATAGTCGTTGTATTTATCATCAGTCCTATATTATTCGTTATTACTTAAAATGTTGTTACTTTTTAGTTTGTTTGTTCTCATTGTTTTTCCCTGGTTACCTTTTTCAAATTTCATTTGAAAAGGAAAATCAGGGTAGAGAAGGAAGTGCTCTCTTCCCAGCATTTTGTTGAAAGATGGGTGAGAGAGGCAAGCATGGCCCGAGTGAATGGACTTGCTCTGAGTATGCGCCTGTAAATTGAAGATGGAAAACTGGGAGAGGGCACTTGCACTGGTGGTCAGTGTTACCGTGGCTTTTTTAATGGGCTTTCTCCACGAGTGTCCCTCGGAAGCTTCCCCCCTATTGGGAAATGTTCCTTTGTTTCTTTTATTTTTAATTTTTCCTGTTTTTTCCTTTACACGCATAAATGCCCATTTGTACCGTCCTGTGCTGTCCTTAATGTTATACTTTATGTCGGCCCTTGTGGTTAATAAAGAAAACATTGTTATGCTAAAATTACTATTATTATTATTATTATTATTATTATTTTGCGCATTAGCACTGCATTACCGAGAGCAAATATGTGCGCCTAGGGTATGTGCAGTGTGGTTTTTGGTGGTGTTTGTTCTGTTGTATTGAGAATACAAAGTCGAATACAACCTCTCTGATATTGTTATAAAAAAACTCCCCCAAAAGGAACTCTATTTGTTATTGCGATCCCTCAAGACCACGATGTGGTTGAAAATGAAATGGAAAAGTTCAATAATATGCAGATATTGTAGGCGTTATTAGAACTAATCACCATGTAGAGACAAGTCGTGTCAATCGTCATTGGGGCACTAATCACTATCCCTAAACATCCTACGTCATTCATCAAAAGGCTTGCGATCCCCATCTTCATAAGCAATGTCCAAATCTCTACCATCACTAGCACTGCCAGAATCCTATGCGATATATTGAGCCTCTGAGATCAGAAACATTGCTGGCTTTGTGCCTAGATAAGAAAATTTCCAGCATAATTACGTCCCTTTCTGGTCTGAGTTCAAATCCTGCCGAGGTTGACTTTGCCTTTCATCCTTACGGGGTCGATAAAATAAAGTATCAGTAATGCACTGGGTAATTGCTGGCCTTGTGCCTAAAGTAGAAACAATTATTATTATTATTATCATTATTATTATTATTATTATTGTTGTTATTCCTTGAATCTCAGTCGTTGATGTTGGTTAACTGGAAAGTCCGTTGGATTGAATATCAAGCCACTACCTGCAGCCTCAGATATTCAGGACGTATCGGAGGGTTCTTGCTGTTCCAAGCAAGCATGCCTTTTGAAGCGTTCCAAAAAGCGTGAAGGGGCCGATTTTCTTTAACCATCCCTGGAAACTTTTGGAGATAGTCCCCAGTGCGCCTATGACAATCGGGATCACTTTGACTTCATGGCAGTTCCAAATCCTTTTCACCTCCCACTTTAGGTCCTGGTATCGGTTAATTTTCTCCCTCTCCTTCTCTTGCACTCTCGTGTCGAACGGGCAGGCCACATCCACAATCAGACACGATCTTTTTTCTTTGTCCACAACCACCAGGTCAGGTCTATTGTGTTCCAGTTTTTTGTCCGTCTGTATCCTAAAATCCCACAGCACCTTCACCTGATTGTTCTCCATCACCGCCTCTGGCCTATGCTCATACCATTTCTCAGAATGTGGTAAATTGTTTACTTTGCACAGGTGCCAGTGGATCACCCTGCCCATCACATCGTGTCTCCAGCCCTTATAGTGGGTCTGGGCTAGGTGTTTACACTCGGACACAATGTGAGCCACAGTCTCCTCTCTCTCTCCACAGATCCTGCACAGTGGACTAGCCTCCTCCTTGTAAATATGGTGCTTCAACCACTTCGTTTTGAGGGCCTGCTCCTGCGCAGCCATTAGCATTTTGAGGTCTCCTCTTCTCAACCAGTTCCATGTCTGTGGATCTCTAAATTCAGTTTTCTCAAAGAAGTTACTATGAAGGGATTTTCCCTTAAGGCTGCTCTTCCTCCTTGATGTTATTTCCTCCTTGGACATCCCCTGGCCTACTGTCCCCTCCTTCAGTACAGCTCTGAGCATTGGCTCCTTACTATAGGTCACGTATTTGTATAGGTTGTTTTTCTCCATCTGAACACAGTCCTCTATGCTGATAAGACCTCTTCCCCCCTCAGATCTCCTTAGGTAGAGTCTATCGACATCACTCCTCTTGTGGAACATGTTGTAGATAGTCAATAGCTTCCTAGTCTTCCTATCCATTTCTTTTTGTTCAGCAACATTCCATCTCAGAATTCCCGCACTGTACCTAATAATAGACACAGCTCGGGAATTTACTGCGCTTATGGCATTTCTGCTGTTCAGATGTGACTTCAATACGCTCCTTACTCTCCGAATGTATTCAGTTCTTAACAATTCCTTCATTTTTTTGTTCTTTATGCCATCAGCCTCCAGAACGCCCAAATACTTGTATCCTTCCTCAGAGTCAATTTCCTTTATCATCTCACCTGTTGGTATCTGGATCCCGTTACTTCTGCTCAACCTACCCCTCCTCATCACAATGACTCCACATTTACCAATACCAAACTGCATACATATATCACTGCTGAAAATACGGACAGTGTCAACAAGCACATCCAACTCCTTCTCACTTTTCCCGAAGAGCTTAAGATCGTCCATGAAGAGGAGGTGATTGATGGTAAGCTCTCCCCTTCCCAACTTGTATCCTGCTCTCACTTTTCGCAGCATGATGGTCAAGGGCATCAGGGCAAGGACAAACAACAGAGGGGACAGGCTATCTCCCTGGAAGATACCTCTCTTGATCTTCACGCTTCCCAAGGATACTCCAGTTGATGTCAACTCTGTCTCCCAGGACCCCATACTCCTGCCCAGCAACTGTCTGATGTTATCTGCCACCCTGAAGATCTCCAGGCTTTTGGTGATCCAAGAATGAGGCACCATGTCAAATGCCTTTCTGTAGTCTATCCATCCCATGGCAAGATCAGTGTGTCTCCTCCTGCAATTCCCCATTACCATCTTATCAATAAGTAACTGGTCTGTTGTACCACGTGACTTCTTTCGGCATCCTTTCTGTTCGTCCGGTAACAAGTTGTTTGTGTGGAGGTGATGGTAGATTTCCTCAGACACAATGCTCGTCAACAGTTTCCACATTACGGACAGACATGTGATAGGTCTATAGTTGGTAACATCATTACCCTTGATTCGGTCTTTCATTATCAGAACTGTGGTACCTTTTGTCAACCACTCTGGCACCTCACCCGACACCAAGCAGTCATTGAACATGGCCGTCAGCTTCGGGTGGAGGGATGTTAAATGTTTAATCCAATACCCCTGCACACCATCTGGGCCTGGTGATCTCCAGTTGGTTAGTTTTTTGGCCTGCTCCTTAAGAGTTTCAACTGTGATACTCAAATCAGTCTGTTGTTGTGCCTGCTCACCGATCTCCCTCTGTACTGTCTCAATCCACCCTGCCTGGACATTATGTCTAACATCCTGCTCCCATATTCCTCTCCAGAATGTTTTAGTTTGCTCCGCCCCAGGGATCAAGTCGTTGCCTCTTTCTTTCCCCTCAAGCTGCCCAAACAGCATCTTCTGGTTGTTGTCGAACATGCGGTTCTGTTTATACTGATTATTATTATTATTATTATTATTATTATTATTATTATTATTATTATTATTATTATTATTATTATTATTATTATTATTATTATTATGGTGGATTGGCAGTATCAGTAGAGGGTCTGACGCCATGCTTTGTAGCAAAGAGTTATGTTCCTTTATGTTCCGAGATCAAATCCCGCCGAGGTTTACTTTGCCTTTCATCCTTACGGGGTTGATAAAATAAAGTACCAGTAATACACTGGAGTAATTGCTGGCCTTGTGTCTAAAGTAGAAACAATTATTATTATTGAGTCTGAAAGGACGTCTTTTTGCTCGCTCTCGTAAGTTCACTTATTTACCTATCAAAACTGATTTTTTGAATTTTTGTTGCTGTGTAAGGTATACAAGCCCTTGGACTTTGCCCTGTGAAGGGGAAAGAATAATATTTGGGCCTTTTGGCCCAAATATTTTAACTTTTTTTACATTTTAAAAAATTTACGAAGAAAAAAACCCCCAAAAAAACATGGATGAGCCACGCCACCCAGAGATATGTCTGCTGTCGTGCGACAACGGCGTAGAAGTTGAGAGGAGCGCTACAGCGAAATTAACACAAATTGATAACACAAACACAATCACAAACAATGTAAACAAAGACACCAATGATACCAATGAGAACTCTAATTTTGAAAAAAATGACAGTAACAGCGACAACGAAAATACAGATAACAAAAAAAAAATATAACAAAGGCAACAACAATATCAACACCACTAACATGAAAACAAATAGCGACAACACCAACAGCAACAATACCAACTGCACCGAGAATAACGGTGGCAAAAAAGACAACAATGATAACAGCGACAGTGATAACAACACCAACAATAACAACACCCCGAACGAAAACAAGAAGAACACTTTCGTTGCGGCAGCAGCAAAAAAGAGGCCATGCTTCAACATGGACCTCTCAAACAAAAATGAAAAGTTGGCCCAGGCATGGAAGCTCATCAAGCAAGAGCAAACCTGTCCCAACTTAACTGTCCCGGTAGAAGCTATTGAGGCAGTGGAGCGCAGAACAGTGCATTATAGATGCATCTCAGCACAAACCAAAAGGGCAGCTTTAATCCCACAAGCAGATGTCGAAGTCGCGCTGAGGTGCATCAGAGAAGACACCGAATACATAGAGAGGGGCAGACAGTACGGCACCATTTCGGTGTTGTTCAAGTCAGAAGCCCTCGCTATGAAACACGCTATGACTCATTGCAAAATCACCAAGGTCATAATCTACCCCTCCCACATGGGAAAAAGAACGGCCCGTCCCCGTATTCCCAGAATCCCACCAGGACTTGATATGTGGTGGCTTCTGGGATGTGGGATTGTGGAGGGGACGGATACCGTCCCTATAGAAGTGACCAAAACGGCCAGAGAGGACTGGTCCGGGGCTGATCTGGAGATCCTTCTCCAGATCAGGCGCGAGAATATGAAGACAATCCCGGACCACATCCGCCTTCAGAATGGGACGGTCATTAACATTATGACCGAAGGCAAAAGGCCTCAGTGTTTTGTTTGTGGGGAAAAAACCCATTTGCGAGCCTTCTGCCCTCAACTGCTGAAAGGTCCACTGCTGCCGACGCCGGGGCGATGACCACAACCAACACCAGCACCGGCAAAACCACCAAGAACAACACCAATAGAAAGACCACCACCAACATTGACCATCCAGAGGGGAAACGAGGAATGCTGTCAAATCCCCCCCCCCCCAAAAAAAAATACACACACCAATAAAACCATAAACATACACACAGACATACTTACAGACACAGACCCCTCATCTACCAGTAGCGAAGATGAGGGAAAACCAAAATCCCCCAAAATACAAAAAAGGAAACACAAAAAGAAAAAAAAAATCAACAAAGCACAAAATAACCCACAATAATAAACGCAGACACCACCCACGCAAACATCTCTCCAATAACACCAACATCAACACCACCATCACCATCACCAGATCCCCAAACGCAAACAACCTAAACAGACGCAAGAACAAATATACACACAAACATCTGAAACCACAGCCACCGCACTCACAACAAACACAGATACAACCGAAACAACACCACCAAAACCATCACCACCACAGCCACGCAAACAAATAAAATCACACCAACAAAACATACAAAACTTCGTGCTCGTCGGGAGAGCCAACAAGGAACTGATGGCCCTCGTAGCACGAAGTGAAAATATATAAAAAGAGGGGAACATTTTTAAATCGAGCACATTTTGCGTGAGGAAGATTTGGTTCTGGTGCGAATGTTGCTCGATTTATACAAAGAAATACGAGACAGCTTTCCTCGGGACGTGGGAACCCCGAACGTAAAACCCACTTCAAGACTTTTAAAGGGGTTCCCAAAAGAAACCCCACCAACTATGGAGGTCGAACAACCCGACCTTCACAAGAGCCCGGAAGGTAAGTAAACCTTTCCTCTCTCTCTTTTTAACCTGTCAACATGGCCGTATTAAGAGTAGGATGTTTAAATGTTCGAGGCCTGCGATCGTCCTGGAAGCAACGACCTCAGGTCTCTAGAAATGGATGTAATTGCCGTCAGCGAGACCAGGATTTGCGACACGCGCGCACTAGCCCCCATTTTCGACGACTATCAGATCTTTGCATCTGTTAGCCGACCGGGAATGGGAGACGGGGTGTCAGTTCTGTTTAGGAAAGGCCTGGATCTCGAGGTAAGGTCGATCTTCCGGGACCCGGACGGGAAGTTGGTGGTCCTGGACGTGAACAATAACGAAGGTGGTGCTTTTAGACTGGTGGCCGTCTATACTCCTACTGGGGCAGGACGCCTGGAAGCCTTTCTGGGTACGTCTCGCCCTTTACTGTTAGCGGGGGACTGGAACGGCATCTTAGACGTACCCTGGGACTGTGTGGGAGTATCTGATAGGAGCGGCGGGTGCAAAAGCCTCAAGAATCTGATCAGCCAGTTAGATTTCCCTAATGCGCCAGTGTGGACCTGAACTAACCTCAGGGGTCATCTAAATCGTATATAGAGAGGATATTCATTAGGAAAATAGACATAAATAGTGTAAGCTGTCCACGTTTTGAAACGGTCGCCTATTCAGATCACAAGTTTGTGATCTGTATGGTCGACCTAGATAAGACGCGTAGGTTAGGGCCTGGTTACTGGAAGCTAAACATGTCATTTCCGGCACGTAAGGCTTACATGGACCAGGTCAACAATTTAGTTAATAAAAAGTTGACAGGGGGAGTCGTCAACAATAGATGGTGGGGGTCTCTCAAAAGAGAGATTAGAGTAATGTCGATAGAGTTTAGCAAAGAAGTAGCGTTAGAGAAAAATAGAAAGGAGGGAGAGTTGGTAGATAAGTTAGACGAGGCTATTGGTAGTGGCATTGCAACTGACGTGCTAACGGCGAGAATGGCATTAGACCATTTCTTCAAGCGAAACACGAAGGTTGCATTGTCAGAGCTAAGGCGCGTGCTCTGAGAAACGAGGGAACCAAAGCTGTTCGATGGGCCCGCGTGGCAGAGGCGCAGCGTGGTAATAAAACCACGATTCGGTCTTTGACGGACCGAGACGGACACGAGCTGAGCGATTCCAAGCGGATGTGCGAGGCCTTTCGCCAACATTTTGCTCGGTTGTTCGGGGGAAGTGGCCGGTCAGAGATGGTGGCGGACTTCAGTCCCTAGCTCGATGGCTTGCCGCAACTCTCGACGGCTAACGCTGGGCGTTGTGAAAGGCCAATTACTTCAGCCGAGATTCAGGATGCCCTTGTCGGCTGTATGTGGCGCAAGTCACCCGGTTTGGATGGTCTGCCCTACGAGCTTTACGTAAATATGCCAGACTTGTTCTCCAATCTCCTCGAAGCCCTCTACTGCAACTGGCAGCAAAACGGGAGTATTCCCAGTTCTGTGAGCCGGGGCGTAGTGACGCTGATTAGGAAAGACGAGAACAAGAAACACATTAGACAATTTCAGGCCCATAACTCTGTTCAACACAGAGTTTAAGATTTTGGCCAGGGTGTTAGCGAAGAGATTGGTGCTTGTCGTCGGGAATTGGGTTGGGGAGGAGCAAACTTGCGAATCCCAACCAGGTCCATACACGACAACCTCCACCTAATGCGATAAATCATAGAGAGGGTAGGGTGTAAACCTGGCTTCGGTGAGGCTCTGATCAATTTAGATCAATCGAAAGCATTCGATAGGGTCGGCCCCGTCTTCAGAAGCTGGATCGCTGCAATGCACAGCGGCACCTGCTCGATGGTCAAAATTAATGGCCACCTCTCGGAACCGTTTCACGTCTCCCGATCGGTCCGTCAAGGGTGCCCTCTCTCCTCCCTTCTGTACGTATTGACTCTCGAGCCTTTACTGCGGAAGCTGGAGCTGTTGCAGGGCATCTCACTCGAACCGGGACGCGGAAAGGCTGTGTCGGCTTATGCGGACGACATCACCGTGATGGTGTCGGACACCTCAGAAATCGAGGTGGTCGGCAACTTATTGGAGGAATATGAAAGGTTGACGGGAGCAAAACTTAACCCGGAAAAGTCGGTGGGCTTAAAACTCGGCACCTGGAGAGGCAAGGCCATGCCGTCCAACACCGTCGTTAGACGCTGGACGGACGGACCAGTAAAGTTGCTCGGGGTCTGATTCGAGCGAGACCTCCAGGTGGATAAGAATTGGGACGAGGTGACGGGCAGGGTAGCCAGTCTCACCCAGAAATAGGCTGGGATGAAGCTATCACTGAAAGGTCGGGCGGAGGTGGCGAATGCGTACATCGCGTCCCTTAACACCATTCGCGCCTCGCCATCTTAAAGCGGCTCCTCTTCAAATTCTTGTGGAGGGGTCAGGTTCCGCTAGTGAGGCGGCCCATCTGCTGCCAGCACCCTCTACGTGGAGGGCTGGGCATGCCGTGGCTATTGATGCGCAGGCACGCGCTGAGGCTGCGGCATCTCCAGATATTCTGCCTAAACGGTGACCAGGTGTCGTCGCCGTTTGTCAGACGGGTCTTTCCGCAGCTCGTTTCTTTGACTGAGCTGCAGTCCTGGGTCAAGAAGAGACCGAAACTGGGTGACTGGCATCTGGAATGTTGCCAGGCACTCACTGCCCTCTACCAGGCGGGCAATGAGGTCAGTGGAACTTCCACTCTCGAGTTCTATAGAGGATTAATGGTGGGCAAGTGCGACGACGCACTCGGAGAGGCTCTGGGAGTCAACGAAGTCGAACTAACCAGTCTGTACTGGAGTACTTTCGAGCCGGGGACGATGGATAATTTCCAAAAATCCCTTGCTTGGCAGTGCTACCGGGGTCACTGCCGGTTTGAGATAAACTCTACAGGCATGGAAGTGCTGTCAGACGGACCTGCCCGAGATGCGCGCAGAGCGACGAAACCGTTCTGCACGCACTCGTCCAGTGTCCGTGCATTACTGACTTGTGGAGTTATTTTGAACAGCTGTTGTAGCGTGTAGAACGGATCCGGCTATCGGCCGAGTCCATAGTGAAGATCAACCCGCCGCCTTCTTTTGGCCAGGAAGGGCAGGCAATTTTCCTCTGTCTGGTGGCAGACACTTTTCTCTTCGGCCAATCCCTCATCAACTTTTTCAAGTTTCACTTGGAAAGAAAGGTGAGGGTGGATAGAGAAGTGCTCCCCCGCCCCAGTACATTTGCTGAAAGATGGGTGAATGTGGCGAGAATGGCCCGTGTGAATGGGCCTACTCTGGTCATGCGGCTGTAGGTGGGTAAATTTGAGAAGGAGAGGGGTGCCCTTCCAGGGTG
>OZ024740.1:164351309-164353809 GCA_964016885.1 Eledone cirrhosa | reverse complement strand
TTGATGAAATTGAATTTAATCTCTCTTCTAACATTCTTTCTTAAGAATATTTATTATGTTATCATACTATGGCGGTGGATTCCCTAAATTGGAATAGCCATGGACAAAAATCTACTGCGATATTTAGTTACCTCTCTTTAAGTTCTGAAATAAGAACGCGCAGAAGTCGACTTTGCCTTTCATCCTTCTAAGAGAGATGCAATATTTACCAGTCGAGTTACTGACGACGACATTTTGTGGAGATGCATGAAAGACATATATCCCATTGCCTCCATTCTTTAAAATATATAGTGTTTTGCACCTCATTAAAAAATAAAAAAGCCTCTCGGTGGCTACAAATAACAAACGAATTTTCACTTTACAGACTACTGTCATATTGCTTGACACCTTTAAGAAGACGAGATGGTCATGGCTGGAATGACATTGGCCATGTTTGACATGGAGAATGACAATAACAAATGACGAATACAATTTTATATCATGCGAAATAAATAAAAACTAAATATTTAGCTCACTCTAATCGACGATTAACCCCATTCATCTCAGATGGTCAAAACGATGTAATTGCAACAACTATTACTCTCCAAAGAATATAATAGATATTGAATGACATATCTACAAGTGTGAGTTATCAATTCAACAGAGATTTTCTGTTGTTTTATATATATGTTTCTTTTTGTCTTTTTTTCCTTTGAATGATTTGTGTACTTTTTTTACATTTACATGATCAATATCATTTTTTAGAGTATTCTATTATTCTCGGTTGTATCATAATGCTGGTTATAACCATAATCCTAGTAATGTTCACAATGAAGATCATAGGAATAACCATCATTACCATAACTTCATTTCATATCCCATCTACTATCATCAGAATCATTATCAACATCAGAATATTTGAATGCTACACATAATATATCTCAGTAATATATTCGTAGCACGCAACGGAAAGGTCATTTGAGTCGAATTTCGTGAATGAAAAGCACCCTGAGGCAATCATTGCGAAGATAAATTGTTGACGACAAAACCGCATCACGTGTTTCCATTCCTCAAGCACAATCTCCATCCGTTTAGATTATACTTACTCCACCACCATAAGCGCATTATTTATTAGTAATTTCTGAAATTTGTATATAGAATGAAATCTACAGAAAACGCCTCAGGTTAAGCATCTTTTACCTTAGGTGGTTTGTATTGAAACTTTTACCTCTTAGAATTTGTATAGAAATATTTGTTCGTGTTGCTACTTTGTATTCAAACCTGTTAGCATTTCTTCATTGTCGTTTTGTTTGGTGACGAAGACCAAACCTTGTCTCTATACGTAAATGAATTGTCAGAAAGCTATTTTCATCTTGAAATGCGAAACTTAAACTAGTCTTCGAGGCGATGTTTTTCATTGCATTATGATAGTATAAAAGGTATATCTATATGTATTTGTTGGTTGGTGGCTTAGAATTTGCACTAGATATGACAGTTTATGAATATTTGGGTTTGAAGCGTAATAACATGTCATAAGCATGTTACTCAGCTTAATAGTTGTCAGTGCTTATCTTTTCAGTGCTACTATTGTGTCGTGCCATTCAGTAAAATAGTTTTCAAGGGTTTTCTCAGTTTATTTATGTGGGATTTATGTGATATTTTTGTTGAACTTATTATTCCTTAGCCTCAACTCATCTCTAATCCTGTAGATTTATAATCAATGGTATTCAAGAGGGAACTATCTCTTCCTTTTTGTAGGGAGTGTGCATCCAGAACACTATCCAGTATATCATTCCCTTTTTAAGACAGTAGGGTGTAGTATGGGGATTTTGGCAAATACGTATTTCTAAGAGATCGATAGATGTCAAAGGTGATCGTAATTGATAACGAAACATTAAAATGACTGTTCCATGTGTATACATTTAGTTTAAACGTAGTTTTTGATGTGGAAGTTATTTGATTCTTAATGCAATGAAAAAGCAGAAATGTTTTTAACAGTAGATGTTACCCCTTTACATTCTGGGTTCAAATTAGACTGAGTGCCATAAATTTTCAATTTCATATATCCCTGTCTGTAAATCACAATCCTTACATGTGGTAAAACCTAGAACCAGAGTCGGAATCAATTCCAAATCTTTTTTCCCAATACGTATGAAATTTGAGGGATAACAAAGTTACTAACAATCCTATATGGTAGATTATCAGCGAAAACGCACGTCGTTGTTTAAACTGATCAAAATAGGCAACCGCTGCTTTAAAGAGCAATATCATATATTGAGTCGTTTTCAATATGTTAAATAGGAAATACAATAGAGTGTTCACATCCTGGAAATATGTCACATAAGTTTGTGTCTCGCTATATTATAGTAATTTTTGGAGGTCTTATTCGCATTATTCCTCAGTCAGGGACATTTCTCAGACACACAACATGTTTTTAGTAACGTTACTCCAAAGACCCTTGGGACGAACACCATATATATGTGTGTGTGTGTGTGTGTGTGTGTGTGTGTGTGTGTGTGTG
>OZ024740.1:164331309-164343809 GCA_964016885.1 Eledone cirrhosa | reverse complement strand
TCTCCATTTTCTGTATATACTCCCGGAGCCCATTAATGAATTTAAACTATCCTTCCTCTCTAAAACGTCGACTCTCTGGAATTTTCTCTCCATTCACGTTTTTCACAATCACCAAAACGTTTGCTGAATAACACTGTGAAGTTTCAATTTTTAGTAACGAATTAAATTGAATACTATCTTCTCTTGAGTTGACAGTAAAGAAATATACTCCTAGAATAAAATGCGGTGATGTTGACTAACCAATGTTATGTATGCTACCTTCAAACAGAAGACGATGAGGCAAATAGCATCGAGAACTCAACGTCATGTATATACTTCTAAATGCGATTTGATAATCTATGGTAGAGTAGAGTACAATATGATGATTGCGAAGGCCAGATATACATATTCATAATCTGCAGTGATACATATTTCTGTTTCCCTCACGCAACCACCACAAATATTTACATCTGGCCTTCACAGTCATTATATATATATACCATTTTCACATCTGTTTATACAATTAAATCCATCAAAACAAACTTCACAGTTGTGTCTATATTTTTAGGTTAATAATGAATATCTACATTGAAATAAATGTTTAGTTAGTCAAATACTGTTTAGAATTGTTCCCAATGCTTTTAATACTAAAGATCGTTTTAACATGAGTATAAATATAACAGAGCAATTTATTTTTAAAAGCGACTATATAAACAATTAGTTAACAGCATGTTTAGAAAATGGTTCAATGTGTAGAAGAATAGGTAATCTTTATAACAGATTATATTGCTAAAACATTTATTTTACTACGAAAATAGCGTCATTTTGGTTATCCTTAAAATTTCTAAATAACCACATTTAGAATAACGGGAAACCGATGTTAATAATGTTTTAAAGATCCACCAAAGAAATCGTGATATTTGAAGATGTTTAAGTAATCCATTGATAAGATTGTAATTACCAATCAAATACTCATTATGATTGTTTTTATAAATGTAAAATACCCTTTACTTTTATTTTAAAGCTTTTTCATCTCTAAGATGCTTGTTTTGCTCATTTCCTTATTCTAGAGTTGCCATAAAATAAACATGTGCAACTTATTTATCTTTCGGGCTGTAAAATTCAGATTTGCTTGATTTCACATTTTGATGAAGCCCTTTCTTTTAAATTTGGTAACGACTACACAAATTCGTGGCTGTTGGGTGGTCTGCGTTTGGTTTGCCGAATTTCGAGGGTGAGTGCAGTTTGGTTTGACAGTAGTCATGAGTGAAGGTTGGCATTCGGTTTAGAGTGTTCGCTGACTGATTGGAACAATAACGGTCTTACTTACGTATATATTTGCCATTAGCTATTGCAAGCTTGCCTTTGATACAAAATACATGACAATACGACCTGCAACCTATATCTCCTTCTATCTGTCTTTCTATCTATTTATCTATCCACCTCTATCTATCTATCTATTTCTTTATGTATTTATTTCACACGTTATTTAAATCCATCCATCGCTCGCCCTTCTATGTCTCCTATATTTATCGCCCTTCATCTTGAATCCCTTCAACGTCTCCTCCGCTCACGCCACTCCTTCCCAGAATGCTGAATATACGGTCTCCTTGACCCTGGCAGCTTGCTATTACTTTCACTGTATTTTGTCTCCAATATCGCTATTCGTAATATCTTTTCTCAATTTCTTCATGGCTGACTGAACTGTTTCACACTTTTTCTATGTTGTTACCATCGCATTTTGTTTTCAGTTTGTAACATTCTGGTGTTTGTGCTTACAGTTTTTTAATTGTTTTCATGTCAAACTAGTCGAAATGGCTGATCGTAATGCATAGTATGTTGCCGTGTTGTCCTGTTGTATTGCAATTGTTGGTCCACTGGGGTGAACATTCTTGTTCTTAATATAACTGAAATCGAGGTGATCCCCATCAAAACCAAATAACATATCCATATCCGTATTGCCCCGTTTTCCCAATGCCTGACCTATTACTCATACTCAGATTTTGACATGTTTACGTACATCCGTAATACACGCACATACATACATATATATATGTATAATTATATATATATATATATATATGTGTGTGTGTGTGTATGCGTGAGTCAAAATCTGATCACGCTTGATGGCAACAGACCCTGGAAAACAGGGCAATACGAACACATGCATGTTATCAGTTGTTCACCGTGTATATATATATATATATATATATATATATATATATATATATATATATATATATATAGAGAGAGAGAGAGAGAGAGAGAGAGAGAGAGAGAAGAGAGAGATAGATAAACAGAGAGAGAGATGGAATATATAGTCAATTATACCCCCCCCCCCTCGCCAAGTACATTGCAGTTACTTTATTTTACCGACCCCGGAAGGGGGCTGAGTGAAGTTGACTTCGGCAGGATTTGAATAAAACGCCGGACAAACAGCTCGATGTAAATTTGCCTGACTCTCTAACGATTCTACCACTCCTCTTTACAATAATTATAATAACGACAAAAAAAATCATAATTATAGTACACGAGCTCACACATACATGCATACATATATGCACGCTCACATTTTGGAATGTCATGCTTGCAGCACTTGCTTTTATCAATCTATCTCCATATGTTCTTTTTTAGAATTTGCTAAGCCGACTTCTGCACATGTGCCGTTTAATAAGAAGGAAGTCCATGCGTTAATCAAATATTTATAAAATAGAACCAACTAAAGGCTGGAGCTTGAATGCGTATCCTTTTTTAAAGATTTTGTCAATTACGATACTTTTCAGAAAATCTAAAAGATCATTTGTTACAATTTTGTCGAAGCATAATTCGTTTTTAAGAAACAATACAAGAGACAATAAATTTATTTGGAAGATGGAAACATCCAAGCATTATAACACATTATTGAAAGCTATTTTCTTAGTCTTGTTAGTCTTGGTGAAAAGATGAACATTCTGTTGTATTGGAATTCTTATGTCGGGATGTTCAGAGCTAATAGATTTTTGTTGTCAAAACTCAAATTAGCTACTGATGTATATTAAATCGCCTAACGATTGAATCTCGAACAGATGTGTTAGCAAACAAATTAGATTAAGGAAAATTTATTTTACAAATCGAAATTTTCAGTTCAACTAACGGGCAAAATTTTTAACTTCTTGTTTTTATAGTGTTGCACAGATTCAACTTTAGACAGCCAACTAACAATGTCTTTTGTTAACGAACATTGTATATTTAGAAACAATTAACGTTCAATAACTCTTATCTTATCTTCTAGATGTTTTTTTATCCAGAATATTATGAAACTGAACTGTGAACCGTTTTATTTAATACTGTTGGGCCCTTTTCTATTTTCGATATAAGCATTCGACTGTTTTATTTTTCATAAATTTATTAACGTTTTTTTCTTATTTTTCTCATTTCTTACTTTCATAGCGGTGAACTGGCTGTATCAGTAGAGTGTAGAACAAAACGCTTTGTGGTATTTAGTTACAAATTTGTACGTCCTGGGTTCAAATTCCACAGAGGTCAACCTTACCTTTCATCCGGGGTCGATAAAATAATGTATAAACAAAGAAGTGGTGTCGATATAATCGACTTTCTTTTTCCACTAATTGCTGACGTCAGAAATAATTATTTATTATTCTCATTTATTTTAATTATTCTGTGTACATTTATAAATTCGTTCTGCTCATTACGTTAGAATTGGTGTGATGTGAAAATCAGAATCAGCTAAGTGCCCGACTCATGAATTCAGGTAAAAAAAACTGAGTATTCTTAAGATACATATCGTCTTAACATAAACTGCTTGAACATGAGTGCAACACAATGCGACCAGGCTGAACTATTGAATTACACGTAGACTTCATCCAATTTTCGTTAAATTCTAATTGAATGTTTCGTTATGACGGTTTGTATAGTAAATTAGAGACCCGATACCACGTAGTGAGATCGAACCCAGTTTTTATTATTGCAAAAGGAAATGCATTCAGCCACACAAATATATGTATGAACGTAATATAACTGTATTTTTACATTCCTGTTACTTTTGTATCCTTTATTAGCTATATATATATATATATATATATATATATATATATATATATATATATATAAATACTACACTCCCCCCCATATATATATATGGGGGGGTGGGGGTAGTATGCATGCATACACATATACACAAACATGCAAGTATATATATAAATAAATTAAACCTTAAGTGACTATGTAGGATCACTGATGAAGGTAAACATGATGGAAAAGGAGATAAGTGCCATCTAGCTGGGTGGCATAATATCTTCTTCAGATATATTTTCCTCTAAATATACTGTTTTTCACATATCAAAGGAAATAGGAATCTTCTAATAGAGTATGTTCATATATACATATATGTGTATGTGTATGTGTGTGTGGACGGAGCACAGTCGAATATTTAAGAAAGTCATTTCAAATTATTATGTCCTATTGCGTGATATTTGGGGCAAGATTCATTTACCATAGCCTCGGGTTTACCCATGACTCGTAAGTGAAATTATGGGGGCAAAAAATGTTTGCAAGCCCATAGGATGGACTGTACCTGTACATCAATGGGTCACTGTATCACGTTGAATTTCCCCCAGAATTTCAGGCCTGTAGAATGTTCTACCACTCACACGTTGATTTAATGGACATATCAATAAAATAATATCTTATTCATTAACCCTAGTAATTTGTAGTTTCTCACAACAGAGTATGTTTTAAGTAATAATTAGATGAATCAATGAAATCGATATCATTTGTAACAGTTGATTATACAAACATGATTTACACTGGCGATCAAAACAACCAGTCACGTCAGATTGGTCAAATTATGATGAAAGTCACAACTCTTCTTATTATAATATCTGAGTTCAAATCCCATTGAGGTTAACTTTGCCTTTTAACCTTCCGGAATGATAAAAGAGATGGAATCGATCTTTTTATTTTAAATGAAGTAAAAGTATACAATAATAGAATCAGTGAGGTAAAATTAGGAGAATGTAATAAATAAATAAACGAGGATCAGGATCCCTGATCCGATTTTGCACTGAGATAGATTTAATCGACATTCCCCTCCCCTCAAATTGGAAACCTTCCGCCTAAGATATATGATAACTTTAAAGTTCAATATAACAGGTACCTCACTTAAAACATAGTATTTGAAGCTACAGCTGATATAATGAGTGATAATTGTTTCTACTTTTGGGCACAAGGCAAGCAATTACCCAGTGCATTACTGGTACTTTATTTTATCGACCCCGTAAGGATGAAAGGCAAAGTTAACCTCGGCGGGATTCGAACTCAGAATGGCAAGGCCCGTAACTCTATGCGTCAAAGCATGGCGTCCTACCCTCTACCGATACTGCCAGAGTGATAATGCTTGTTAATTATAAATGGGTTACAACCAATGGCGTAACTAGGGATTTTGCGCCCAAGGACAAGCTCGAACTTTACGTTGGATCTTGAAGGCGTTTCTGAACCCGATCGAGCCAGAATCCTATTCCAAAATCCAAGCAACACGAAGAAGTGGAAGACAAGCATTTGGCTTAAAAGATGTTCTGCATCACTTCTTGTCTGATCTCTCTTCATTAACCTGTACCAACTTTTGCAGAAGCTCGAGGATTTCATTCAGAAAGTTTGCAAGATGCTTTACAGCATCTCCTCTTGCGCTCCACCTGGTGTCCGATGGCGATTTCAGAACGAAAGGGATTGCTTGCTTTAACTTTTCCCAACGCCGTGTTGATCGCGAAAAGAACGCAAACAATGACTTGATGACGTTGAAAAATGACATAACTTTGAAGCTACTCTTCGCTGCGGTCAAACCAACGAGGTTAAGTGAATGGTTGCCCCAGTTAACAAATATCACCTTTTCGTTCAAATTCGTTATGCGTTGTTGAACCCCGCTGGTGTGTCCGGCCATAACCGCAGCGTTGTCGTAACATTGTGCCCTGCAATCACTCAGCGCAAGGCCATCATCTTTCAATTCTTTCAAAATAAGTTCTACAATACTGGCTGCATCTTTCTCTTCCAGAAGGGTGAACCCCAGAAAGGACTCTCGGATGCGAACGGTCCTTTTGTCGAAATCGACATCGACATACCTCGCCACTCGTGACAGCTGGTCACGATGAGCTTGATTAGGAGATGAGTCCACCATCAGCGCATAATGACTACCACTTTTTACGCGTCGAAGAACATTCTTTTTGACGTTGAGAGCAAGTAGATGAATTAATTCATTTTGGATTGTGGGGGATAGGTACTTAGAAACTCCTTTGTCACAGGATCAAAATATAACAGCAACTTCAATAAACCGATGAAGTTCCCAGCGTTGGTCGTTTCGTTTAGCTGAAGCGATTCGCGATGTCCCCTTAATGCAAGATTATGGGTCGCAAGAAACTTGATGCATTGTAGAAGTCGGTTGTTATTAGTGATTGAAACTGTGCATCGATAATTCCTTGCTCTTCTGTCAAACTGTGTTCCATCTCTTTTCACTGAGTGAAGCAGCGTCGATGATGAAGACTGTTCTCATGCAACTCCATTTTCTCTGGCTTCTTCCAGTTGCTGAAGCCATTTTCTTGTTCAAGTGCGGATTTGAAACTCGAACCGGAGAAAAGAAGGCAGCAAAAGCAGAATGCCGACTTTTTGTATGGGGATACAGAAGCCACCATCGCGTGATTTCTTCGCCCTGGCCGTTGCACAACTTGCGATCAAACCAACTTCTCGTCATCGAGAGATTGCTACTTGGTGCAAATGGACCATCGGAATTGTGGAAGTACTTCCAACCAAGTTGCACTAACTGCACTCTTAATGAATCAGGTACAAGTGGTCGTCCGGTTACTTCGTCAAACTGAAGAAGTCCAATGTCGTGTTGTTGAATGACGTCAGGAATTACGGGATCAGTTTCATCTGATTTACAGGGCTCTGGTTTTAAGACACAATGCTGCGACTCATTGATGCCTTCTGAGGAAGATGAACTTGATGAAGCCTCGCAGCTTGGACGCTCATCAGCAGTTGGATGAGTAGGAAGAGGGGAACAGGACGTGTTAGGTTGAGTAAAAAAAGACAGGATAACTTGGCTAGATTTCACGGCCTTTTCTTTCTGCAACTTCCACCTTTTCCGTCCTTCGGCTGCACTTTCTTTATTGATGACAGTCCGCTTCATGATTATACAAAACTACTACAAAACAACAAATGAATGCATTTTCAGAACGACAGTTTTAACTACAAAAGAACTATGCTAGTATCTTAATGAAGTGATTGGCTATAGTGATCACAAGGCACTGTTGTTGCAGTAAGACAAACAAACTGTTATATTCTGGTAGGAAGATTGTTTAAGACTTTGGTACTTACTTATTGCATAAGTAAATACCAAAGTCTGCATGATTTATGTAATGCATTCATAAATTGTTCACTTAAATCAAGACCGTTAATTCAAGCAACAAAGCGATTCCATATTTTTTCTTGGTTTCAGAAAAAAGAGTTCATTTTGAGAATAAATCAGCAGTTAGTCATATTTTGTGGGTTTGGACTTCACGTATGAAGAATTTTTTAGAAAAGCTAAGTTATAGAGCACAAACAATTGATGGGCTAATGTATTGAGCAACAGAAAACATAAGTTTTTGTTCATGGACAGTAAAAAAGAAAATAATTTACTCATTTCAAAAGGAACTTACGGAGTAAGAACACAACCGCACAGTGAAAAACTGTTCTTGCAAGTGACTTGCAAGCACATTGGGTAGGAGGTTCATTGAGTTGATTTATTCCTGTTCATTCATGATTTACGTGCAGTGTACAGCCAAGACTGCCCACCTGAATTCAAAGCGCCCCCTGCTCTGTCAAAAAAACGTCTAGGCACGCCTAGTGCACGCACACACGTGCACGCGCGTACAGTGTACTGTACGTACACACGTCACGCGCGAAAATGCGGGTATACTGTTTTCAAAATTTGCAGCAAACAATCTTGCTTCAATTTTTAAGTCAGCAATCTTGGTCAATTTTGCGCCCCCCTCAAAACGGCGCCCGGGGGCACGTGCCCCCCTTTGCCATAGTTACGCCATTGGTTGCAATAAAATATTTCTTTTAGCTGTCTGAAGTAGAGAACCACAATGTTATGTTTGGAAATATATATCTGTATATAGCTAAATTTTGCGCTCTTGGGAAGATAGATATCTCAATTAGATGGGAAACAAGATGAAATTAATTCTGGATATATTAAGTTTCGAAGAAACGATTTACAGAAGCAAATTATATTGAAGAACAATATGCAGAACCTTAAATATTTGGATTTTTAAAGCAATTTAAAATTATATATATTATCGTGATTGTCCTTGTCATTTTAAATATAATCTTGTAAGATTTTAGGAGGACTTGTATACTATGTTTCGTAGGTCAAACGATTCTAATAGTTGTTTCATGACTAATATTTTATACGACATTCGTTAGTGTGCCTAGCAAAGAATGTTTCCTAGAAACATTGTATAGATAGATACAGGGCCGGATGTAGTCCATTGGGGTGGGGGATACACTACTACCTTGGTGCCCCCTCTTACACAAAAATTATAATACACAGCAAACCCACAAAATTACATATCACCTCTGCCATTCGCACGTAATTGGAATTGACAAGTTATACATACAAATGTTAAATGAAAATCAAAATGACAGGCAATACATAAGTGTAAAAACATAAATGTTATGTGGAAATAGAGACAGAAATATATGTAATATATACGTAATAGGTAAATGTTGTATATAAATGTACTGAAATGTTAGTGTCAAGGCTGCCAAAACTGTTTAGCAAATATACTAAAAGCTTAGGCCAAAATGTGTCAAATCCACCATAATAAAGACATCTGTCAATGCAGAACGTTACCGAAACTAAGTGCAGCAAGTTATACATACTTATAATGTTACTACAATACTTATAATGTCACTACAATACCGACAAAATGTATTTCTTTCGACATCTGAAAAAATGTTAATGTACCCACCAATGATATCATCTTCAGAACACTATTCTCTACATCCGGAAGGCAGAAAACACTTAATATTTTGTGGTTCATAACGATTCTCAGCTAAATCTTTATGAGTGCTTATTTGCTGAATATATATATATATATATATATATATATATATATATATATATATATATATATATATATATATATATATATATATATATATATATATATATATATATATATATATATATGTATCCAAAAATTAAATTAAGGGTTGTCATGTCTGAGAGACATGCGCCATATCCACTGCAGAATAAGCTCAAAGATTCCAATGTATAGATCCGAGCATTTTATATCATTTTAAAAGGTATCTATATTTGAAGTTCTAGTTAAACTTTAATTGGTTACCAACCTAGCTATGTATGCTTACATACTTTACAAATTATTTCCTGTGATTGTTTCATATGTTTAGTTTATATATATATATATATATATATATATACATATATATATATATATATATATATGTTAATCTATTTCTAGTTGATATAAAATGCTCGGATCTATTCATTGGAATCTTTGAGCTTATTCTGCAGTGGATATGGCGCATGTCTCTCAGACATGACCACCCTTAATTTAATTTTTGGATATATATACGGCCCCTTAATTGTAGAGCTAACTCAGTTGAATGGACTCGGCTGCTGTTTCTAGCTGTCGATAATCCTATTCACGCCACTGGGATGACGCTGTGCGATGTGTGTATTTTAAAAAAATGCAACACGTGGTTCGAGTCATTCACAGATTTGCATTTGCTTTGTAAACGCAGATAGTTGGATCTTCTCCTTTGGTGACCATCCAGGATTTGACTACTGTGATTGCCTTGAGAACGTAACCTTATTATATAAGAAGCTGGTCTGATGATGTCACGGCCACTGTCGTCATTGAAATATATATCACAGCATTACCAATAAAGGACTTTAACATCTGAAACTATTTCGCATTTTCTCAATATATATATATATATATATATATATATATATATATATATATATATATATATATATATGAAATTTGTAAGAACTATTAATTAAAGCTTGAAATACGAAAAACAAATTTCATACAAAAAGCGTTTAGTCATCAGAATGTATCCTATCATATTCTATTATCTGTTGCCATCGTTGAATCAGAAGCTCAATGCAACTCTTATACTACATTTGGATGGTTTAGAGGCAAAAAACTTCATGCACATGTTTGAAAGGCCCTCTACGCAGGAAATGTGTCAAGGCTCGGAAAAGATGGTAATCTGATGGTGCAATGTCTGGACAGTAGCCAGGGTGGGGCACCACAACCAGACACTCAGGTTCCTCAGGTTTTCACTTGTTCACATTAGCAGTGTGTACAGGTACATTATCAGGCTGTAGGACTACGCGTCTTCGGTTGACCAATGTTGGGTAGCGGAATTTTAAAGCATTATATACTGTCGGCATGTATGCAAATCCATTTTTCATCTACAGTTACAATTCGACGCCAAAAACGGGCATCTCATGAATTTTCCAGCGGTTGTTTGTAAATGTTCACATGTCATTAGCCTGGTCACGAAGATCTTCTCGACAGCGACTGTTCACAGGGCCGAGTTTATGGGAGTATGGATTAATGGTGCTTTGTGAAGGACCACGTTCTGCCGACAATGAACGATTGACTGTTGTTCAACCATTTCAAGCAAGACCTCGTCTACCTTGAAAAAAGGTCTCCCTAGTCTTGGTTTTTCTTCGAGGTTGGTTTTACGATCCATGAATATCTGAACCAGTTTTGTGCCACACGTTCTTTGGCAGTTCCTGGGTCTTCCACATCATTACTTTCTCTTTCCGTTGCTCTTGCACTCATTCCTTTTCTCCACATGTAGCGTATAAAAGCTGGAAGTGAAATTATTTTGCCCATCAATATCAAAGCTGTAAAATAAGGAATAATCAATTAATATTTATCTGTTAGAACACGAAAAGTGTGAAACACAGAATGTTCACTTTTCGTGTTCTAACATATATGCCTAGCTTCTTTAAAAATTTTTCGGGGATAGCCGTGGTGGTGATCGTATGTGATTGGCTAATTTTCAACCAATCAGAGTACCTCTCTCTATATCTCTTCCACTGTTACTTACGCCTGTTTCTCTCTATCTGTTCCGTCTCTATTTATATCTCTTACTCTTTCGCTTTGCACTCCTCCCCTTCAATACCATCTCTCCCCCTCTCTATATATTTGTTACTCTATCGCTGCACGCTCCTCTCCTTCAATATATCAATTACACACGCTTTACACTCCTTTATCCCCAGCGCCCCTATATATACACCCCCTCTCCCGCATCTATATTTTAATGTACCGTTGCACCGTGAATACATGTGTCTATATATATATATACATATATATTGTATATACACATTCATGTATGTGTATACACACTCATGTATGTATATACACTGGTTTTATGTGTGTATTGTAAATTTGTACTGTTAAAACACGAAACTAACATTCGATTGACACTTTGATTACCTGTACAGGCAATAGTTATTAGAATGCTGTTGAAGTGTGTATATATTTTTGGGGGACATCCTGTATATACACACATTATATATAATACAATAAACAGATAAATACACACATATATATATGAGCTTATTTAATTATAAATATTGTGAATTTTTAACTCAGTTCAATTATATATATAAATGGCTTCTACAGGACTAGAACTGTTTCATTCGAAAGAAATCATCATAATATTGAGAGGGGGGACTAGATAAAATATTTCAAATCAAATGTGTATAAGTTATAAGTTAAAATGTATAAATAGAGACGATAGTGGAGGTATATCTGTTTAGTGGAACAGTAGACGATAGAATTAAATACAGACGATAATCTCCCTTTAATGAAACAGCAGACGATAGAATTAAGGCAATTTAAATTTTAAGCATTTGCATTTTTGCCTTTCATCGTTACGGGGTCGATAAAATAAAGTACCAGTAATACACTGTCACTAGACGACTTTCAAATTGAATTGTTGGTTCCATTTCTTTAGTATTTTCAATTGTAGTTATCTACTTAAAAAGCGTTACACGGTTAGAGACATAATTCGTAAGTTATATCTTCCCTATTAAACCATTGCATTATTTCGCCTACAGGGCGGTGAATTGGCAGTATCGGTAGAGGGTTGGACGCCATGCTTTCTAGCATAGTTACGTCCCTTTACAGTCTGAGTTCAAATCCCGCCGAGGTTAACTTTGCCTTTCATCCTTACGGGGTCGATAAAATAAAGTACCAGTAATGTACTGGGTAATTTGCTGGCCTTGTGCCTAAAGTAGAAACAATTATTTCGCCTACAATAGAACAAAAATGAAATGTTCTTTAAAGAAACAGGAATATAACTTTATAAAAAAAAAAGTTGCATCCGCTTCTTTTATCATTGATAATTTTTTCGTTTTAATATTAATTGTTTTTTGCAGTTGTTTATATTAAAAATCTTACTGTAATATTTACTTAAACGAAGGCAAACATCTAAAC
>OZ024740.1:164318809-164323809 GCA_964016885.1 Eledone cirrhosa | reverse complement strand
TGAATGCGCCGTGTATTGGCATACAGTATCACATCAACTAAAACAAGAATAACATCCACTTGCATCTCACCCTCTGAAAAGGTCCCTGTTATACTCAGTGGCGAACACTTCAAAACCAGGTTTCGCTATCTTGCTCTATTGCTGCGAAACATAACCATTGAGATTACCAGACTTACTGAAGTCGAAAGTATGTTAGTTCTTTTGCCTTTGTAAATCCTTCGTCGTTGCCATATTGATTCCCTTCATTGGTTTTATCATACATTTCGTCGCCCATGAAGCAAACTCATTCACGATGCCGTTGCGCTAATGTCACGCGGAATGGCAAAATCAGTGAGGCGTATACCTGAAACGTGGTTTAGCACGGTCAAATGAGATCTTTAATTGTTATAAGAATCTCACGTATATAGTGTTTACCGCTGAAATCTTGACTGTTTGATGATCAGTACTTCGGACGTCTGTGATTATTGAGCTCCGTCGTCTTCTGTTCGTGATTCTCTGGAATCACGGGGTGAAGCCCACTCAATCTATCCCGATAAAGGCGTCGTATTAGTGTATAAGAACCTTCCTTGTTCGTAATTATTAACTATCTACAATCCGTGTGTCACAAAAATGACAATTGTATTATATGGAAGCCACGTTCGTAATAAAAACTCAGAGCATATCCTATTCTGTAAACACGAGTAAAAAGACTTGATAAAAACATGGTAGGAACCAATACGAATGAGGTGTTCAACACATATTCACTTCCCGTATACCATGTGAATTTTGTTCCTTTTCACTCGATATGTCTCTTTACACCCTTGTCTCCTTTTTACACGTCTCGCGCAAAGAAAATGCTTCGGAATAACAAGGATTATCTTCATACTTGTGGAATATATAAATTATCCAACAGCCTAAACAGTATTCACTAACGACCGTTGTGCTCTCCTATATTTCTTCGCCAACGGAATATTAATATTTATGATAGATAGCTTGACACTGAAAAACGAGAAACATTAAACAGCAAATTGTGAGATTCAGTTGTGGATAAAGTTTATTGTGTTCAACCATATACAAAGGACCCTCGTAAAAGAAGCGAAGAGACGAAATAGCGCATCAGGGAAAAAACAACTTTGGAATACTATCTGGAATGTTTGTATGTTTAGCAGAAACGTCCAGATTCTGTTGGCCTTCTTAAGCTTTATAGGAGATCAATAACTGACCTTAAATTGGAAGCCTAGCTTTTAGTGGAGCAATTTTAGACAATCTTATATATATGAATTTACCAGGGAAATTCATCTTATTTGGTGAGGAGAAGTAATTAGAGTGATTTTAAGGGTTTTAATTGTATTGTATGCAAGCTAAAGAGTGTGCTGCACGAGTTTGTTTTCTTGATATGTGCTTTGATTATGTATTTGAGCTGTTTAAAGGTATTAGGATGTCATTTTATCATTGGAAGGTATTTTCGATGTCTGTGTTTCATTAGATCGTAAATATCTTGTCAATGGAGGTCAAAGTTGCGAGAGCATGGTGCCTGTGAGCCGAAGGTTCAGAAGTATGCTTTGGTATGAGTCAAGATGACAGTTGACAATAATAGAAAGAAAAGTATAAGAAACATAACCGAACCTTGGATTACCGCAGATTACATGGAGTGCATGTCGAAGAGAACTATATTAGTTTATTCGGCAATAGTGATTTTACAGGAAACATCCGATTCCCGAGTTAAAATGAAAAAATATTCTGGTGGTCGACATGGTCAAAATCTTGGCTACTCCATATTGTAACAACATTGCTTTGTCGTACCACAAGTTATAATACAACTTATGCATAATGTTGATCATTAAGAAGAATGAGATAGACGGACGTCTTCGTAACATTGGATAAGTAGGAAATGAGAATAACTCTTTGGTAGTTCGCATGGTCGGAAACGTTGATCCTATGGAATGAGACATTTTCAACCATTTCAAGAAAACTATGCGAAACTCACAGTAAATCTCATTTAGACAATTAAACCTTCCTTCTACTTCTAGTATGATTAGGTTCTTTTTCAAAAATAGTATTTGTATTGAAATACTTCGCTCATGATGCTGAATTCTGTCAACAACTTCAGAACTTCTACTCCAATTATATTTGTATTTTTATGATAACTATATTTTCATGAGGATCCCATTTTAAAATAAGATAGCAATATTCAACGACTCTAAGTGATAGCTTATGAAGTAAATTAAGATCTAAAATGCACTTGAGTTAATCTCTTAGCATCTGTATAGCATTTGAAAATCTAAGGAGATATGAAACCTGATAGTGCAGAAACTGTGAATAGTGTTATATGCTTTTTTATGACTTAGATAAGGAGAGGTACTTACGTTAGTTTATAGCTGAATGTTCACCATTTCAAACCTAACGATGATTAAATTAAGGACATGAAAGAAATAATAGAATTTGAAACAGACAGTGTTACATTTCACAAATTTCTAGTTTCATTTATAGAATTCCACACTAAGTGATCCCTAATGCAAACTTTTCTTTATGCATCGGTTCTTATCATCAAGCAAAACACACGAATTACACAGGTAAATTCAGTGTTCATTTTCCCAAATAAAAAACCAAAATGTATCAACAAGAGCGTCACTATAGGGTTGCTCGAACGTCTCGAAACAGCAGCTAAATCTCTTTCAAATTACGCCCTCAACATTACCAACGTGTTGAATGTTATGGATGTGTTTGTACATGTTGTCGTATAATTTCTTCTATGGTGGCTGGAATAACACGGCAGGATTTGAGCTGCCATTCCACCGCTCTAAACTGGTAATTAATTTATGAATCAAGAAAATTGAAAGGCAAAGATGACCAAGGTGGGATTTTAACTCAAAACGCAAAGAGCTGGAATAAATACTTGAAGGGAGTGCGTCCGACTTTCCAATGTTTCCGCAAATTTTCTGCATTAATTAAACCCCCACCTTATTGCAAATTGACGGTAAATATTTGCTGTTTTTGTCATATATATGCAATAACCGAGATGATAACGATAGGCTGATCATAACTGGAACACCTTTGATCAGAGATCTGCGCTATCAGTAACATTACAAAAATGAAATTTACATTTCATACAAATGTAGGTTTAGTTTGTCTCTCATAAGAGGTTTCCCGAATGTTTTAATGATGGGGCAGAAGTCCTATCAAGCAAAAACAACGTGAAGCGTTTTGCTCAAGGAAACAACGCACCACCCGGTCCAGGAATCGAACAGATGACCTTATGATCGGGAGTTCAATACCTAACTAACAAAAACGGGTGCCTACAATGTCGACAACAACAAAAAAAGTTCCTTATTCTTTACCTCATTGCACCACACAGTTAACACCTGGATAAAACTATGCGCACATACTCCCATGCTCTACCATTTTCTATTATTTTAGCTGTATTTTACATTCAGTGATATACCACGTATAAACAAGCTTCTTCCAGGCAGCTCAGTTATATTTGTTTCTATGGTATTATCTATTTTCTGCCTGGTGATAATATTTGAACATTTCAATATTTTCTATCTATCGATCTATCTATCTATCTATCTATCTATCTATCTAGCTAGCTATCTATCTATCTATCCATCCATCCACACCCATTCATATAGCTATCTATTCATCCATCTATCCATTCATCCATTCATTTATCTATCTGTCTGCGCATCTATCTACATATATATTTATCTATCTATTTTGGTTCTCAGTAAGCTAAAATATGTGTAAGTTGCTCTCGTTATTGTTATTTTCATACTGTCCTGATCGAGCATATCTTAGATCAAATATGGGTTAGCAGTAACTATACCATCATTTATTCAGACATAGTGTAATTTGGATAAGATTAGTCAATGTATTTTCCTTTTTTATATAAGATTTTGGTGTCACCTGAGAGTTTAACATCAGGACAGCAGACCAATGATCAAATGCGTTTATTTCAAGATCACATTTTTTTACGGTAAAGGGTTTTTTGAAGGAATGTAGCTGTTATATCTAGTAGATAGATCACTTGTATAGAGCTTCCTTTGTTATATGAATTAAAATGCCAATCCGTTTTTAATCACAAGGATATAAAGGGAAAATACTTGTCTCTGGCGTTTGTAGTATTAAAATGAATAACTGATAAATCTCTACAGTTACTTGCGAACTTAAATTAAGTGAAGCTTACTATGATACCAAGTTTCGACAAAGTCTATCGTTTAGAGATAAGTGTTGACAGGATAATATCGGTTACAGAGTACGAAATACTTTACTCTTTGAAAATAATCTACCCTATCCACTCAGCTTGCGAACTTTTCTATTGAATCAAGTAGAAAGGTGATATTGGAATTTACAAATTTCATCGCCTTCCCCCCAAAATAATTAAGTTTTTAAGCGAAATTGTAACCAAATCACTGCCACAGTTCGACTAGATACTAACTTCTGTTTCTAACTTTATGGGCGCAGTCATAGATGTGTGATTAAGACGTTCGTTTCATAGCTATGTGGTTTTGTGTTCGGATCTACTGAGCACCTACTTAAACAAGTGTCTTCTGTAATAGTCTCAGGTCAACCGAAGCCGTATCGATAAAATTCCTGATTTTGGGTGTCTTTACAGTCTGTTTCAGGATTCGAACAGGTCTATTGTCTGAGAATAACCTTTTCTTTTCCTTCTGTCAGCCACAGAAGCTCTGAAAGTTGACATGGAAGTTGTCAACCCTCCGTTAACTAAACTATTCAAAATATAAAATTTTAATTATACTCTACTTCTATCGGTACCTCTTGTAAATCCACCTCTAAATTTACCTATACTAGTAACAAGGTGAGCTTGTCTGTCGGTGATCAGTCATGAAATCATTAGATAAATCTCCCTTGAATTATATGCAACCATCTTAAAACAAGTACAAAATGAATTCATATATTTCATGAAAATGTTGGGGGTGGGGTTCCTGGCTGGAAGGCTTTTTTATGATTCTGTCACGTCAACCAGAGCTTCGTTGAAACAAAAATACAACATATTCCGA
>OZ024740.1:164306228-164313609 GCA_964016885.1 Eledone cirrhosa | reverse complement strand
AGAGAGAGAGAGAGAGAGAGAGAGAGAGAGAGAGAAATATTAAAACAATGAAATTAAACACAAACGTTCATGTTTTTCACTCTGTATCCAATGAATTATATCGTTGAAATTTTGTAATTTAAACTTTGCTTCACATCTTCTACATACGGATTACATTGAGTTCTTCATAGGGTTTAGACCCTACCATTGATTGGTAGATTTATATGTGTATCTATATATATGTGTGGGGGGGAATGTGTGTGTGTGTGTGTGTGTGTGTGTGTGTGTGTGTGTGTGTGTGTGTGTGTGTGTGTGTGTGTGTGTGTGTGTGTGTGTGTGTGTGTGTGTGCGTGTGTGTGTGTGTGGCAACATGATGGACCTGTTATTTTTCTCGAAAAACATTTTTTTCCGATTCCACCCTGCCCGTCCCTTCAATCTTTCTGAGGTCTTATTCTTTCTTCTGATGAAGGACTAGCGTCCGATACATTCAGACTCCTGCTATTTCAACCGTTATACTAATATATTCCTTCCATATACTGTACCGATCGTGTTGTTATTTCTGTTTACATTTGGCATACACACACACACACACATATATATATATATATATATATATATATATATACTAGAAAGTGAGAGTTTTATTTACAAAATGAAAAATAACCGAGGTGTCCTACACGAGTGAAAGTATAAAGAAAAAAAGATGAAATCGAAAATGCAACTGGAGTCTTATTTTTTTTTTTAATATATATATTTATAGCGAGGATACTAGGTTGTATGAATGTAACAAGGAGACATGGTTTGTGTGTATAATATTTAATTAACAATCATGGATATATATAGAACAGTATAGTTGACATGTCAAAGGGATAGATGATAGAATGAAGCAAAGTTAGTAGTTACCGTTTTGATTGCCAGGCAAACGCGAGACGCCTGGCGAAGGCCAGGCGCCGGAAGGGCAAATGAGAGGGAGAGAGCTTAAAGTTGTTAGTTTTATAGGGTTCTGACCGGAAGTTACAGAAAGGGTTCTACTTCCCGTCTAGATGTTGTTAATCTATTGGGGTTGTGAATCACAACAAGGGAGGCCACTGCTACATAACCTCCCGCCAGAATTTTAGAATATAAAAATCGAATGAAATATGTAGCAAGTTGGCGAGAATGTTGTAACAGGCATGAAAATTACGACAAAAGAATGTTTGCAAAAATCAATGATAGATATCAAGGTAGCCAACCGCTCTTGGCCAGAGAACGACTGGACATCTATCTATCCATCACCCAAAGATACAATGTAATAACGTAAGAGAAGAGCTCAAAGTTCAAATGTACAAAATATAGTTCACAGGTGTGCAATCACATGACAGCAGGAAAGAAAGTGTGTTCCAGAGAATGAATGCAGGTGGTTTCTGTTCTGTGGTATATCGTGAAATTTCCAACCTCCGAATGGATTTTCTCACAGGAAGAGTGCTGCAAAAATAAATTCTCTGGCTTGTTCTGCTGGTTTTGGTTGTTGTTGAAGCTGTGCTGCTGTTGATGTTGTTGTCTCGCTGAGTGAGCGTATTCGGTGTTTAAATTCACAGTAAAAAAAATTTTTTCAGAAAAAATGAGTTTCGCAAAGTGCTAGAAATAGCAGCCGAAGTTGATGGTCGATGTTGAGAATGCGTTGACCTGGAAGGGTCAATAGGCCAGCGACCAAAGAAATAAGCATTCTGAATAAATGCGCAGTTTTCAACGGCAAATTTACGTGGTAAATTTTTAAACCGGCAAATAGGAGAATATAGCTTAAGGCTGAAGAATCCTTGGCGAGAAACGTTATCTCTGGCGTGCGGCTATCTCTGTGAGTCGAGATATCTCCGTGAGTTGAGAATTTGTGCTGCCTACACGTGCCAATACAAGGTTAAGCTAGGTTGAAAAAATAATATTTCTAACGCGCGAGAAAATGATAGTGCAAGTGTGAAAGTGACAATGATGAAAAAGAAAGGCTTCACTCAGCATAATTATTGTTGTGAACTTTGGAAAAAAAACTTGAACGATGAAGAAAACGATGAAAAAAAAGGCAATGGTTCATCGAAAATAAATGTTCTTGTTGAAATGTTTTTTAAAGAATATCAAATTTCTTTTTTTTTTCTTTTTTGTTTTTAAAGTGTTCGTTGTAAGAAACGAGAAACATATATATATATCGTGAAATGCGACAGTTAGTTGATGCGTGAGAGAAAAAGTCTGTCTGTGCGAAAATTTCACATGTGCGTGGTGTGTTCGTTTCTTTGAGTATTTTCATAGTTTGTCAATAAATTTGCTGTGTATTCGTAATGTTACTCACACAACACCAGATTATGCTAATTTTTTTTTTTTTTTTCGGGGTGACCACTTATAACAATGAACGGCTGCGTGTTCGTATCACGTCAGGGTTACCAATATAGCGAAGATACTAGGTTGTATGAATGTAACAAGGAAACATGGTTTGTGTGTATAATATTTAATTAACAATCATGGATATATATAGAACAGTATAGTTGACATGTCAAAGGGATAGATGATAGAATGAAGCAAAGTTAGTAGTTACCGTTTTGATTGCCAGGCAAACGCGAGACGCCTGTCGAAGGCCAGGCGCCGGAAGGGCAAATGAGAGGGAGAGAGCTTAAAGTTGTTAGTTTTATAGGGTTCTGACCGGAAGTTACAGAAAGGGTTCTACTTCCCGTCTAGATATTGTTAATCTATCGGGGTTGTGAGTCACAACAAGGGAGGCCACTGCTACATATTTATTTGGTTCCTTTACCGGTTTCGCAGTTCTTCTGCTTTTCAAAAGTAGAGTTGAGATGGAGGGTTTTTCTCACATCTGTGAGAAAAACCACAGACCCTCCATCTCAACTCTACTTTTGAAAAGCAGAAGAACTGCGAAACCGGTAAAGGAACCAAATAAATATATATATTTTTTTTTTAAATAAGACTCCAGTTGCATTTTCGATTTCATCTTTTTTTCTATATATATATATATATATATATATATAAAATGAGGTAAATATCTCTCTGAGTACTAAGTACCCATAGAGATATATAGGGTGTCTATAATATAATTGTTGTTCTATGGTACTAATTTGAGTAGCTATGAATACTAATGGAAATAACTATCTGATCAACTTTACTTTTCCGTTAGAAATTCTCTGAATTTCTAATCTTTTGTAAAGCGAAACCACCGGTAATAGCATTACGAACAGGTAGATATTTAAATCATTTTTTAATTTATTTAAAGGATTTTTTAATGTTTGTTTGTTCTGCTCATCTCAATTTTTATATATATATATATATATATATATATATATATATATATATATATATATACAAATCATTGCAAATGACCAAGTTAGCTAGATTGAAAAATACTAATTAAAATAATAGGGTTTGCCTGTCTCGATTAAAAATAATAAATCAATAAAAACAAACCTATATTGGCAATAGCCGTGATACCCGGACAAATTTTAAATTTGTTTCGCAACAATTAAGTGAAAGTTCCTATTCCTGTGCTCTTCTGCGGGTATCCAGAAATTGGTAGGTTTTCACTTCAAAATACTTAAGAAGACTGAGAGAAATGTGTTGTTGAACGCACATGTGTCACAGCGCCTAGCTCGTCCCATACTCGTGCCGCTAAAAATATCACGGCTATTGCCAATATAGGTTTGTTTTTATTGATTTATTATTTTAAATCGAGACAGGCAAACCGTATTATTTTAATTAGTATTTTTCAATCTAGCTAACTTGGTCATTTGCAATGCGAACACATGTATACTTGTTTCAGTGTTTATTCCTATCATATATTCATTTGTATTACACGGCTCGGAAATATTCCTTTCTTTGAGCTATTTAATTGTAAAAGACTATTTTGAGTTTATAACTTTATATATAATATATATATATATATATATATATATATATATATATATATATATGGAGAGAGTGAGAGAAAGAGAGAGAGAGAGATTAGTCAAGGAAATACATCAAATAAAATTAAGTTACATATTCTTTATAAATGCTCGTAACTCTTGGCTAGAAGAGGTCAGATTAGATAGCATAAAGCATCACATTACATTCGTCCCTTTTAAAACCCCGCTAATCCGCGCTTATTTATTTATCGTCCCTTAAAGGATGAAAGACAATGTTGATCTGGGTGGGATTTGAACTAAGAGTGAAGAAAGCTGAAACAAATAGCGAGGTATTTAATTCTGTTCTCAAACGATCAAATCCCCACCATATACTATGGCGTAGTGACAGGTGATATACTGGAACAGTAGGAACATCAATAACATGACCAGATTATTTGCTCATTCTATGATGAAATACCACGTGCTCATATACGTTTATTATTGACTGACTGCTACAAAGTGTCTGTAGAAAGTATATAATATCCTTCATATATTTTGAACCGCGATCATACTGGAGCCCGATATTGAATGGGTTTAGTCGTTCATATTGACTCCATTACTAATTGTGATCATTATTTATCGAATATCTGTTTGCCTTTTTTTTCTTTGGCCTAAATGGTTGTAAATTGACATACCAGTTTACACCAGTATACAAACACACACACACGCACATACAAACACACACACACGCACACACACACACTCGCGCGCGCGCATATATGTGTGTCATTTCTTTCATATTATCATATGATATTTTGTTTATTTGGAACAGTAGCGTCCATAAATTCACGTTTCTAGACCATCATAGTTTCATCTTGTGGGTGAGGTAATATTTAATATTGGGGTGTATTGTTGCTTAGCTATAGTAAACAATGTGACTGGTGTACATATTACCGCGAGAATATGAACAACCTCGAATTTTATTCAAATTGGTCTGGTAGATTTTCTACTGAGTAGGTCAGCAACAAAGTTGAGTGAAAATATATGAAATTAGGTTGTCGTTGCCGTTGACGTTGTCATCGCTGTAACGATCACTGTTGTTGTTGCTGTTGGTGTTGTTGTTGTTGTTGTTATTGTTTAGCCTCAAGTCAGCCCTGATCGAGCAAATTTGGACATAAAGGAATTCCAGCACAGATAAATTTGTTTTTTGTTTGTTTTTGCGAGTTTGTTATTTTGTTGTTGATGTTGCTGCTACTGGTGCTGGGATACCCCCCTCCCCGAATAATGAGCCCTGACTAAATTATTTAACGAATCATATTTAACACAATGAAGTGTGATTTGAGAACGATTTGACTATTTCTACTGAGTCGATAGCTCACTGCGTTGATTCCAGGGTTGTTGTTCTTGTATGAATTGGTTTAATTATAGATGAAAATGTCAAAAGACAAAACGCCCAGAATATGTTGACAATAATAACGGCATTTAACCATTTTTTGACGTGATGTTTTCAATGTTTTATGTCGTATATTGACAGTATCGACAAACGATCGAACAGCATTTTTTTAAATCCTTTATTGTTCTTATTTCAAATTCACCGGGATAAACGTCGCCGTTCTTCCTTCCTGGTTTGAAGAAAGTACTAGTTTAGGACTTTGGTTGATGTATTCGACTATACATTTACCAAATCTTTTGTAGTTTCTTTAAGTTATAAATTCCTATTATTTTGATGTAGTTATTATTGGTAGTGTTTGGGGAAATATTGGTGTTTACTCGCAGATCAACCATCTCTAAACAGACCTATGTTTCAAAGGGTTTCAATCGTTACCAAACAAACTATTTTCAGGCATAGTCTGAGTAAGACTACTCTACGTGATGTATTATCTATTTGAGGAGTTTCCTATTATCTCTTACTTGTCAAATGAACAAGTAGAAGTGTCCTCGCTAAAATAGTTAGTTTTCATATCTCTATATCTGTTTAAATGGGTGTGGTTGAAAGTACATGTATCACTGGGAGAGATAGCTGTGATTACTATAATCCATAGAATCGAATAATCATTACTGATGACTTGGTCTGTATGTACTCTCCTTGATGTGTCTACTGAGCTAAGCCCAAACATTTGTAAGCTAATTCCTTTAGTGGAGATAATCTCAAAACTAACTATGAAATACACGTCATTATGTGTATGATTTTTCTAAGACTAGGGTATGTCAACTGTTATTCAAATAAATGTATAAAGTGTGTGTAGAACTATATTATCATGTGTGTCCTTTCATTTTTAAAACAGTAAGATATGATTTGGGAAAAGATTGACAGCTATTTCTAGTAGTTGATATTTCTAGTAAGGGGTCTTTCCTTGATAAATTGTTGTTTAGTTGCCGAAACCATTGTCTCTAGCAGGTTAAATGTCTGCGTAGAAACTCCTCCGTTGACCCGTAGAATCAATTGTACTGGGAAGAGATGAAAGACTCTTTTAATTCCTTAAGAAACAGTAGAAACAGAGGAGAGAAAATATATATATATATATATATATACATATATATATGTGTGTGTGTATTTATATATGGATATATAAATACACAGAAATAGATAGATATATAGATAAATATATAGATGTATATATATAATTATATATATATATATATATATATATATATATATAAGGAAAAAAGTTGAAATCGAAAATGCAGCTGGAGTCTTTTTTTTTTAAATATATTTATTTGGTTCCTTTACCGGTTTCGCAGTTCTTGTGCTTTTCAAAAGAAGAATTTAGATGGAGAGTATATATATGCATACATACTTATATTCATCAAATTCAACTGCTTTTCAACCACCTTAATTTGATTTATATATTTTCTTAATCTCTTCTTTCTCTTTCAATTTCCTCATTTACATAATATAGTACACCTTCTTCTTTATTACTCTACTCCATATCTTAATAGATATCACCATCTCTATATTATATAACTCCACATAATACCATACAGCTGCTATGACGCAAAATACTAACACGTGTACGAATTGCTTTTTTAAATTTGCATCTTGGAGATATTTTCCTTTGTTATACGTTTTTCGTAAACTAGCGTTTCAGCAGGCAATGCATTTAACTACGTGTGTGTGTGTGTGTGTGTGTGTGTGTGTGTGTGTGTGTGTGTGTGTGTGTGTGTGTGTGTGTGTGTGTGTGTGTGTGTGTGTGTGTGTGCGTGTGTGTGTGTGCGTGTGTGTGTGTGTCTCTGTGTGTCTCTGTGTGCGTGTGCGTAAGTGCGTGTGTGTGCGTGCGTGTGTGTGTGTGTATGTGTGTGTGTGTGTGTGTGTGTGTGTGTGTGTGTGTGTGTGTGTGTGTGTGTGTGTGTGCGTGCGCGTGCGTGTGTCTGTCTGTCTGTCTGTCTGTCTGTGTGTGTGTGTGTGTGTGTCATATATTTTGGTGGAAATCATAAATTTCTCATAAGTCACGCGCTATCGACTTTAAAACGTTAGTCCTTTATATACAATGTCACGAAAATGAAAGATATTGCTTATGACTGAAGTATTTTCAATCAAACTTGACCTT
>OZ024740.1:164291228-164301228 GCA_964016885.1 Eledone cirrhosa | reverse complement strand
ATATGTGTGTGTGTGTGTGTGTGTGTGTGTGTGTGTACGAGAGTACTTCAATGTGTTTTGGTTTAAATAGGTGCATCTAGCAAATATCCATTGTAGTGTTTGATCCATCTTGAAAATTTCCTCCTCCAATGTTGATAAAATAAATGTTATACAAATTACGGGGGTCACTATAATTGCCCGAAATCAACTTCAAGGTACTTCTCTTGTATGGCTGCGGTCCAAGGTCTGATCCCAGTAAAACAATAGCAAAAATTATAAAAGATGGGAAAATGCTCCTGAAATCGAAAGAAAAAATGGCAGCAAATAGTAATGGAACAAAGGTTCTGTACCCATCTCACCAGGAGTTTATCTTTACTCTATAAACTATGCTTCCGACATCAGGTATTCGTATCGTTTTTATGGCGACCGGAAATAGGTGAATATAGCAACCAATATTTGTTTGATGCTGAATTTCGTTTACTTTTATGTATTTAGTTTAGAATAGTTATTCTTTTTTCTTTCCTTTTGTTATTTTTATCATTCTAAGTACCTGAACTTCCGATAGAAAATGTCGGAAGTTCAGATATAAAATATGTTTTTGTTGTTGTTGCTGTTTTTGTATGTTTGTTTTTGTTTTTTAGTGGCATGGCAAAAAAACAAACACGAAGAAATAAAAATAGAAACATGAAATATCTTGTCGGAAGTTGTCTCCACGAGTGTTCTGCGTATAACACAGGGTGTCCTGAAACGGAGCTATGACGGGTACAGAATGTTCCACACTTCCGCCTTTGCTATTCTGATTTTGAAGTTGCAAAGTAAAAAATATCTACAAAAATATAAACACAAAATTTCACAGATTCACAATCATAACATTAATGATATTTCCGTACAAACTCTAAAATCAAAGAGGTGTATAAACGATATTTCTAGTGTTTTACTGTATATTTTCATGAGGCTCATTGTGTGTTTAGTTATATATATATGGGGGGGGGGTATATATAATATATGTATATATATATATATATATATATATATATATGTGTGTGTGTGTGTGTGTGTGTGTGTGTGTGTGTGTGTGTGTGTGTACATGCTTACAAACAATTAAACAGCTGACCTTTATTTTTATCGAAATGCTTATAAACACCTAGACACCAATACACACGCGCGTATGTATGTGTGAATATATATATATATATATATACATAACTTTGATAGGTTTTTGCCTGTATTAGTCGTGACCATGTCTAACCTAATAGTACCACCTGGCGATGTCTTTTAAATCAGGATGGCCCACTCTGTTTACAGAGACATATCTGGGTGTAGGAGTTTTATACAGGATTTTGTTTAGGAATTTATTGAAAAACGTTTTGAATTTTATGTTTCTGTTATTATGGTTTGGTAATGTTAAAGAGAGCGAGACCAGTTGAGATGAAATAGTTGTGTCGTAATGTTGCTATGAGATGTGAGTTTGAATTTTGTTGTGGGCGGATAACACGGGGCCCAAGACTTAGGTGTACTTTAAAGATGATGCCAGCATCATTTGGGCAATACTGATGGAATGTTTTCCTCATCATGCAGATAATGTAGCGCTCACGGCGGCGTTGGAGAGAGTAAGGTTTGAGCTTTTCTAGTCGACCCCAATAGTCAAGGCTTGTCATGCCG
This sequence comes from Eledone cirrhosa, assembly GCA_964016885.1. Taxonomy (NCBI): domain Eukaryota; kingdom Metazoa; phylum Mollusca; class Cephalopoda; order Octopoda; family Eledonidae; genus Eledone; species Eledone cirrhosa. The sequence goes on along the minus strand of OZ024740.1, from coordinate 164,299,587 downwards.
TCTATCCTTTTTGTGATTGACCTTTGAGGTGCTTCACTTTTCATAGTATTTTGTTTCGTGTGGGGAGACCACAGTGGACAACAGTATTTAAGGTGGGGTTGGGCAAACGTAGAGAAGAGAAGGATAAAGGTGTGGATATCTCGACTGGAAAGTTCTGAGAATCCAGGAAGAAATGCTGCGGGCCATGTCAACTTCGTTGTTTATACCAATGGCCGAGCTTATGTTGTTATAAACAATTACTCCCAAGTCTCTGATGTTGTTGAATGCTACGAGGGTTTCACCTGAGTGAAGGGAATATGTGTGCCAGTGCATACTCTTTTTTAAAGTGGATTAATTATATATATATATATATATACACACACACACATTCATATATGTAAAGTGTATGTGTATTTTTTCGTGTGTGTGTTTAATTTACATAAAACCTTAAATTGTCTTGATCAGATATTTCTATTTTGCAACTAAAAGCTGAAATATAGCAAATAAACACATAAAATAATAATAATACCTTTAACATACACTCGAAGGCAAAGTAATAAGTTAGTATGGCAATCGGAAACGAGTTATGAATTCGAAAGTATTTTAGAAAATTTCATTCCACTGAGAAATAAGCTCTTGGCGAATCGTGACCGAAACACACTTCCAATTTGTACTTGACCGCGAGTTCAATTTTCATGTGCCACTGTTGCCCTTGAGAAAGGCATGAATATAAGATATTCATGCTCCTAAAATATACAAACTTTGTTTCTATACAGAAAAATGCAAACTTTTCTTTTCAATCTTCCTGTCATATTAAATCAGATGGCTTCGGTATATGGCTTGTGGTAAAAATTATTATTGATTTTCCTTTACACATACATATATACACTCGTATATGCATATTTATACACACACACACACATACATATATATATATGTGAGTGTAGCCCCGGTTTTCGCGGTATCGGTAATTCGCGGAAAATTCCTTAGAATTAACTAATAATTGTTCGCGGAAACCACCTCATATTCGTGGAATCGTAAATATCTTCCACGATTTTTTAAATGGCTTTTTTTGTGGTAATATATATATTTTTAACGCTAAGTTATTAATGACAATATTCCGTATTTGCCGGTCTATTGGATGCCCCTTTGCATAAGACGCTCCCTCTCTTTTTATTATATTTTACGTTATGGTTTAACGTTTATAGACATTTCTATAGATCACGTCCAATATTCGCGGGTTTTTTCCCTTTTCGCTGGTGTTCTAGGAACGTCACCCCGCGAATATCGGGGGAAAATTGTATACATATATATATATGCGGTAAGATGAAATTACTCAAAACATGAAACAGTGACTTAATTGTAATACTAAATACCAGCAGAAGACCTAAGCTTTCCATAATTCTTTACTCCAATTCTTTGTTACCACTTATTCCACTTATTCAATACATTACGTTTTTTTGTCTCCTTGCACTACCGAAGCCGGATGCCGCCTACTGAGTACGATTGTGGTACGCTTTTACAGGTTGATACTTGGTGCCATGATTGCTTATTACCGAGGCCTTTTCTTTCCGACCAGCCTGATCGCTCTTAGGAAAAAAGACGGCGGCGTACATCGTTCTAAGCATAGTCTGCAGGAGTTTTTTGCTATCGAGGTCATATGCAGATACTTCACTTCTGAACAGGATGGGGAACTAACTTTGGTGCAGCTAGCGGTCAGCGCGTCTGGCGGGTGTTATGGGGTTGCTCACATCACTGCCAGCTCCTAAGGATTACCCACCCGAACCGGCATCGAAGGATTCGAAGCGTCTTATTGTTGAGCTTGACATCAGAAATGCCTTCAGCTATCTGTGTCATGGCCACTTGCTTAAGGCTTCCGCAACCGTGGCCCATCTTACCCATTGGTCTATATATCATACGGGTCTCGAAGCTTCCTTCTCACAGCAGATAAGGTCATCTTCCAACGGTGTTCAACAGGGGCCTCTGTTGGTCCGCCTCCTCTTTTCTCTCAAGTACACAACGTTGCTCGAAGAATCACGGCTCCATTTAAGGTTTAATAGCTGAATGATGCAATAATAGGCCGGCCCTTCGAGACTATCAGTCACGAATACCGATCTGCAGTTTCTGTTCTGGTGAGGATGGGCCTTGAGAAAAACTCGTCTAAGTCGGGTGTCGAGTCATTTACGTTAATTACAACTAAGAGGGCTTTACCAGGTACTGGTAACCCCGAAGGAAGGTGTTCTTATCCTCGGTTCACCGATCCACCTGCTTGCTATCCGTTCGTTCCCCAAGTCCAGGCTTCGATAGTTCGAAACTCTTACAAGCATACTGAACCTGATTGACTCCCACCCGTCTCTCTTTCTGCTGAGGAACTGCTTTTCCATGCCAAACCTTTATATACCTTCAGCTGTGCTCCCTGCTCTCTCTCTACATGGATCTCGACAACTGTATTCGATATGGTGCTGCAGAGATATACAACGTCTAGTTTGAATACACCAGAAGGCAATATGTCGCCTGACGCGTCAGTTTCGGCGGCATCGGTTTCATATCTCTCAATCTCACTGGATTTGCCGGAATTTCTTTCGTCAGTGACCTCCTATCGTGTTCACAGCAACAAGGGTCTCCACAACACAGCAGAAACTACTGTGATCGGTATACACGATGTGGTCTACGAGATTTGAAACCAGTTCGGCCCCGGCTCTGCGGATGTCAAGCCTTCTTTCTTCTCTGTCGAAGTCCAGCCCCTCCTCCACAAATCAAATGGGCGCCATCCAGTATGACATGACCTCAGACAGGCTAGTACACTTGTTTGACCAACGCCGTCTGTTATGTTTTCACTTCACTTCTCAACCCCACAGCAACCTTTTCCCTCGGTTTCTCTCTCTTTCACCGTCGCTTGGCTTGTTTATCCTATCTTTATTCCTCTATTCGCTTTCTTATATTTCTTTAATCAACTCTCGTCGTTTTCGTCCCTTCCTTGTCTTTCCTCCATTTCTCCCTAATGTTCCTCTCTTTCCTTATCTATCACCATCGTTTTGCCTCTTTTAGTCGCGTTTGCCCTCTTTATCCTTTTCAAACCCCTGCTTTTCCTTTCCGTATGTCAATTTACCCAAATTTCCCGTCCGTTTCCTCCTTCCTTCCCTTTCCACTCTTACTCCCTCTTTCCCTCCATTTCACCGTAATTTAACCTCTTTCAACTGGACAATGACTGTCTGCATATCTGTGTTTCTCTGAGGCTCGCACTCCGGTTATGTAAGCCATACAAATACTGCTGTGGATCCTCAATGGTCCCTTTCGGACTTCATCCATTATCATAACGGTACAGTGACGATCAGTTCCTATACTAAGCTTCTTTCAACGCTGTAGGCTTCCCGTCGCAGTTCTAATCGATAGGGTTTGACAGAGAGGATGGCAGCATACAAGGCAGCTTCATGGTTATCCCGTTCCGCGGTGATAATTCCCTCATTTGGTATGCAACATGCAGCAACCTGGTGCATTCGATGAGGAACCCAGGCTTCGCAGCCCGACAATCCAAAGATCGCAAGCTGTTGAATTATCGGTCGCTCTTCTATAGGATTGTCGTCGAACCTGTAGCAGTGGTGACGTCCAACATTCTTGGCCACCTCCTTATTCATTACTATCGGGGTGGAAGTGAACAGTCGCAAAAGTGTGGCCGTGTGTTGAAATGCCCATTCCAACACATCTCCCTCATCGTCCTCCAGAGCAAAACTTCCCCATTTTCTCCGGACCAGGATCGATGTTTAAGAACACATGGGGGTTTTGAAGTGAAAACACATTCGTAAAAATATTTAATAACACAACAGCAGTAGCAGCAGCAACAACATAAATAATGGTGGACACAACAATAACAGTGACAGCATCAGCAAAAACAACAGCAATAGCAGTGACAGCATCAGCAAAAACAACAGCAACAACAACAACAGCAATACAATAACAGTGACAGCATCAGCAAAAACAACAACAGCAATAACAGTGACAGCATCAGCAAAAACAACAACAGCAACAACAGCAACAGCAATAACAGTGACAGCATCAGCAAAAACAACAACAGCAATAACAGTGACAGCATCAGCAAAAACAACAACAGCAACAACAGCAACAGCAATAACAGTGACAGCATCAGCAAAAACAACAACAGCAATAACAGTGACAGCATCAGCAAAAACAACAACAGCAATAACAGTGACAGCATCAGCATCAGCAACAACAGCAACAGCAACAACAGCAGCAGCAATAACAGTGACAGCATCAGCAACAACAACAACAGCAACAACAGCAACAGCAATAACAGTTACAGCATCAGCAAAAACAACAACAGGAATAACAGTGACAGCATCAGCAACAACAACAACAGCAGTAACAGTGACAGCATCAGCATCAGCAACAACAGCAACAGCAACAACAGCAGCAGCAATAACAGTGACAGCATCAGCAACAACAACAACAGCAATAACAGTGACAGCAACAGCAACAACAGCAACAGCAATAACAGTGACAGCATCAGCAACAACAACAACAGCAATAACAGTGACAGCAACAGCAACAACAGCAACAGCAATAACAGTGACAGCATCAGCAACAACAACAACAGCAATAGCAGTGACAGCATCAGCAAAAACAACAACAGCAATAGCAGTGACAGCAACAGCAACAACATCAACAGCAATAGCAGTGACAGCATCAGCAACAACAGCAACAGCAATAACAGTGACATCATCAGCAACAACAACAACAGCAATAGCAGTGACAGCATCAGCAAAAACAACAACAGCAATAGCAGTGACAGCAACAGCAACAACAACAACAGCAATAGCAGTGACAGCATCAGCAACAACAGCAACAGCAATAACAGTGACAGCATCAGCAACAACAACACCAGCAGTAACAGTGACAGCATCAGATTCAGCAACAACAGCAATAACAGTGACAGCATTAGCAACAACAACAACAGCAATAGCAGTGACAGCATCAGCAAAAACAACAACAGCAATAGCAGTGACAGCAACAGCAACAACAACAACAGCAATAGCAGTGACAGCATCAGCAACAACAGCAACAGCAATAAGAGTGACAGCATCAGCAACAACAACAACAGCAATAGCAGTGACAGCAACAGCTACAACAGCAACAGCAATAACAGCAACAGCAATAACAGTGACAGCATCAGCAAAAACAACAACAACAGCAACAACAGCAACAACAGCAAAAACAGCAACCACAGCAATAACAGCAACAACAGCAACCACAGCAATAACAGCAATAACAGTGACAGCAAAAGCAACAACAGCAACCACAGCAATAACAGCAACAACAGCAATAACAGTGACAGCATCAGCAACAACAGCAACAACAGCAACAACAGCAACAACAGCAATAACAGTGACAGCACCAGCAACAACAGCAACAACAGCAACAAGAGCAACAACAGCAACAACAGCAACAACAGCAACCGCAGCAATAACAGCAATAATAGTGACAACAACAGCAACAACAGCAATAACAGTGACAGCTCAGCAACAACAGCAACAACAGCAACAACAGTGACAACAACAGCAACAACAGCAATAACAGTGACAACAACAGCAACAACAGCAACAACAGCAACAACAGCAATAACAGCAACAACAGTGACAACAACAGCAACAACAGCAATAACACTAATAGCACCAACAACAACAGCAACAACAGCAACAACAGTGACAACAACAGCAACAACAGCAACAACAGCAGCAACAGCAACAACAGCAACAACAGCAATAACAGCAATAACAGTGACAACAACAGCAACAACAGCAACAACAGCAACAACAGCAACAACAGCAACGACAGTGACAACAACAGCAACAACAGCACAATAGCAACAACAGCAACAACAGCAACAACAGCAACAACAGCAATAGCAGTGACAACGACAGCAACAACAGCAACAACAGCAACAACAGCAACAACAGCAACAACAGCAGCAACAGCAACAACAGTGACAACAACAGCAAAAACAGCAACAACAGCAACAACAGCAACAACAGCAACAACAGTGACAAATACAGCAACGACAGCAACAACAGTAACAACAGCAACAACAGCAACAACAGCAATAACAGTGACAACAACAGCAACAACAGCAACAACAGCAACAACAGTGACAACAACAGCACAACAGCAACAATAGCAACAACAGCAACAACAGCAACAACAGCAACAACAGCAACAACAGTGACAACAACAGCACAACAGCAACAATAGCAACAACAGCAACAACAGTGACAACAACAGCAACAACAGTGACAACAACAGCAACGACAGCAACAACAGCAAAAACAGCAACAACAGCAACAACAGCAACAACAGTTACAACAACAGCAACAACAGCAATAGCAGTGACAACAACAGCAACAACAGCAACCGCAGCAATAACAGCAATAATAGTGACAACAGCAACAACAGCAACAACAGCAACAACAGTGACAACAACAGCAACAACAGCAATAACAGTGACAACAACAGCAACATCAGCAACAACAGCAATAACAGCAACAACAGTGACAACAACAGCAACAACAGCAATAACAGCAATAACACTAATAGCACCAACAACAACAGCAACAACAGCAACAACAGTGACAACAACAGCAACAACAGCAACAACAGCAGCAACAGCAACAACAGCAACAACAGCAGCAACAGCACAACAGCAACAACAGCAACAACAGTAACAACAACAGCAACAACAGTGACAACAGCAACAACAGCAATAACAGCAACCACAGCAATAACAGTGACAACAGTGACAACAACAGCAACAACAGCAATAACAGCAACCACAGCAATAACAGTGACAACAGTGACAACAGCAACAACAGTGACAACAACAGCAACAACAGCAACAACAGCAACAACAGCAACAACAGCAACAACAGTGACAACAACAGCAAAAACAGCAACAACAGCAACAACAGCAACAACAGCAACAACAGTAACAACAACAGCAACAACAGCAACCACAGCAATAAAAGTGACAACAGTGACAACAGCAACAACAGCAACAACAGCAACAACAGCAACAACAGCAACAACAGTGACAACAACAGCAACAACAGCAACAACAGCAACAACAGCAACAACAGCACAACAGCAACAACAGCAACAACAGCAACAACAGTAATAACAGTGACAAAAACAGCAACAACAGCAACAACAGCAACAACAGCAACAACAGCAACAACAGTGACAACAACAGCAACGACAGCAACAACAGCAATCAACAGCAACAAGAGCAACAACAGCAACAACAGTTACGACAACAGCAACAACAGCAATAACAGTGACAACAACAGCAACAACAGCAACAACAGCAACAACAGCAACAACAGTGACAACAACAGCAACAACAGCAACACAGCAACAACAGCAACAACAGTGACAACAACAGCAACAACAGCAACAACAGTGACAACAACAGCAACGACAGCAACAACAGCAAAAACAGCAACAACAGCAACAACAGCAACAACAGTTACAACAACAGCAACAACAGCAATAGCAGTGACAACAACAGCAACAAGAGCAACCGCAGCAATAACAGCAATAATAGTGACAACAGTAACAACAGCAACAACAGCAATAACAGTGACAACAACAGCAACAACAGCAACAACAGCAACAACAGTGACAACAACAGCAACAACAGCAACAGCAGCAACAACAGCAACAACAGTGACAGCGACAGCAACAACAGCAACAACAGCAACAACAGCAATAGCAGTGACAACAACAGCAACAACAGCAACAACAGCAATAGCCGTGACAACAACAGCAACACCAGCAACCGCAGCAATAACAGGAATAATAGTGACAACAACAGCAACAACAGCAACAACAGCAACAACAGCAACAACAACAGCAACAACAGCAACAACAGCAACAACAACAGCAACAACAGCAACAACAACAACAACAGTGACAACAACAGCAACAACAGCAACAACAGCAACAACAGCAACAACAGCAACAACAGCAATAACAGTGACAACAACAGCAACAACAGCAACAACAGCAACAACAGCAACCACAGGAATAACAGCGACAACAACAGCAACAACAGCAACAACAGTAACAACAGCAACAACAGCAACACCAGCAACAACAGTGACAACAACAGCAAAAACAGCAACAACATCAACAACAGCACAACAGCAACAACAGCAACAACAGCAACAACAGTGACAACAACAGCAAAAACAGCAACCACAGCAATATCAGCAACAACAGCAACAACAGCAACAACAGCAACAACAGCAACTACAACAGCAACAACAGCAACAACAGCAACAACGGCAACAACAGCGACAACAGCAACAAC
>OZ024740.1:164261228-164286228 GCA_964016885.1 Eledone cirrhosa | reverse complement strand
CAGCAATAACAGCAATAATAGTGACAACAGCAATAACAGCAATAACAGCAACAACAGCAACAACAGCAACAACAGCAATAACAATGACAACAACAGCAACAACAGCAACATCAGCAACAACAGCAATAACAGCAATAACAGTGACAACAACAGCAACAAAAGCAACAACAGCAACAAAAGTGACAACAACAGCAACAACAGCAACAACAGCAACAACAGCAACAACAGGAACAACAGCAACAACAGCAACCACAGCAAAAACAGCAACATCAGCAACAGCAGCAATAACAGCAACAACATTGACAACAACAGCAACAACAGCAACAACAGCAACATCAGCAACAGCAGCAATAACAGCAACAACATTGACAACAACAGCAACAACAGCAACAACAGCAACAACAGCAACAACAGCAACAACATTGACAACAACAACAACAACAGCAACAACATCAACAACAGCAATAACAGCAACAACAGGAATAACAGCAACAACAGCAACAACAGTGACAACAACAGCAACAACAGCAACAACAGCAACAACAGCAACAACAGTGACAACAAGAGCAACAACAGCAACAACAGCAACAACAGTAACAACAGCAACAACAGTGACAACAACAGCAACAACAGTGACAACAAAAGCAACAACAGCAACAACAGCAACCACAGCAATAACAGCAATAGCAGTGACAACAACAGCAACAACAGCAACAACAGCAACAACAGCAACAACAGCAACAACAGCAACCACAGCAATAACAGCAATAACAGTGACAATAACAGCAACAACAGCAACAACAGCAACAACAGCAACAACAGCAACAACAGCAACAACAGTGACAACAGCAACAACAGTGACAACAACAGCAACAACAGCAACAGCAGCAACAACAGCAACAACAGCAACAACAGCAACAACAGCAACGACAGCAGCAACAGCAACAACAGCAACAACAGTTACGACAACAGCAACAACAGCAACAACAGTGACAACAACAGCAACAACAGCAACAACAGCAACAACAGCAACAACAGCAACAACAGCAACAACAGCAACAACAGTGACAACAACAGCAACAACAGCAACAACAGCAACAACAGCAACAACAGCAACAACAGTGACAACAACAGCAAAAACAGCAACAACAGCAACAATAGCAACAACAGCAACAACAGCAACAACAGCAACAACAGCAACAACAGCAACAACAGCAACAACAGCAACAACAACAGCAACAACAGCAACAACAGCAACAACAGCAACAACGGCAACAACAGCGACAACAGCAACAACAGCAACAACAGCAACATCAGTGACAACAACAGCAACAACAGTGACAACAGCAACAACAGCAACCACAGCAATAACAGCAACAACAGTGACAACAACAGCAACAACAGCAACAACAGCACCAACAGCAACAACAGCAACGACAGTGACAACAACAGTAACAACAGCAACAACAGCAACAACAGCAACAACAGCAACGACAGCAGCAACAGCAACAACAGCAACAGCAGCAACAACAGTTACGACAACAGCAACAACAGCAATAACAGTGATAACAACAGCAACAACAGCAACAAGAGCAACAACAGCAACAACAGCAACAACAGCAACAACAGTGACAACAACAGCACAACAGCAACAACAGCAACAACAACAGCAACAACAGCAACAACAGCAACAACAGCAACAACAGCAACAACAGTGACAACAACAGCAAAAACAGCAACAACAGCAACAACAGCAACAACAGCAACAACAGCAATAACAGCAATAACAGTTAAAACAACAGCAACCGCAGCAATAACAGCAATAATAGTGACAACAGCAACAACAGTGACAACAACAGCAACAACAGCAACAACAGCAATAACAGTGACAACAACAGCAACAACAGCAACATCAGCAACAACAGCAATAACAGCAATAACAGTGACAACAACAGCAACAAAAGCAACAACAGCAACAACAGTGACAACAACAGCAACAACAGCAACAACAGCAACAACAGCAACAACAGGAACAACAGCAACAACAGCAACCACAGCAAAAACAGCAACATCAGCAACAGCAGCAATAACAGCAACAACATTGACAACAACAGCAACAACAGCAACAACAGCAACATCAGCAACAGCAGCAATAACAGCAACAACATTGACAACAACAGCAACAACAGCAACAACAGCAACAACAGCAACAACAGCAACAACATTGACAACAACAACAACAACAGCAACAACATCAACAACAGCAATAACAGAAACAACAGCAATAACAGCAACAACAGCAACAACAGTGACAACAACAGCAACAACAGCAACAACAGCAACAACAGCAACAACAGCAACAACAGTGACAACAACGCAAAAACAGCAACAACAGCAACAACAGTAACAACAGTGACAACAAGAGCAACAACAGCAACAACAGCAACAACAGTAACAACAGCAACAACAGTGACAACAACAGCAACAACAGTGACAACAAAAGCAACAACAGCAACAACAGCAACCACAGCAATAACAGCAATAGCAGTGACAACAACAGCAACAACAGCAACAACAGCAACAACAGCAACAACAGCAACCACAGCAATAACAGCAATAACAGTGACAATAAAAGCAACAACAGCAACAACAGCAACAACAGCAACAACAGCAACAACAGCAACAACAGTGACAACAGCAACAACAGTGACAACAACAGCAACAACAGCAACAGCAGCAACAACAGCAACAACAGCAACAACAGTGACAACAACAGCAACAACAGCAACAACAGCAACAACAGCAACAACAGCAACAACAGCAACAACAGTGACAACAACAGCAACAACAGCAACAACAGCAACAACAGCAACAACAGCAACAACAGCAACAACAGCAACAGCAACAACAGTGACAACAACAGCAACAACAGCAATAACAGTAATAACAGCAACAACAGCAACAACAGCAACAACAGCAATAACAGTGACAACAACAGCAACAACAGCAACAACAGCAACAACAGCAACAACAACAGCAACAACAGCAATAACAGCAACAACAGCAACAACAGCAACAACAGCAAGAACAGTAATAACAGTAATAACAGTGACAACAACAGCAACAACAGCAATAACAGCAACAACAGCAACAACAGGAACAACAGCAACCACAGCAATAACAGTAATAACAGTGACAACAACAGCAACAACAGCAATAACAGCAACAACAGCAACAACAGCAACAACAGCAACAACAGTAATAACAGTAATAACAGTGACAACAACAGCAACAACAGCAATAACAGCAACAACAGCAACAACAGGAACAACAGCAAACACAGCAATAACAGCAATAACAGCAACAACAGCAACAACAGCAACAACAGCAACAACAGCAATAACAGCAATAACAGCAACAACAGCAACAACAGCAACAACAGCAACAACAGCACAATAGCAACAACAGCAACCACAGCAATAACAGTAATAACAGTGACAACAGCACAACAGCAACAACAGCAATAACAGCAATAACAGCAATAGCAAATTTTGAAATGAGAAACTACGGAAAGGCTAAGTTTACATTTTTTTAAAGGAAAATATTCCTAAAAAACTCATGTGAAAGAGAGATTGTTTAGGTGAGATTGAAGAGTACTGTCTGGGGTTAACTGAGACCAAAGGTATTGTAATTTGTTTTTGGCCAACGAATTAGACGGAAACTTGTCAAAAGTTAACAATTTGTCAAAATTATAGAAAGAAAACTTTAGAATTCAAGTATAAAAGAGAGAAAATAATGAGAGGAAATGACTTCGAATTCGGAAATTACTTCAAACATGTTGAGTGGATGTGAGGGGGAGGAAAAAGATGGAGTCAGACGGTGAGAGAAAGTAAGAATAGGCGAGTGGATATAGAAATTGAAAGATGGAGAAAGAGAGGGTGTATGGATCGAAAGAAGGGGAGGGTGAGGATTAAGGAAAAAACATGAGAAAGTGAAAGCTTATGAAGAAGTGAATGAGAATGGAAGAAATTGGAAAGAAAGTGAAGTATGATGCAAGTAAAAACAAGAGCTAGGTAGACATGTAAAAACCAAAGAAATTATAACACTTTTAAAAAATAGATAACAATAAAACAAATGAAATTGAAATGAAAGAGAATTGAAAGAGAATAAAAAAAAATGGACGAAGAATGGCTATAAAATATGTTAAAGAAAAAGAAAGAATTCCAGTGGATAAATGAAAGTAAATATTGAAGATGAAGAAGATGTAATTAAATATAACAGGAGTAACTGTTGTATAATATATCAGCGGTGGCAGAAGGAAGTTATGTTGCCTCTGAGAGTTGCAAAATAGGACAGGCGGTTCTAGTTTTGCGGACTGTTGGTGTTATTCAGTACACGTCACATTTAAACATACAACAACATTTTGTGTATATTGTAGTAAAAATAGGACTGGGTGTTAACTACTTGTTAATATTGATGTGCAAATAATACTATAACGTACAGTACAATATATACAAATATATCACTCGCTCTCCGTCAGGTTTGCGGTCGAGCCCGTAGCATTGAAGACTTCTGGTGTCCTTGACCTTAGGGCCACCTCCCTATTCCCCAATATCGACACGGGGTTGGCTACCCGCAGCTATGAGCCTTGCGAGCTGGAATGGCTCATCCAGCGCGTTTCCCTCACCATCCTTCGAGGAAACACCTTCTTTATTCTGTCCGCGGGGGCCATGGGGCGGCCAGCGTGTGAGCCCCCATTTTCTCATAATAGTGAAAGATGGGGAGAGCGGGAGAGACGGATGCACTGACAGTGGGAGTTTGGTTTCTTTGGGTTTCGGACCTGGTGTACATGCATGTGTTTCACAGGTACACACTCACACTCACACTAAAAAGTATATGTACAATATAATGTTTTCAATGAAATACATATGATAAAGAAGAAAGACATTAGAAGGAGGTGACGATAATAACAATTAAAGAAAGAGGACGGATGCGTACGAGAGAATAAGAGGGGGGGGCTAAGATGTTTATAGGAAGATAGGAAGGAGGCAAAGAGTGAGAGAAATTAGTCACAGGCCAACAAATTTGGAGGAAAGGGTAAGTTGGTTAAATTAAATTCAGTACTTGACTGGTACTTTATTTTCTCGATCTCTTAAAGATAAAAGGCAAAGGATGGCCTCGGTGGGGTTTGAACACAGAACGTATTAAATCGTAACTAGATAGCACAAAACATTTCGTCCGACGCTCTACCGATATTGCCAATCCACGGCCAAGTATTAAGTGAGGATGAGAATAAGAAAGAAAAAGACAGAAGTCAAAAGGAAAATGGCAAGGGAAAAAGAGAGCGAGAAATAGTGAATGTGGAGGAGACTGTGGAGGAGGATGTGGAGGAGGATGTGAGAAATTGGGGGAGATAAGAAAGAAATTGAGAAGAAGAAATAAAAAGTGTAAGTGAAAGAGAAAATGTGTGAGGGAGAGTGTCTGTGTGTAAAAATGAGAGAGATCGAAAAACGGCGAAGAAAAGTGGTAGGGAGAGAGAAGGAGAGTTAGTGAGAGTAAGATGGCAAGAGCGCGAGTAAGAGAGAGAGAGAGAGAGAGAGAGAGAGAGAGAGAGAGAGAGAGGGGGGGGCCGACTGAGAAAGAGAGAGAGACTGAGAGAGAGACTGTGGAATTTAAAAGGCAGAGTCAAAGCGTAAGATAGAGAAACAGAGTGTGAGAGAGGGAGAATGAGAGTGACAGCGAGAGAGAGAGCAAGAAACAGAGAGAGAAAGAGAGAGACTGGCCAATTGAAAGGCAGGCTCGAAAGAAAGATTCTGCAGAGATAGAGAGTTTGAGTGAAATAGAGTGTGAGTGAGGGAGAGAGAGAGCAAGACGAAAAGATAAGAGAGGCAAACAAAGAATAAGAAAAGGAAATTGGAATAACGGGATAGAGAGCGAGTTAGTGTTTATGCGTTTGTGAGAGAGAGAGAAAGAGAGGGAGGGAGAAAGCATGCACGAGGAAGAGTAAGTGGAAACTAGAGGGAAGGAGTGAGAGAGAAAGAGGGAGGTTAGAGAGAGCGGAAGAAAAATAGAGTTAGCATGATTGTGTGTGTGTGTGTGTGTGTGTGTCAGTGTGTGTGTCTGTGTGTGTCTGTGTGTTTGTGTGTGTGTGCCTCTGTGTGTGTGCGTCTGTGTGTGTGTGCGTGTGTGTCTGTGTGTCTGTCTGTGTGTGTATCTGTGCGTCGGTTTGTGTGTTTTTGTGTGTGTCTCTGTGGGTATGTGTGTGTGTGTGCGTGCATGTGTGTGTATGTGTGTGTGTGCGTGTGTCTGTGTGTGTGTGTGTTTAAAAGAGAGTGGTAAAGAGAGAAATATTCAGGAGGGAGAAGGAATTAGTGAAATGAAATGGAAATAGGTGATTGCAAGAAAGAATGTATAAGACAGGGAGAAAGCTATGAAATATGGTGAGGCTTTTAAAATGTTGAGAAACAAACCTTAAATCTTTTTCGGTTCCATGTCACATAATTTCAGCTGCTGCTATTGCTGCTATTGCTGCTGCTAATGTTGTTATTGGTGGTGGTGGTCGTGGTGGTGGTGGTGGTGGTCGTGGTGGTGGTGGTGGTGGGTGTGGTGGTGGTGGGTGTGGTGGTGGGGTCGTGGTGGTGGTGGTCGTGGTGTTGGTCGTGGTGGTGGTGGTGGTGGTGGTGGTGGTGGTGGTGGTAGGTGTGAAGGTGGGGTGGTCGTGGTGGTGGTGGTCGTGGTGGTGGTCGTGGTGGTGCTGGTGGTGCTGGTGGTGCTGGTGGTCGTGCTGATGGTGGTGGTTCTGGTGGTGGTGGTGGTCGTGGTGGTCGTCGTCGTGGTGGTGGCGGTGATGGTCCTGGTGGTGGTGGTGGTCGTCGTGGTGGTGGTGGTGGTCCTGGTGGTGGTCGTGGTGGTGGTGGTGGTCGTCGTCGTCGTCGTCGTCGTCGTGGTGGTGGTCGTGGTGGTGGTGGTGGTCCTGGTGGTCGTGGTGGTCGTGGTGGTCGTGGTGGTCGTGGTGGTAGTGGTGGCGGTGGTGGTGCTGGTCGTGGTGGTGGTGGTGGTAGTGGTGGTCGTCGTGGTGGTGGTGGTGGTTGTCGTGGTGGTGGTGGTGGTAGTGGTGGCGGTGGTGGTGCTGGTCGTGGTGGTGGTAGTGGTGGTCGTCGTGGTGGTGGTGGTCGTCGTCGTGGTGGTGGTGGTGGTAGTGGTGGTTGTAGTGGTGGTGGTAGTGGTGGCGGTGGTGGTGCTGGTCGTGGTGGTGGTAGTGGTGGTCGTCGTGGTGGTGGTGGTCGTCGTCGTCGTGGTGGTGGTGGTCGTCGTCGTCGTGATGGTGGTGGTGGTGGTGGTCGTGGTGGTGGTGGTGGTCCTGGTGGTGGTGGTGGTGGTCGTGGTGGTGGTGGTGGTGGGTGTGGTGGTGGTGGGTGTGTGTGGTGGGGTGGTCGTGGTGGTGGTGGTCGTGGTGGTCGTGGTGGTAGTGGTGGCGGTGGTGGTGCTGGTCGTGGTGGTGGTGGTGGTCGTGGTGGTTGTAGTGGTGGTGGTAGTGGTGGTCGTGGTGGTCGGGGGGCGCGGGGGGGGTCGTGGTGGTCGTGGTGGTGGTCATGGTGGTCGTGGACGTCGTGGTGGTGGTGGTAGTGGTGGTGGTGGTGGTCGTCATGGTGGTCGTGGTGGTGTTCGTGGTCGTCGTCGTCGTCGTCGTGGTCGTGGTGGTGGTGGTGGTGGTGGTGGTCGTCGTCGTCGTGGTGGGGGTGGTAGTGGTGGGGGTGGTGGTCGTGGTAGTGGTAGTGGTCGTGGTAGTGGTGGTGGTGGTGGTCGTGGTAGTGGTAGTGGTCGTGGTAGTGGTGGTGGTCGTGGTAGTGGTAGTGGTCGTGGTAGTGGTGGTGGTGGTGGTCGTGGAGGCTGTGGTGTTGGTGGCGGTGGTCGTGGTGATGGTCATGGTGGTCGTGGTGGTGGTTGTGGTGGTCGTGGTGGTATTGGTCGTGGTTGTGGTGGTCGTGGTGGTGGTGGTGGTGGTCGTGGTAGTGGTGGTCGCGGTGGTGGTGGTGGTGGTGGGGGTCGTCGTCGTGGTGGTAGTGGTGGTGGTCGTGGTAGTGGTGGTGGTGGTGGTCGTGGTGGTGGTGGTTGTCGTGGTGGTGGTCGTGGTGGTGGTCGTGGTAGTGGTGGTGGCCGTGGTCGTGGTGGTGGTGGTTGTCGTGGTGGTGGTCGTGGTGGTGGTCGTGGTGGTGGTCGTGGTGGTCGTGGTCATGGTCGTTATGGTGGTCGTGGTGGTGGTCGTGGTAGTGGTGGTGTTGGTGGTGGTAGTGATGGTGGTGGTGGTGATCGTGGTGATGGTTATGGTGGTGGAGGTGATGGAAGTTGTGGTGGTGCTGGTCGTGGTGGTGGTCGTCGTGGTGGTGGTCGTTGTAGTGGTTGTGGAGGTCGTGGTCGTGGTCATCGTGGTGGTGGTGGTGGCCGTCGTCGTGGTCGTGGTGGTGGTGGTGGTGGTAGCGGTGGTGGTGGTGGTAGTGGTGGTGGCGGTGGTGATGGTGGTGGTCGTGGTGTTGGTCGTGGTGGTGGTGGTCGCGTTAATGGTGGTCGTGGTCGTGGTGGTGGTCGTTGGTGTCGTTGTTATTGTTGACCCAGTTGTTAGTGTTGTTATTGTTACTGTTGTCCCAGTTGCTGGTGATGTTACTGTTGGTGTTGTTGTTGTTACTGCTGTCCCAGTTGTTGGTGTTGTTAATGTTATTATTGTTCCTGTTGTTGGTGTTGTGGTTACTGTTGTTGGTGTTGTTGTTGTTGTTGTTGTTGTTGTTGTTACTGTTGTCCTAGTTGTTGGTGCTTTTGTTGTTAGTGTTGTCCCAGTTCTTGGTGCTTTTGTTGTTACTGTTGTCCCAGTTGTTAGTGTTGTCGTTACTGTTGTCCCATTTGTTGTTGTTACTCTTGTCCCAGTTGTTGCTGTTCTTGTTGTTACTGTTGTCCCAGTTGTTGGTGTTACTGTTATCCCAGTTGTTGGTGTTGTCGTTGTTACTGTTGTCCCAGTTGTTGTTGTTACTGTTGTCCCACTTGTTGTTGTTACTGTTGTCCCAGTTATTGGTATTATTGTTGTTACTGTTGCCCTAGTTGTTGTTGTTACTGTTGTCCCAGTTGTTGTTGTTACTGTTTCCCAGTTGTTGGTGGTGTTGTTGCTGTTGTCCCAGTTGTTGTTGTTACTGTTTCCCAGTTGTTGGTGGTGTTGTTACTGTTGCCCTAGTTGTTGTTGTTACTGTTGTCCCAGTTGTTGGTGCTGTTGTTACTGTTGTTGGTGTTGTTGTTATTGTTGACCCAGTTGTTGGTGTTGTTATTGTTACTTTTGTCCCAGTTGTTGGTGTTGTTGTTACTGTTGTTGGTGTTGTTGTTATTGTTGACCCAGTTGTTGGTGTTGTTATTGTTTCTTTTGTCCCTGTTGTTGGTGCTGTTGTTACTGTTGTTGGTGTTGTTGTTATTGTTGACCCAGTTGTTGGTGTTGTTATTGTTTCTTTTGTCCCTGTTGTTGGTGCTGTTGTTACTGTTGTTGGTGTTGTTGTTATTGTTGACCCAGTTGTTGGTGTTGTTATTGTTACTGTTGTCCCAGTTGTTGGTGTTACTGTTGTCTCAGTTGGTGGTGTTGTCGTTGTTACTGTTGTCGTTGTTACTGTTGTCCCAGTTGTTGGTGCTATTGTTGTTACTGTTGCCCTAGTTGTTGTTGTTACTGTTGTCCCAATTGTTGGTGTTACTCTTGTCCCAGTTGTTGGTGTTGTTATTTTTACTGTTGTCCCAGTTGTTGGTGTTGTCGTTGTTACTTTTGTCTTAGTTGTTGTTGTTACGCTTGTTCCAGTTGTTGGTGTTAGTGTTGTCCCTGTTGTTGTTGTTGTTACTGTTTCCCAGTTGTTGTTGTTACTGTTGCCCCAGTTGTTGGTGTTGTCGTTGTTACTGTAGTCCCACTTATTGTTGTTACTTTTGTCCCAGTTGATGGTGCTATTGTTGTTATTGTTGTCCTAGTTGTTGTTGTTACTGTTGTCCCAGTTGTTGGTGTTACTGTTGTCCCTGTTGTTGTTGGTGTTACTGTTGTCCCAGTTGCTGGTCTTACTGTTGTCCCAGTCGTTGGTGTTGTCGATGTTACTGTTATCCCAGTTGTTGGTGTTGTTGTTGTTACTGTTGGGTCAGTTGTTGGTGCTGTCCTTGTTACTGCTGTCCCAGTCGTTGGTGTTGTCGTTGTTATTGTTATTATTGACCCAGTTGGTGTCGTTGTTATTGTTGACCCAGTTGTTGGTGTTGTTATTGTTACTGTTGTCCCAGTTGTTGGTGTTGTTACTGTTGGTGTTGTTGTTGTTACTGTTGTCCCTGTTGGTGTTGTTGTTACTGTTGGTTTTGTTGTTACTGTTGTCCCAGTTGTTGGTGTTGTTACTGTTGGTGTTGTTGTTGTTACTGTTGTCCCTGTTGGTGTTGTTGTTACTGTTGGTTTTGTTGTTACTGTTGTCCCAGTTGTTGGTGTTGATGTTACTGTTGTCCCTGTTATTGGTGTTGTTGTTACTTTTGTTGGTGTTGTTGTTACTGTTATTGGTATTGTTGTTATTGCTGAGCCAGTTGTTGCTGTTGTTATTGTTACTGTTGCCCAGTTGTTGGTGTTGTTATTGTTGGTGTTGTTGTTGTTGTTGTTGTTGTTACTGTTGTTACTGTTGTTACTGTTGTTACTGTTGTTACTGTTGTTACTGTTGTCCCAGTTGTTGGTGTTGTTGTTGTTACTGTTGTTCTAGTTGTTTTTGTTACTCTTGTCCCAGTTGTTGGTGGTATTGTTGTTACTTTTGTCCTAGTTGTTGTGAGTGTTGTCCCAATTGTTGGTGTTACTGTTGTCCCAGTTGTTGGTGTTGTCGTTGTTACTGTTGTTCTAGTTGTTTTTGTTACTCTTGTCCCAGTTGTTGGTGTTATTGTTGTTACTTTTGTCCTAGTTATTGTGACTGTTGTCCCAATTGTTGGTGTTACTGTTGTTCCAGTTGTTGGTGTTGTCGTTGTTACTGTTCTAGTTGTTTTTGTTACTCTTGTCCCAGTTGTTGGTGTTATTGTTGTTACTTTTGTCCTAGTTGTTGTGACTGTTGTCCCAATTGTTGGTGTTACTGTTGTTCCAGTTGTTGGTGTTGTCGTTGTTACTGTTCTAGTTGTTTTTGTTACTCTTGTCCCAGTTGTTGGTGTTATTGTTGTTACTTTTGTCCTAGTTGTTGTGACTCTTGTCCCAATTGTTGGTGTTACTGTTGTCCCAGTTGTTGGTGTTGTCGTTGTTACTGTTGTCCCTATTATTGTTGTTACTCTTGACCCAGTTGTTGGTGTTATTGTTGTTACTGTTGTTCTAGTTGTTGGTGTTACTCTTGTCCCAGTTGTTGGTGTTACTGTTGTCCCTCTTGTTGTTGTTGTTGTTACTGTTGTCCCAGTTGTTGGTGTTGTCGTTATTACTGTTGTCCCAGTTGTTGGTGTTGTTGTTGTTACTGTTGTCCCAGTTGTTGGTGTTGTTGTTGTTACTGTTGTCCCAGTTTTGGTGTTACTGTTGTCCCAGTTGTTGGTGTTGTCGTTGTTACTGTTGTCCCAGTTGTTGGTGTTGTTGTTGTTACTGTTGTTGTTGTTACTGTTGTTCCAGTTTTTGGTGTTACTGTTGTCCCAGTTGTTGGTGTTACTGTTGTCCCAGTTGTTGGTGTTGTTGTTGTTCCTGTTGTCCCAGTTGTTGGTGTTGTTGTTGTTACTGTTATCCCAGTTGTTGCTGTTACTGTTGTCCCAATTGTTGGTGTTGTTACTGTTGTCCCTGTTGTTGTTGTTACTGTTATCCCTACTATTCTTCATTTTTTTTTTGCCATTTTTTGCTCTAACAGTTATTGTGGTTCTTGTTGCTGCTGTTGCTCTTTTTATTTGGTTTTTATTGATAATGCTGCTGTTGTTGTTGCTATTGTTATTGCTGCCTTTACTGATGTTAGTCTTGCTGCTGCTGCTGCTGCTGCTGCTGTTCTTGACACTGCAGACGGCATTGCAGTTACTCATATTGTTGACTACAGGATTAAGTTATTGCTGTCAAACAAAATCTGGAGACTCCTACCCGATCACTTGATCTGCGAGAAATAGCAGTCAAATTTCCTTCGTATTCCATTTACCATACTTACAGTCTCCCCAATACGCAGAAAAAAAATGTTTAAATAGGAAAGAATAAATTACATAATATTTTCTTAAAATAAAATACGAAAAGGCCATGGCTTGAATGTCTTTGTTCATAGATCTTTTCAAGGAAAGCTCAACTGAGGCTAAATATAAACAACCCATAGAAATACTGTTCCTGTTTCTCTGTCTCGATTCCCAGATGCTCAAATTGACAGTATATTCAATGAGTGTGACGAAATTTGCCCCAGTAAAGGTGGTCTTAGAAATCATCTTAGAAGCAATGGACAAAATGATGCCGATTACGGTGTCTTTAGCATTTCTTCCTGTCGGAAGTGTGGAAAACAATATGTCTGAGCTGGTTGACCGCCACCAAAAACTCACCAAACAGAGAACGAACCAAAGTGGAAGTAATGTTTATCACTGCAGCACATGCGAAAAGGAAAGCAAATCCTTGGCAGGGCTAAAGAGTCATATATATATATATATATATATATATATATATATAGTTAAAAGAATAGAGGTGTAACACACAAGTTATTATATATTGGTAAACGGAATAGAAAATGCTGACAAATTGTTCACAGTTAAAAAAATGGTTTAATTAGGTATAAAAGAGTATTAGTGATTGTATGGGTTAGTATTCAGTTGTGGTTTTAAGTTTTTAAGTTTTTGCCGGTTGCGCATTTCTAAATGCTTTTCAAAAATAATTTTGAGATAGAGTGTCCGTGCTGTTTGCTCAGATCAGAGCAAACAGCACGGACACTCTATCTCAAAATTATTTTTGAAAAGCATTTAGAAATGCGCAACCGGTAAAAACTTAAAAACTTAAAACCACAACTGAATACTAACCCATACAATCACTAATACTCTTTTATTCCTAATTAAACCATTTTTCAACTGTGAACAATTTGTCAGCATTTTCTATTCCGTTTACCAATATATATATATATATATATACATATATATATATAGAGATATAGATATTTATATATATATATATACATATATATATATTTATTAAAATAACAGATTAAAGTTTAAGAAAAGAATCGCCTCTTTCACCCTTAGCGGGATCTTCTGAAACTAACAAAGTCAATCTGTAAACGCAGAAGTAGATATTTCTAAAAACGTTGCAACCGGAGGAAGACAGGAAGACGATACTTTGGTTCGTGGAAACGTTCCCTGGCAAAGAACGGGAAAAAACGAATATAATACGTCATTAATAGGAGCGGTGAAAAACAATTACACGCAAAGACAGAACCACGTTTATGGTATAAAAGAAGTCGTAGACTAATGTTCTCTTAGGTGGTTCATAGAGACGTTCTCTGGCAAAGAACGGAAAAAACGAAGATAATACGTCATATGTGGGGCGTGAATAACAATTGCACGCAAAGACAAAACCAAGTAAATGGTATAGCTGAAGTCGTAGACTAAAATTCTAACTAGAAAACCGAAATAATCTCCCTTCACAGTTAAGAATAAAGTAATAAAATACAATACAGAGGTAATAGAAATTAAATAAATACATACACGCATGCAAATACGTACATACACAAGCATACGCGAAAACACTTGCCATAGGTATACAAAACGACGCACATATAAATATGTGTGTGTGTGTGTGCGTGTATACAAATAAATAAATAAATAAATAAACGTATATAAATAAATAAATACGTATATAACATGCGCACACACATACCTACATGTAAATACACAAATGTTCGGATTCGTACGTCAACCAAAACATGAAGTACACATATACACACACCCTACATACGTACGAAACTGCATACTCACACAGACGCAAAACTCCCGTATACACATAACCAAACCATATGTACCAGAATATATAAAATTATACGCCATAACATATACAATCAAATATACGTACGAGAATGTATACGTACCTTCACAAAACATACAGGTAATATATACTTACCTATGCAAATAAGTAATGGTATAAACATAACATATACTTAGCTACCACATCAATACGTAAAATATCCACGTATAGATCGTACTATCCGTTAGGGTATAATGTGGGGCTGTAATACAGGAAAGTTTTGTGCAATTTATGTTTACAAGCCGAAATTGCTTCAGATTTTTTGTTTAAGATGTGGTCTGTGGCGTAGAGTATTTCCAGGGCCTCAGCGGCGCAGAGGTCACATGGTCTTTTATTTCCGTTATACGATCTAGCCCTAGCTAGGATCTCCCAGTGTAACTTATATTGGGTGTGGTTGTCTTTTAGACTCCAGATATAAGCTGAAAGTGACGTCATGTTACTTCTTAGAGGGTAACAAAAAGAATGGGTTGCATGTAAAGACGCTGCTTGAATCTATTGGCGGTTAACCCTATGTAGGCCCTACGGGACGTGGGTGTTTCAACCTTACATTTGTAGACAATGTTACTAGAGAGGCATTTCCCGGATAGGGGGCAGTCAACCCGATTCCTACAATTACAGTTAGTACTAACTACAGGGTTGTACGTGTTCCTACGGCTAGGTAGTTTAGCTAAATTTGAAGCTGTGATGTTATGTGCAAGGTTAGGAGTCGTAGAGTAAAAAATTTTAATAGTATTTCTATTAAAAATTTTACTATATTTATGTGTAGGGGGAAAATGCTTCGTAATAAGGGAAAGAAAGATCTTAGCTAATGGTGTCGCCACCTCCATATTATATGGTGGGTTATACCAACAAATGCGACGGGATCTATTTCTTCTAGGTCTACTTTCGTACTCTGAATATGCTACCTTCTCGACAAATCCACTCCGAGCAAGAGCTTCATTGTAGTAAGTGGAATGGTCGTTGAAAATATGCTCGTTAGTAGACAGACGGGAAAGCCTCAACGAAACGTTTCTTACCAGGTTATTGGTTATGCTGGCAGGATGGTTGGAATGCTTACTTCTGTAATTAAGCGTATCATTCGGCTTTCTATACGGGTAATACAACCCATTCGATAAATTGAGGGTAACGTCGAGGTAATTAACGACCGAGAGATTGGCCTCAACCTGTATAGAGAGGTTGAAGCCTTTAAAGAAGGCTGTGAGTTCTTTTCTGAACCTGTCGCAAACACGAGGTCCGCACTTAGTCATGGTCAAAAGACCATCATCACGCTACAAACCACCACCCGCGTTAGGGAATTCGTCCTTGATAGAGAAAAGAAGGAAAAGGCTGATAAGATCAGTAACCTCCGCAGAATCGCTGGCGCCCATACTCACGTCGAATGGGGTACTATTAGATTTTTTAATCCAAATAGAGTCGTCGAAATGAATCACCGACTTACGGGCATTGAGGATGACATCAACTTCGAAATTCTTAACCACTGTGAGTGTTTTAGCGAAATTGATAGCTCTAAGGAGAAGTGGTAAAGTGATGGAGGTGTAGTAATTGTTGATGTCGAATTGGATAAAACGGCAATGTTCCTTGTTGCATATTCCGTTGAACCAATCAATCACCGCGTAAGAATTGTTCCACAGTGCAAGAGGGGCCAAACTTCTAATTTCAGGTATAATTCTATCAAGAATCCTTTTACTAAGTCTACCTAAATCGGACTTCGTAGGGTTAATAAGCCGAATAGAGGGGTTGTTCGGAAAATTGGATTTGTGATCCTTCAGGCTAAAGTGGGGGGAAATAGGGTCCAGAAGTTCGATCCGGTCCAGGATGTTGAGATTATAGGTGATTTTAAACCCAGCATCGTTGATTTCATTGATGACGCACCGATTAGTTTTACGGTAATCCTTAGTTACAACATTATGTAGTAGTTGATGGTAAGTACTGCGCTCCACTTGATATAGGTTGCCAGTTTTGTCGGAATGGACGTGCACGGCATTAGAATCCTTAATAGAACGAATTCTATTCTTCAGGTCCTGCTGGAAGGAATCGCTCCTATTCCGAAATTTGATACTCCGTATGAGTTCCAAGACATCATTTTTGAAGGGTAGCAATGCTGGGTTACACGGGGGATTATTATAGGTTTTAAACCCAAATTTATCCTGTTTGTTGTCTGCTTTTTGCGGATTATCGAAATAGAAGGCACGCCAACGCAACCTTTTAATGAACGCGTCTGTTTTCTGTATCAGGAGTTTTAGGTATGTTTTCATGCTTGGTACGGGTATGTTCTTTGTAGAAATATTCAGATGTTGTTTCTGCATGATGTATATAAGTCAATAGAGTGCTCAACCGAGGGACTCCACCCTCCACATATGACGTATTATCTTCGTTTTTTTCCGTTCATTGCCAGAGAACGTCTCTATGAACCACCTAAGAGAACATTAGTCTACGACTTCTTTTATACCATAAACGTGGTTCTGTCTTTGCGTGTAATTGTTTTTCACAGCTGCTATTAATGACGTATTATTCGTTTTTTCCCGTTCTTTGCCAGGGAACGTTTCCACTTGCCAAAGTATCGTCTTCCTGTCTTCCTCCGGTTGCAACGTGTTTTGAAATATCTACTTCTGCGTTTACAGATTGACTTTGTTAGTTTCAGAAGATCCCGTTAAGGGTGAAAGCAGCGATTCTTGCTTAAACTTTAATCTGTTATTTTAATAAATATTTGCTCTACGGTTCTTATATATTTGATATATATTTATCCTTATCGAGCCCTCTTTGGATTTTAGTCTTCAAATTTATTATCATTACTATACACACATATATATATATATATATATATATATATATATATATATATATATATATATATATATATATATATATATATATATAAGCGTGTATATGTGTTTGTGTGAGAAACCGAAAACCACACAACAAACGATAGAGTACTTTGAGAATAATTATTAGTTTAACGCCTGACATATTAGGGAAATAATCTTAACGTTTCAGACGCTGGTCCTTCATCAGTAGATAGAATGGGGAAATAGAAGAAAAAATATAAAGATACAAGATAGTGAGATATACGTATATATATATATATATATATATATATATATATATATATATATATTTATATATATAAATGGAAAAAATGAAACGAAATCTCACTCTTAGTACGGCTGTTACTTAAATATAAGTATGTATACGTACATACATATATGTATACAAACGTACAGTAGTATGTATATATATACATACATGCACACATATATAAATGTACGTATGGATTTACCGAACATTTATTATAATGCTCGGTTTGTTTGCAAACAAACAGCCCGAAATAAGCCGTACAGTGTTTAGCAACCATCGTTGCCCTTTTGTTCAACACTGACAAAGGAACGATGTACTAGTTTCAAGCTTATTAGCTATCGTCAGCATCGTATACCTTCCTGCCAGATGATTGAACGTCTGAAAGTATATACTTTCCTTGTGCATATTAACGGCTGGGCAGCCTAATTTGCATATCGAGTGAGTTAATCGGCCGGGCGCACCGAAAACGATAAATGGAAAAAATAAAACGAAATTTCATTTCTCACTCTTAATACCGCCGTTATTTAAATATAAGTATGTATACGTACATACATATATGTATACAGACGTACAGTAGTATGTATATATATATACATACATGCACACATATATATATGTACGTATGGATTTACCGAACATATATTATAATGCTCAGTTTGTTTGTAAACAAACATCCCGAATTAAGCCGTACAGTGTTTAGCAACCGTCGTTGCTTAACAAGGAGATCCCTCTATAATTAGAGCTCTCCTTTTGTTTTCTACATTGAAAATTGGAATTATCACTCACGATTGCCATTGCTTTTCTGCCTCTCCAGAAGTCCAGTCCATTCGGCACACATGAAGATCAAATGGTCAATATATATGTATATATAAGCAATTCTTTCCCACACATAATATAATAATCCAATATGCACAATAAGGTTGAAATATCTCTGACATGCATTACTTGTATTTATTTATTTGAGAGTTCGAAGTAGAATGCACTCAATTCTACTGCCGTGAAGAGTGAATAAATTAACGTTTTCAGCACTTACCTTTCATCAGAAAGTGAGGATGAGAAAGGGTGGGAGAAGAGGTAAGAGACAATGAATAAGTGGTTTTGTCAGTTTGTCTGCTTCGTTAGTACCATACACTCATGCTGTATGTACTACTCATGTGTTTAAATCCATTCTGAAAGTATATTATTTTCTCGAAACAACGGTGGTTATGTCAGTCTGCCTGTATGTATGTTTGTCTGTCAGTTTGCATGTCTGTATATATATGCATGTCTTTCTGGCTGCATACATGTAAGTCTCTCTCTCTCTCTCTCTCTCTCTCTCTCTCTCTCTCTCTCTCTCTCTCTCTCCCTCTCTCTCTCTCTATCTCTCTCTCTCTCTCTTTCTCTCTCTCTCTTTCTCTCTGTATGTGTGTGTCATTATGTTTGTTACCCATACTTCTTAATAAATCAATCTACACGCTAGTTTAAATTCACCATTTTCTGCTGTTGTCCAACCTTGCAATACTGAACGAAAGTCGATGCTATGATTTATACAAAACTAAAAATTAAATAATAAATAAAATAAATAAATAAATAAATAATGATAAAATAAATAAATAATAATGATAAAATAAATTTTTAAAAAAGTTTACATTAAAAAGCAAATATATGTATAAACTCCAAAAGAAATGTAATAAAATAAATCTGAAATGAAAATGGGCCTGAATTTATTTGAGTGGGGAGAAAACGGAAAGGAATTTAATAAAACGACTTTCTTTCTGGTGGCGCAGGGCATCCATTATCATTGTTGTTATTGCTGTTGCTGTTGTTGCTGTTACTGTTGTTGCTGCTGAGTCTGCTGTTGTTGTTGCTTTTGCTGTGGTTCTTGCTGCTGCTATTGCTGCTGCTGTTATTGCTTTGTTGTTACTGCTGTTGTTGCGTCCGCTGTCTTTGCTTAGGTTGCTACTGCTATTGATGCTGCTGTTGCTGTTACTGCTGCTGTTGCTGCTACTGCTGATGTTGCTGTTACTGCTGCTGTTGCTGCTACAGCTGATGCTGCTGTTACTGCTGCTGTTGCTGCATCTGCTGCTGTTGTTGTTACTGCTGCTATTGTTGCTGTTGTTACTGTTGGTGTTGTTATTACTGCTGCTACTGTTGTTGCTGTTGTTACTGTTGGTGTTGCTGCTGTTGCTGTTGTTGTTGTTTCTCATGTGCTTCAAAAGCTGTGTAATATTTGTCAAAGTCACTGACGTCGATCGTCTGAATTCCTCGATCCGTCGACAAGAGGTCAGTGTTGATCTGTGAGGGTGCAAGCGACCCAGATTTAATAGAAGAGTAACGGTTCAGGCGGCAATGGTGAAAATATAATGTAATTTAAATCTTTAATTGAAACTTTAACGACTTTTCTCCCTCCCTACCCACGTAACTCATTCAACTCACACAAAATGTGTTTTCTTCTATCACTTGGATACAACATAAATTCCAAGAATTCACACTAATAGTCATCAATGGAAAGGGAGATGAAGTGGAAGATGAGGAGTAGGAGGAGGAACGAGGAATGCTTCAATCTATTAATTTTTAAAAATATATTTCTTTTCTTGTTTCAAAGTCATTTTTCTGCTAATTTATCATCATTATTGGCAGTATCGGTAGAGAGTCGGACGCCATGCTTTCCAGCATAGTTACGTCCCTTTACGATCTGAGTTCAAATCCCGCCGAGGTTGACTTTGCCTTTCATCCTTACGGGGTCGATAAAATAAAGTACCAGTAATACACTGGGTATTTGCTGGCCTTGTGCCAAAAGTAGAAACAATTATTATTATGGTGGATTGGCAGCATTGGTAGAGGGTCGGACGCCATGCTTTCCAGCAAAGAGTTACGTCCGTTTACGGTCTGAGTTCAAATCCCGTCGAGGTTAAATTTGCCTTTCATCCTTAGGGGGTCGATAAAATAAAGTACCAGTAACGTACTGGGATAATTACTGGTCTTGTGTCAAATGTAGAAACAATTATTATTATCAATAATAAAGCTGGAACGGCCAGGACGTTAAAGCATTGGACAAATGCGTAGTGGCATTTGCTTGGGGTCTTTACGTTCTGAGTTCAAATCCCGCCGAGGTTAGCTTTGCCTATCATGCTTACGAGGTCGATAAAATAAAGTACCAGTAATGCACTGGTGTCGATTTCATCAACTTCCCCTTCCCCCAGAATTGATGGCTTTGTGCCTAATTTAGAAACCATTATTATCAATAATAATTGTTTCTATTTTAGGCACAAGGCCAGCAATTGAAGGGGAGAGGAAAGTCGATTAAATAGACCCCAGTGCATTACTGGTGCTTTATTTTATAGACCTCGTAAGGATGAAAGGCAAAGTTAACCTCAGCGAATGTTGAACTCAGACCGTAAAGGGCCATAACTCTAGGCTGCAAAGCATGGTGTCCAGCCCTCTACCGATACTGCCAATCCACCGCAATAATAATTGTTTCTACTTTTGGCACAAGGACAGCAATTAATTATCCCAGTATATTACTGGTACTTTATTTTATCGACCCCGTAAGTATGAAAGACAAAGTTAACCTCGGCGGGATTTGAACTCAGACCATAAAGGGCCGTAACTCTTTGCTGCAAAGCATGGCGTCCGACTCTCTACCGATACTGCCAATCCACCACCGTTGGATTGGCAGAGTTGTAAGAGCGTCTGACAAGTGCGTAGCAGTATTTGCTCGGGCTCTTTATGTTCTGAGTTCAAATCCCGCTGAGGTCAACTTTGCATTTCATCTACATTAGGCACAAGGTCCACACTTCTGGGGGAAGGGAAAGTCGATTAAATTGACCCTAGTACGGTACTGGTACTTTATTTTATCGACCCTGTAAGGTTGAAAAGCAAAGCTAAGCTAACCTAGGTGGGATTTGAAATCAGAAAATAAAGGGCCGTAACTCTATGCCACGAAGCGTGATGTCCGACGCTCTATCGATACTGCGAATCCACCGTGACAATAATAGTGATAATGATGGTGAAGATGTATATAGTAATGATCCTCAGCAGCTTGTTGATGGTTATGATGGTTATGATGGTTATGATGGTTATGATGGTATATTAATCAAGTTCGGGATAATGATGATGATGATGATGATGACGACGACGACGACGATGATGATGATGACGACGATGATGATGATGATGATGATGATGATGATGATGATGATGATGATGACGACGTCGACGACGATGATGATGATGATGATGATGATGATGATGATGATGACGACGACGACAACGACGACGATGATGATGATGATGATGGTGGTGGTGGTGGTGTTAGTGAACATACAGCTGCTGCTGGTAACGGTGCGGGTGTAGATGTTTGTGACGGTGATAGCTGTGCTGTTAACGCTGATGGTGGCGGTGGTGATGGTGCTGCTAGTGGGCACGGGGATGATGATAATGATAGTGACGGACATATTAATAATGAATAATGATGGCGAACTATGATAATGATCACGATGATGACGAAGATGACTACGTCGAAAAATATCATGGTGATGTTGATAAATGACAATGATTACGGAGATGGTGATGTCAACAACGAAATTGCCTGTGGTGATGATTATGATGATGATGAAAACATCGTAATACGATGGATGTGCAACGACGCCAGTGAGAGAAGTGACATCATGCATCGCTGGGAGCGATATTATTTCCACATGGCAAAAAGTCGTTTGTATTAAACTACGCTGCCCATTCTTCATTGGCGAACCATCGAAAGAATGCTCTGTTAACGTATAATGTTAATAACTCTACAGAGAAGTGAGAAAAAGAATTTTATGACCAGTTTACTAAAGATCGTCAGAGCATAGCTATTCGTAGGAAAATACATTCCTTAATGCGCATATTTCACACACCATTCCATTCTTCATCCTACACGCATCTTTTGTCTTGCGTAAATACTCAACAAAAGCACATAGAACAAAACAAAACAAGAATACATTATTTTTCGTTTTGGGATTAGTTTTGTGTTGTTCATTTTCGCAATGCTTGTTATTTTCTTTCTTCCCGACTATAACTTTCTGCAATGATTTGTTAAAATAGCTCTTTGTTATTTTTGTCATTGCTGTCATCTAGTTTTATTCACCAAATAGGAATTATACATGGGCTGTGCTGTTGGACTCAAACAATTGTTTATGCTTAATCACTCTACATTGCGAAAGGAGCACCGTTTTTACTCTAATTTACTATTTCTCTCTTATTCTCACCCTCTCACACCTCCCTCTATCTCTCTCCCCCTCTCTTTCTCTCTCTTATTCTCACCCTCACACACCTCCCTCCATCTCTCTCTCCCTCCTCTTTCTCTCTCTTATTTTCACCCTCTCATACCTCTCATACCTCTCATACCTCTCATACCTCTCTCTCATTCTCCCCCTCTCACACACTTCTCTCTCTCCCTCTCTCCTCTCTCTCTCTCTCTCTTATTCTCACCCTCTCCCACCTCCCTCCGTCTCTCTCTCACCCTCTCACACACACTTCTCTCTCTCTCCCTCTCTCTCTCTCCCAGCATCTTTTTGGTTGTTGTTTGTTTCAACCATTATTATGGTGGATTGGCAGCATTGGTAGAGGGTCGGACGCCATGCTTTTCAGCAAAGAGTTACGTCCCTTTATGGTCTGAGTTCAAATCCCGCCGAGGTTAACTTTGCCTTTCATCCTTACGGGGTCGATAAAATAAAGTACCAGTAATACACTAGAATTGCTGGCCATGTGCCAAATGTAGAAACAATTATTTATTTCCTGCCTTCATATTTTCTTTCTTTTTTCTTTCTTTTTTCTTTCTTTTTTCTTTCTTTTTTCTTTCTTTTTTCTTTCTTTTTTCTTTCTTTTTTCTTTCTTTTTTCTTTCTTTTTTCTTTCTTTTTTCTTTCTTTTTTCTTTCTTTTTTCTTTCTTTTTTCTTTCTTTTTTCTTTCTTTTTTCTTTCTTTTTTCTTTCTTCCTTCCTTTCTTCTACTCTTCTATTCCTTATTTAATGTTTATTTGATTTCTTTCTTTTGCCTTCTTTCTTTCTATCTATGTATTTATCTTTGATTTATTCACACAGACTCTTGCTAGCCTCTCTCTGTAATTATATAATTACGTAATACGTAAGTTAGTCGATGCTTTGAATGTGAATGATACGTGCAACCTCGCACACACACACACACACACACACACACACACACACACACACACACACACACACACACACACACACACACACACACACACACACATATGTATACACACAAATAACCATCCCATGTCTGAGAGAAGTAAGAAATGTGTGATCATGTGATGTTCATGCTTTTCCTCCACATATGAATGAAAGGAATGACAAAGTAGAGAAAACAGAGACAAATCGTATTTACATATATATTTCGCATAATAAACATGAAGAAAGAAAAACTTTGGATAATGAAGAGGAGAGAAACAGGAAAGGGTGAAATGAGAGCAAATTCTACCCTCCCGTCTATGTGGCATGTCTCAGCTCCACCCTGGCGACGAAAGCATTGCCGCGGAGGACAGCCAGTGACACCCACTGCATCAGCCATTCCCCCTCATGAATCTCTTTCCTCATCTGTGATGTATTTCTCCCAATTTTGCGGCAGAAACTCCAATCCGGGGATGGTGTATATCGAAGGGCTCGAGAGTGGTCGACACAACATGACAGGGATTATGGCGCAGTTAATTCCCCGACCAGACAATTTCAAGTAATCCTATAGTCGAATGACTTAGTATACGCAGGATTAGATAGTCCAATCTGTTCTTTTTATTTTTGTAAAACGATATATTCTATCAAAAAGGCGGTGAATAGGCAGAGTCGTTAGAGCGTCGGGTAGAATGCTTTGTAGTATTCGTTTCAGCTCTCAGCTCTCTGAGTTCAAATCCCGCCTTTCATCCGTTCATGGGCGATAAAAAAAGGTACCAGTCAAGTACTGGGGTCGATTCTTCCTCTATACCTCTTTCTCACTTCCTTTCTCTCACATTCTCTATCCTTCTCTGGAAGAAATCTGTATTCAGGCTTGGAGAGGCTCCACCAGATTTTTAAAAGAAAGCACAAGACACGCCGTATGTCAATATGGCGTCCCTACGACTGTTAAGGATTTACGGGTCCATACCATATTCTAACAAGAGTAAGATTTAGCTTCTATTCTTCCCAAGTCGAAGGACGATATAGAAGTTTCCATGCAGGCTTATCGTCAGTGTTGAAAGTTGACATTGCTGGTTGATGTGATTGAATTGAATTAGTGTTGCTTGAATAGACTCCTCTTCTAAAGAGCTCACTAATTCCTAAATAAATAATTTCTTAAATAAACAGATGACGAAGAACAGTGGATACAAGTTCCCTCGTACTTGACTGGTACATTATTGCCTCCATTCGAAAACAATAAATAAAACAGAGAGTTGAACTCGGCTTGATATGAAATAATAAAACATAATGATTAAATTTTTGTATGGATTAAGTTGTACACCATTACATACACCCTCGTGTTTTACTGATAGTTATTTCTATTGACACTATCATCCTCTGACAAAGTAGACAAAATGAAAACAATTCTCTCTATCTTTGGATAAGACCATCAATTTGGAGGAAAGAGGAAATCAATTATATCGACCTCAAAAATTAAATATTTTATTTTATCCACCCGAAGAATCAAGAGTAAGTATAACCTCGACGAAATTTGAACTCGCAACGTAGAAACACATAACGAAATACCGCAAAGAATTGTGTCCGACGCTCTGCCGACACTGCCAATTCACCGCTCTAAGACATAATAAGAATACTTGTTTCTACTATTGGCACAAGGCCAGCAATTAACCAGTACATTACTGGTACTTTATTCTATCGAACCCGTAAGGATGAAAGGCAAAGTTAACCTCGGCGGGATTTGAACTCAGAATGGCAAGGGTCGTAACTCTATGCGTCAAAGCAAGGCGTTCGACCCTCTACACATA
>OZ024740.1:164251228-164256228 GCA_964016885.1 Eledone cirrhosa | reverse complement strand
CTGAACAGTCCTTTCCTATTAGTATTACATGCTAGTGTTAAGTTTAAAATTCCTTTACAGTATCTTCGTCGCTCTAGTCTTGAAGTGTGATCGTGTGCTGATTTCGTATTCATTTTTTTTTCTGTGATACGTGGTTGTAGTAAATTATGTTGTAGTGTAGATAGTGCTGTATTAGTTTGTGTTCATATTTATCCCATTATGTTTTGCTGTTCAGTAGTTGTCGTTTTTTAATATCTCTTTGTACATTTTATAATTTGTGCTTACCATTTGTTGGCAAATACCAGGATTACTTCTTTGCCACACTTGAAGAGTCTGTTCTGTAATATTTCCTGAATAGTATAATTTGGCAACAAAGAAATCTTTTATAACCTATAGGTATTCGGTCAGTGCTATATTCTCCCTCGTTATGTGGTTAAGTAGCATTGTAAAATTCCTTCTGTATTTATTTTTCTATTCTAAGGATTTCGCACCTAAAGATTTGCCCTCTCAAGTAAGGTATTTTGTGGAATACCAGCAGTGGCCTATACATGCAAGTCTCCCTTTTCCATGCCACGGATTTTGTCCTCCAGAGAAAAACAAAGTCCGATACAGGCAGATACAGATATGAACCAGTGTCCTCGCTCTAATAGACTAACAGACCACCCAAGCCTGATAAACAATTCATAGACCACGAAATTATTAAAGGCAAGGGTGTCTGTGGTGTGATTTGAACTCAGAACAGAGACAGCTTGGATGAATATTATGCAACATTTAACCCGACTCTCTAACAACTCTGCTAATTCGGTTCCTTCGATAAAATGTATACTAATATTAACACCAAAAGGCAATCTCATTGACAATCAACTATGATGACACTGTCATTAACGATCTTCAAAGCATATATTTCAGTTAATAAAATATTTTAATATTTACTGATAATTTGGAGTATTTAGAAACAGCATTAAGGTCTCAAGTAGTTCAGACCGTAAAAAGTTACGGTCCTTTACGGTCTGATTTCAAATCCCGCCGGGGTAAACGTTGGCTTTCGTCCTTACGGGGGTCGATAAAATAAAGCACGAGTAATGCACTGCGATAATTTCTGGCCTTGTGCCAAAAGCAAAAACAATTATGATTATTAATACTATTAGAGCAGTGGATTGGCCCTTTCGCTAGAGCCTCAGACAACATGCTTCACAGCATAGAGTTACGATCCTTTACGATCTGAGTTCAGATCCCACCGAGAATAGCTTTACCTTTCATCCTTACGAGGTCGGTAAAATAAAGTACCAGTAATGCACTAGGGTCGATATAACCGACTTTCCCCGCCCCTTCAAATTGCTGGCCTTGAGCCTAAAGTAGAAACAATTATTATTATTTAAATTTAAACTTCATTGTTGACATAACATTCTCTGTAGCATCTCGCAATACTTCTTCTTTAACAATAGATTTTCTTCTTTTGCTTTTATTTCATTTTTCTTATAATTATTAAAATTGATATAGTAGTAGTAGTAGTAGTAGTAGTAGTAGTAGTAGTAGTAGTAGTAGTAGTAGTAGTAGTAGTAGTAGTAGTAGTGGTGGTGGTGGTGATTGTGGTAATGGTAGTGGTAGTAGTGGTGGTGGTGGTGGTGGTAGTAGTAGTAGTAGTAGTAGTAGTAGTAGTAGTAGTAGTAGTAGTAGTAGTAGGAATATACGTTCTATATGTTTTCTTTGCTCATAAAACTGGAACAACATCTAGAAATTCCTTTCACTACAATTTAAGGCTAATGGTGCAAAACATGGATTATATCTGCTGGAATATAAAGAGAGTATGGGCAGTGAGGAAGGTGGTAACCACCACCACGAAATACAATATATGTGTGTGTGCACATCTATACACACACACACACATACATATATGAATCCTCTGTTCGATCATGGAATACCACGAGTGTGCGTGTTACGTAAGTTGGATAAATGATTTCGGATTTCATAGAAACAGTTTAGACGTATATTGTTTGATTTGTCCAGGTGTATCTTTTAACCTGTTAGTTCTTTCGTTATTTTGGTATTATATATATATCGTTGGGTTTTGCCTACCGTAATGTTCAATTTGTCAAGGTATTTAAACGTATGTTATTATTCTAAGGACCAGGGCGGTGGATTGGCAGTATCGGTAGAGGGTCGGACGCCATGCTTTCCAGCATAGTTACGTCCCTTTACGATCTGAGTTCAAATCCCGCCGAGGTTGACTTTGCCTTTCATCCTTACGGGGTCGATAAAATAAAGTACCAGTAATGCACTGGGTTATTGCTGGCCTTGTGCCTAAAGTAGAAACAGTTATTATTCTAAGGACCTCCCTTCTTGAGGCTTTGCTAACTCATTCCTATTGTAGGTCGACTTTGCTTGCCCACAGCCAAAGCTTCGATTTTACTAAGCTTCCACTTATATATATATATATATATATATAGAGAAACAAGTAGGACTCCGACGGCTGAGCTCAAGCCGTTTCGACGGCTAATTGTGCCTAAGTATTGAGTACTTTGGTGCGTTATGGTCCATCTGGTTCCTTACCACATTTCCTTCGTTATATATATCTGTATATATATATATATATATATATATATATATATATATATATATATATATATATATGTATGTATATATATTCGATATACAAGGATGCAATTCACTTCTAGCACTCAACGTCATATTACTTCCTAAAACAAGGATGACGGTGTCTATTAATAAAGAGGAAAATGCAAAGCTGAAGATGTTAGAGTCCTTTATTAATTGAGCCGTTATACATATTTCAATGACGATAGATATCGTGATTTCTTCAGACAGCAAAAATTGATTAAGAGGTAACATTTCCTAGGAAATTTTGGGTGGAACGGAACGGACTAAAAAAAATGTGTATGATTTTGCTTTGAGTGCCCGCTCCCTCAAAACAAAAACATACACATTTTTTTCCTGATGATTTCTCCCGAATGAAACAGTTTTAGTCCTGTAGAAGCCATTTCTATATTTAATATATATATACATATGTGTGTGTGTGTGTGTGTGTGTGTGTGTGTGTGTGTGTGTGTGTGTGTGTGTGTGTGTGTGTGTGTGTGTGTGTGTGTGTGCTGAATTGCCGATCGCTGTCTTCAATTTGCAAAGCCCTTTAAACTGTATGTTATTACTCTGAGGTTTATACCTTGTCGAGTGCTTGGCTGACTGCTGAAGGCATTCGTCGGCTTAGCTGCGGCTCGAGCTTCGAATATGCTGTACTTTCATTTGTATTACTATCTCCTAGACCTAATGATTAATTGATTAATTTAATTTGACAATTCCATTGATTTGTTAATTATTTATGTTTGTTTAATAACGGTCTGGTTGAGTGCTTAATTCAGTTTGTGTATGGAACTTTTTCCATTGCTCATAATTTGAATTTGACCGCCATAAACCGGGGTTAGCTCCCTTTAGAGTAATATGTGCCATCACAACCGGATTTGTGTCAGAACGAAAGCCTGTTTAGAAAGTAAATCCACTGTTCGATCTTCCAGAAACTTAACTTGTATACACTACAAGCGGATTTTGTTGATTTCGGATTTACAGAAACCTAACTGAGATATTGAATGATTTCGAAGTCATGGTCCAGGTTTGTTATATATATATATATATATATATATATATATATATATATATATATATATATATATATATATATATATATAACAAACCTGGTAACATGTATCCCAGTACAACCTGTCTCATGGTCGGGTCGTTGGCGACTAAACTGGCAACCCCGCCAAGGTTTCTTGGTGAGGAGGGTGACTTTGGCCATCCTGCAGGACTAAAAACAAAACCTGTCAAAGGGCAAAGGAGCTCTTAAGAGTCAATAGCCATCCAAAGTCACCGGGAGAGATGACCCCTTAGCCTTTGGCAAGGCAGAATTCTAGGAGAAGGAAAACTCTGATGTAACACCTGCAACTCTGATGGTATCCAATGTTGTTCACTTGTTCTTCTGTTTGGTAAACATCATCTTGGTTAAGAGAGTGGGACTGACTTTGTGCAGTGCCTTTGCTCACTATAAAAGCTTCACGGCACAGGCATTGCTTTATATCTGGAGATCTCTATGCACTTGTCGTCACATGGTGCCATGGGCCCAGCACTATGTGTCAATAATTGTCACAAGTGTAGTGTTTGTACCAGAGTTTTCAAGTCGCTGGCTGGACTAAAAAGTCACACTCGTTCAGCGCATCGGTAGGGGTTCTCCTACATGGATATAAAGTAATTGCCGTATTCGAAAACGAGTTGGCAGCCACCATATATATATATATGTGTATGTATTTTTTCTCGCGAGTAAGTTCTTTCGTTGCTACAAACTCCGCGGCTGAATTACCGGTCGCTATCTTCAATTTGCAAAGCC
Source organism: Eledone cirrhosa (assembly GCA_964016885.1). NCBI lineage: Eukaryota > Metazoa > Mollusca > Cephalopoda > Octopoda > Eledonidae > Eledone > Eledone cirrhosa. The sequence continues at coordinate 164,251,859 of OZ024740.1, read as the reverse complement.
CTTTAAACTGTATGATATTACTCTGAGGTTTACACCTTGTCGAGTGCTTCGCTGCACTGCTGAAGGCATTCGTTGGCTTAGCTGCGGCTAGAGCTTCGAATATGCTGTACTTTCATTTGTATTATATATATGTGTGTGTGTGTGTGTGTGTGCGTTTGTGTGTGTGTGTCTGTGTGTGTGTATTCTAATATTCGACGTCCGTTGGTAATCCTCTGGCTGGACAGGGTTGTAATTAGAGCAGTCACAAGGCGTAGGTAAACATCCAGGTTCGAAATACAAAGATGCTTCGTAAGCGTGGAAAATATTGCTTTTAGTTTTCTCTCCTTATTTTCGTTGTTTTTTTTTTGTTTTGTTTTTTGTTGTGTGTCTTTACTGGACATTCTTGCTGTTTCTCCATTGTGGTCTTGTCTCTATATTGGACAGAGATAGAAAGTTTTACGTGTCTACATGTTAAAACATATCTGAGGAGCTTACGATTCCAGAGTCAGGTTCGATCATTAATAGATCGTTCCTCAAGCTGATCGATAGTGAAACATATGTAATATGTAATTAAATATGTATATGATACAACACTGATTCTGTGTTCTCTTATATATTAATACTATATATATATATATATACATATGTGTGT
>OZ024740.1:164206228-164246228 GCA_964016885.1 Eledone cirrhosa | reverse complement strand
TTGATATACTATTATCCCAATCCTGTACATACTTTCCGATTGTCACTTTCCGTCGTGTGATACGCGAAGGAACCAACCAACAAACATCTCTCTTTTATATCTCTTTTATTTGTTCATTCAAAATATTTTCAACTAATTCTGTCATACAATATACATCAGCAATCATTATCTAATGTTTAAAACATATGAATGCACCATATCAATCAAAAGCTATATGAGAATTGAATACCATACTAAAGCGCCAGTAAGCTTGCTAAGAACCTGCAGATAGAAATGTTAATAAATACAACATTTGGCTTGGGTATACTTTAAGATGTTCTTTCATTGTAGGTTTCTTTTCTCAGCCAGTACGTTAAAGAAAATTGATAGTTACAACAATAAAGGTTGAACAGAGAACACATTTTTTAACAAACTTTACAATAATTTGTACAACCATAATGGAAATTCCAAGTAACAGAAAATACATAAATTACATTGTTAGAGCCTCAGAGTATACAATAATTTTTGTTCGCCCCTCGGGAGCAAAGATGAAAAAATTGTTTGGCGAGCTCAACCTAGAGCATCCTACATAGAATTGACCATGGTTTTCCCAGATGAAGGCCAGCCACTTTTAGGGTTTGACCCTGAGCTTTGTTGATGATAATCGCGAAGCTTAATCTCTCTGTTGCTCTAGTAACATTTTTTCTTCTGGAAAATCTGATCTTGCGGCCAGGCTAGTACTTTTTGGGTGGCATATCGGCAGTAACAATGACGATAAGCAGTCTGTGCTTTCGTGAAATAAATACGTTTGTTATAACATTTTTTCTTCTGGAAAATCTGATCTTGCGGCCAGGCTGGGATATTTTGGGTGGCATCTCGGCAGTAACAATGACGATAAGCCGTCTGTGCTTTCGTGAAATAAATACGTTTGTTTATATTTTATGTTTGTGTATGCAAAAATATCTCTACACAAATACATAATTATATATATATATATTAAAATAACAGATTAAAGTTTAAGCAAAGAATCGCTGCTTTCACCCTTAACGGGAACTCTGAAACTAAAAAAATCAATCTGTGAACGCAGAAGTAAATATTTCGAAAAACGTTGCAACCGAAAGAAAACAGGAAGATGATACTTTGGTTCGTGAAGACGTTAGGAATGACGTATAACCGGAAGCGTTGACATTTGAAAATTTTAAAGAAGTGAATATTTAAATAATGTCTTTAATCTTTTAACAAAATTCAGTAGACAAAAATACCCTCACTTTCTTACTTGGAAAAAGTTACACCTATGGTACAAATTTGATGCTGTTTGGTCCAGCCACTTGGCGGAAAGTTTGCTACTTACATACAGCCGTCAGCTTTATAGTATAGATATATAGATATATATGGGTGGCATGGGTGGCGTGTTGGTGTAAAGATGTGGGTTCGTATCCCATGAACATCAATACTCATCCTTTTTTTCATTCAGAGGGTTTTTTTAAATATGTCTTGAACACACGTTACTACCTAATTTTCAAATTCGCTAGCCGTTTGTAAACCATAGACTGCGTTGTGTCTCCTTATATATATATATATATATATATATATATATATATATATATATATATTGTTGTGTTTGTTTAATCTTCTGGAAACAGCAGTGAAATCTCCCTTAAATCCAATGCTAACATTTCAAACTGGAAATATGGCATAATGACCAATGCATTTCTAGATAAATTATGTCTGGAAAAATTATGTCTGGAAAAATGTCTTCCAGTGATTATACTCGTATGTTTCTTTAGTCAGTTTGCTCTGTACACAGTGTATACACACGCACACACACGCATATATATATATATATATATATATATATATATATATATATATATAAGTCCCGGGTTCAATCGGGGGTAACCAGTAGATGAAGTACTCAATACATTAGTAGAGTATATACAAAATTAAATATAGAAATGGCTTCTACTGGACTAGAACTGTTTCATTCGAAAGAAATCTGTCTTGTAGAAGCCATTTCTATATTCAATTTTATATATATATATGTGTGAGAGAGAGAGTATGTAAATATATTATATTATATATACATATATATATATATCATATATATATATATATATATATATATATATATATATATATATATATATATATATATATATATATATATATATATGTGGGTCTGCGTGTATGTACGTGTGTATATATATATGTACGATATATGATATATATATATTTATATATAAATATATATATATATATATATATATATATATATATATATATATATATATATATATATATATATATATATATATATATATATATACCCATACGCTCTGACACACATTCGTAGTAGGCTATTTGCCTTATGTTTTATATATCCAATTGTTGAATAAATTTGCTTGCTAATTCTTCCTTCAATATAGTAAAACTCACTTCTGACCTGAATTTTACTCGACTTTGATTCCACCCAAGAGCTTCTGCTCTATTTCCTCAATTATTTACCCAATGTCATAAAAGAAGAAAAATAAACAGAACAACGGCTGGAAAGAAAGAAAGAACAAAAACAGACAGATAAGGGCGATAGAGACAAAAACCACTGAGAATATTTATTTCCGCTTTTATATGATCATTGAATAAATATATACTTGTAATCTCAGAAGGGTTGATGATAAAAGAAATATGTTGGTGTTGTCATTAATATTATATTAGTAGGGTGATGGGCTGGTAGCGTCGGACAATATGCTTCGTGGCATAGAGTTACGGGTTCAAATTCCGCCGAGGTTAACATTGCCTTTCATCCTTACAGGGTCGATTAATAAAGTACTATTCACGCACAGGGCGTCGATTTAATCGACTTTCCTCTCCTCCAAAAATGTCTGGCATTGTGCCTAAATCAGAAACTATTAATATTACATAAGTAAAATGCACGATCGTAACCAATACATATATCCCCCTCTTCTCCCTCATTCCTCTTCTATTTCTTCGTTTTCTTCCTTCCTTCCCTCCCCTTCATGGCTATCTTTTCTTTTCTTCTTTCTCACCCCCTTCTGTGCTTTTATTTTTGTCATTATTATCTTTATCTTTATTTTATATATATAAATATATATATATATATATATATATATATATATATATATATATATATATTGTAAGTATGTATGTATACGTACATACATATATGTATACAGACGTACAGTAGCATGCATATGTATACATATATATATATATATATATATATATATATATATATATATATATATATATATACATACATATACACATATACATACAGGTACACATACATATATGTACGCATCAGTTTAACGGACGCTTATTATAGCGCCCGCTTTGTTCGTTTGTAAATAAACTGAACAGCCTGAATTTATGCCGCACGGTGTTAAGGCAACCACGTCACCTTTTTGTTCAACACTGGCACAGGAACGATGTACTAGTTTCAAGCTTGTTAGCTATCATCAACACCGTATACCCATCTGCCAGATCGTTGAACGTTCGAAAGTATATACTTTCCTTATGAAAATTAACGGCTGAGCAGCCTAATTTGCATATCGAGTGAGTTAAATCGGTCAGGCGCACCGAAAACAATGAGTTGTAAAAAAAATGAAAACGAAATTTCATTTTTCACTCTTAGTACGGCACTTACTTAAATGTAAGTATGTATGTATACGTACATACATATATGTATACAGACGTACAGTAGCATGCATATATATATATATATATATATATATATATATATATATATATATATATATATATATATATATATATACATACATACATATACACGTATACATACAGGTACACATACATATATGTACGCATCAGTTTAGCAGACGCTTATTATAGCGCCCGCTTTGTTCGTTTGTAAATAAACTGAACAGCCTGAATTTATGCTGCACGGTGTTAAGGCAACCACGTCACTTTTTTGTTCAACAATGGCACAGGAACGATGTACTAGTTTCAAGCTTGTTAGCTATCATCAACACCGTATACCCATCTGCCAGATCGTTGAACGTTCGAAAGTATATACTTTCCTTATGAAAATTAACGGCTGAGCAGCCTAATTTGCATATCGATTGAGTTAAATCGGTCAGGCGCACCCAAAACAATGAGTTGTAAAAAAAATGAAAACGAAATTTCATTTCTCACTCTTAGTACGGCACTTACTTAAATGTAAGTATGTATGTATACGTACATACATATATGTATATAGACGTACAGTAGCATGCATATATATACATATATATGCACATACATATATGTACGCATCAGTTTAGCGGGTATACGGTGCTGATGATAGCTAACAAGCTTGAAACTAGTACATCGTTCCTGTGCCAGTGTTGAACAAAAAGGTGACGTGGTTGCCTTAAAACCGTGCGGCATAAATTCAGGCTGTCAGTTTATTTACAAACGAACAAAGCGGGCGCTATAATAAGCGTCCGCTAAACTAATGCGTACATATATGTATGTGTACCTGTATGTATATGTGTATATGTATGTATATATATATATATATATATATATATATATATATATATATATATATATATATATATATATATATATATGTATATATATGCATGCTACTGTACGTCTGTATACATATATGTATGTACGTATGCATACATACTTACATTTAAGTAAGTGCCGTACTAAGAGTGAGAAATGAAATTTCGTTTTCATTTTTTTTACAACTCATCGTTTTCGGTGCGCCTGACCGATTTAACTCACTGGATATGCAAATTAGGCTGCTCAGCCGTTAATTTTCATAAGGAAAGTATATACTTTCGAACGTTCAACGATCCGGCAGATGGGTATACGGTGCTGATGATAGCTAACAAGCTTGAAACTAGTACATCGTTCCTGTGCCAGTGTTGAACAAAAAGGTGACGTGGTTGCCTTAACACCGTGCGGCATAAATTCAGGCTGTTCAGTTTATTTACAAACGAACAAAGCGGGCGCTATAATAAGCGTCCGCTAAACTGATGCGTACATATATGTATGTGTACCTGTATGTATATGTGTATATGTATGTATATATATATATATATATATATATATATATATATATATATATATATATATATATATATGTATATATATGCATGCTACTGTACGTCTGTATACATATATGTATGTACGTATACATACATACTTACATTTAAGTAAATGCCGAACTAAGAGTGAGAAATGAAATTTCGTTTTCATTTTTTTTACAACTTATATATATATTTATCTCTTTATATCTCCCGTCTCTCTCTCTCTCTCTCTCTCTCTCTCTCTCTCTCTCTCTCTCTCTCTCTCTATCCATCCCTCCCACTATGATCAATTTAATTCTCTTTAACTCACTACACTCCATGACATGAAGTCTGCTATCAAAACTGACCAAAGAATCCTTCCACCTCTACCCCTCCCTCCATCTCAGTTTGTCATTCCACTTCCTACCTCTTGCCCCATCCTCTCTCTCTCTATATATACTATTCCGTCAGTCCCCTCACCTCCTGATTCCTCTCTCTCTATACTAGTAAATACAATTCCAAATAAATGTTTTTCTCTATATATTAAGAATTATTTCAAGAGTAACTACTATTTTGAAAATTTGGACTGTGAACAACAATTATAATTGAGTGGCTGCTATTTGCAGTATAGCAATATAAGGTTGCACTTACCAATGAAACGGTTGTAAATACCTGGATAAAATCCTTCTCTTAATGCTTACCTGTGTTTTCTCTTTTATACTGTATATATATATATATATATATATATATATATATATATATATATACATTAAGGGAGTGTATGTATACGTGTGTTAAACAGATCGAGATCAATTGCGTAGTATAAACATTCCGAAGAAACTAATCTCTGATTGAATACAACGAAATACTGCCCAGTTCAAATGTGGGAACTAACAGACTGTGATTAAAAGGGAAAACTACGCAAATCTCTGATAACAATACCAATTACAAGGGAAACAATTCTAACCCTGTCACTTATAACGTCAGCTGGCTCATTATATGGAGTTTCTGATAACAACGTAGGCTTTCCTTGTTTGGTAATTACAATTAACCCTTTTCAATGTATGGTTTCTTTGTTTGGTCATTAAAATTAACCCTTTTCAATGTATGGTTTTCTTATTTGGTCATTGAAATTAACCCTTTTCAATCTTTGGTTTCATTTCATGCGCTTTTATTAATTTATTGGTTTCATCTTTTAGACAAGCTGTAAATCAGCGTCTGCCGAGGAGAGGAGATATGAGGTGCTGTCAGTGAGAAAATTCCAGACGTATGAAACATTTAGTTGGAACAATTAAGAGAAGTAATTAGTCAGAAGGGGTGTCACAAGGAGGTAACACGTGTATTGGATGGATCTGGTTGTAGAAGTGATAGACTAGGTGGAGGAGACGGAAAATCTGCGAGCTAGTTGGCAAAGTGTGGGGTAATGAGGAAATGTGTGCCAATCGGTATACGATGTCAATATGTGTAGTAGCAACACCGTCTTAGTTTCGGGAGCATTATTCCATTCTTTATTGTGACTCTTCTTTGAGTATTGTAGAGAATCATAAACTGATCAGTGGGGAAACCTTTTTTTCTCCTATTGGCCCAATTTCATTTCTCTAACAATGTTAATGTTCTTGGGAAAGGCATGAACGTCATGGTTCTCATGATTTCATTCGCTAACAATATAGTCTTTATGACTGCCAGAATGAAATAAATATTGTTGGTTTTGTTAATGTTAATTGTGTATAGTTCTGATAGTAAAATGCATGGTTATTATCTTGTTTTAGCCCACTCTTTTATTGTACCAAATTTCTTAAACTTATGAAAATGAAACAGTGTCATTCAACCTACCATCTTAATGTGTGACCGTACACTCTATTATTTTTTCTATTGCTTTCAGGGCAATAGATTGGAAGAAACGTTAAAGCATCAGACGAAACGTTTTGGGTTTCAATCTTGCTGAGATCAACTTTTACTTTCATGATTCTGGGGTTGATAAAACTAAATACTTGACTATCAAATTACCCATCCTCTAAATTTCAAGTCTAATTATTTTTTACTTAAACTATCGTCGTTAAAATATAATTATAAGCAGTAAGATTCAGGTTGTATTTAACTGTATCAATGTGGCTATTTAAAAAAAAAAAATTAATATTGCTAAACTGCTCAAGATTCAGTTCTGTCATCTATCTCGTGTTTTCAGGTATCAACAAGGGAGCCTTTACACAGTCACTCGAACTGCTAGACGTATCAATCAACTCTCCTTCAAATAACAAGTTGTCATCCTTAAAGAAGAGAACGGAGACATTGTATAATGTAATCAAAGTTGCTCTCTAAAAAAGGAATGATTTCAGCAGGAAGGCTTTTATTATAGGTTTGCTTAATCAAAGCTGATGTAGAAATATACTACTACTACTACTACTACTACTACTAATAATAATAATAATAATAATAATACTAATACTACTACTACTACTACTACTACTACTACTACTAATCTGCTGTTGCGATTGCTGCTGCCGTCGCTGCTACCTTTGCTGCTGCTGCTGCTGCTACTACTTCTATTACAACTGCTGCTGTTGTTACTACTACTACTCTTTCCCATATAGAACAGGTCTGGAATATACGCAGATGTTTACGTTTTAAATGTTATTCTTATTAGAGTTACAAAAATTCTATTATTCTTGGCTAAGTGTTTGCAGTCATTTATCGAAAGAGTTTATTTATTATTCACTTAACTCTGCGATGGCAACGTGGGTGAAGAATGTTTGGTTCAAGTGCTGTGCTAGGTTTTAGGCAATGAGCTTTTTCCCAAAATGGCACGTGACAAGGTTTAACAGCAATGTTTCCGGCTAGCTGGATCTGCACACCAATGGCGAATCCTACCCCTCCTTCGTCTCCGCGGCTGCTCCATTAGTGAAGCCAATTCAATTCGTTTACTTTGCTAATGTCCTTCATGAATACATGGAACCTCACACAATTTCGTTCTTTCCTCACAATAACTACGAAGGAAATCAATTTACAAGACTTGAAAATCAAAGAAAATGTTAAGACAATCCAACAAGCATCATAAATGCCCGTGTGATTGAAATGTTTGCTTTGCAACAATGCCGGACCGGGTTCGATTGCACGTTGGTCAGATCGCTTTGGTGTGGTGTTTATTGCAGTTGCAGATGTGTGCTTCTTTTCATATAGACGTCTCTGTTTACATGTTTTATCTGTCTTCAAAGTTAATTTGCCTGACTTATTCACCTGGTATATGGACTCTGGCAGTTTTCATAATAAAAACAAATAAATTTCTATTTCAAATTTTTTTAAACATTTCCAGCTGATGTTTTCTATTTTCTATATTCAAATGATCATATCCAGCAAATGATCATCAAGCAAAGGATCATCAAATGATCATGACGCAAATTTCTATAATCTATTTCATGCCAGTTTGATTTCGAGTGAGTGTCACTGATGAAAGATTAACTAATCTTGGAACAGTCCCATATAACATTCTCAAAACGTACTGGCCACTCTGAGGTATATTCACAGAGGAAAATAGAGAAAAATATTTTATGATTATTGTATATATATATACGCTTATATATTTAAAACAATGTTGTTTCTGATCGAGAAAAAGCGAGAGTGTATTTGAATATATATAAAAATGAGAAAACTCATCGCTAGAACAGCCGTTAAAAAAGCTAAATGCTGTCAAAGACAGCGAGGGGCAAAAATGACTCTGAGGACAGAGACTAACAGCCAGTGATCAACATAGAGAGAATCCACAAGGCGGGAGACAGGCAGATGAAATACTTTCATATGCACCTCTGTTATATATATTTATATATTTATATATTTATATATATATATATGTGTGTGTGTGTGTTTGTGTATATATATATATATATATATATATATACACAAACACACACACACACACATTTCATCTGCCTTCCCACCTGAGGAAGGGCTTATGCCCGAAACGTCGTCCCCCACCAACACCCCACTCTCCAGAGCGTGAAATTAATAAACATTTGTTGTACTGCCTTTCTGTCTTGTCCCTGTTCAAATTTTTCCATTATATATATATATATATATATATATATATATATATATATATATATATATACATACACTTTCACGCATACATACAAGACTCATAATTTCACGTTGCTCCATTCCACTCAACTGACAAAAATGAGTTCTTTTCCTGTAATTCCATATTCCAACCCTGTCACACCCTGTGTCACACTGAATTTCCCAGAGAATTACGTTAAAGGTAGACGTGTCTGAGTAATGCTCAGCCACTTACATGTTAATTTCATAAGCTGGCTCGATCAAATAATTAGGACACTTGTCATTGAAGACGATGGAGGTCCATCGATTGATCGATCGGTCGTACATTCACTAACAGTCGCCCAACCAGACAATCAGCCAGTCAGACAATCAGCCAGTCAAAGTATCAGCCAGTCAGGCAGCCACACAAGCAATCAGAGCCAGCCTGTTTGTAAATGGAACGTCGCCGTATATAGTCTGACCTTGAAGAATGACTTTTAATTAAATATCAATTCATAATTACACCTACATTTAGATAAATGAAATTAATTAATGATAACACCAAATTTTCCTCTTTTCATTACATGGCCATGGTAGTGGTGATTGCGATGTTGATGAGATATGGTGATGGCTGGTAAAAACGATACCATTTGTGCTAATGGAGGTAGGTCTGGTCATTATTGTTGTTGTTTTTCTGTTGCCCTCGATCAACCCTGAAGGAGCAGACATATCAATTGTGACCCCAGCCCACCATTTATCTCTGTTTTTTGCGTGTTGATTTGTTTTGTTTTGTTTTTATGGTATTTGTAGACGTTTAAGTGAAGATGTAGAGGTTCAGGTATTTGTGATGTGCAGTGGCAGTAGTGGTGATAGTAATGTTTGAAGTTATGTAAGCCCACGTCAGCCCTTATCGAATAGACTTATAGTCATTCTTCCTCTCTTACTCTCTCTCACTCTCTTTGGGAGATATTAATACCACAGGCTCCTCCCACAGTACCTATTATCTTTCGGATCATGCTCTCCTTCGTAGTAAGGCTTCACTCCGTCTTGCCCTTATGTGATTTCAATGTACCTAGGCCAATTAACACTCAACCTTTGAATACCCATGAGAAACAAATTGAGCTCTGTAACAAGGCTCTTTAACAAGGCTCTTGACTCTGTTGAGATAACTGAGGACATTGAATCACATTGGAAAGCACTCTGAGATGCTATACATACTACATCGCTAGAGGTTCTCGAAAGACGTGTTCGGAAGCACCAGGATTTGTTTGATGATAACAACCACAAGGTCCGGCTGTTAATCCAACAAATGCACAGCTCCAAAACAGCAGGCACACAGAAAGTGCAAGACTCAGGTTCAATATGCTCTTAGGAAAATAAAAGAGGCTTGGTGGTCTGCAAAGGCTACTGATCTCCAACAAGCTGTAGATAGGAAGGACTCTAAAGCCTTCTATGATGGTCTGAGGAAGGTGCATTATCCTCAAGAGAGCGGTGTCCCGCCGCTTCTCTCATCTGATGGGCAGATGCTTTTGACAAGTAAGTCGGACATCTTGAAAAGATGGAAAGAGTAATTTGAAACTTTATTAAACTCCACCCCTGTCATTGATGACGATGTCACAGCATCCATGTCCCAACATTCCTGAAATTTTAATTGAACCAACACTGCAGGAGGTGAAGGACTCCCTCAAGGAAATTTACTGCAGCAAAGCACCTAAGGTTTATAAGAATGGTGGACGAAAGAAGGTTAGAAAACTGCATGAGCTTTTCATAACAATTTGGAGAGCCAATTGTGTTCCTCAGGACTACAAGGACGCGCCCGTCAAACATCACTACAAGAACAAACGGAATAATGATTGTTTCTACTTTAGGCACAAGGCCAGCAATTACCCAGTGCATTACTGGTACTTTATTTTATCGAACCCGTAAGGATGAAAGGCAAAGTCAACCTCGGCGGGATTTGAACTCAGATCGTAAAGGGACGTAACTATGCTGGAAAGCATGGCGTCCGACCCTCCACCGATACTGCCAATCCACCGCCTTCAAACGGAATAATAATGTATGTGATAACCATTGTGGGATATCACTTCTGACAATTGCTGGTAAAATGCTAATCAAGCTGATACTCAATAGGATCATCAAACATATCGTCGATGATATTTATCCTGAATCACTGTGTGGCTTCCGTTGAGGGCTTGACACAATCAACATGATTTTTTCTCTCTGTCAGTTTCCTGAAAAGGTCCGAGAGAGAAATCACGAGCTACTTATGGTGTTCGTAGATCTAACCAAGGTCTTTCACGCTGTAAATCAGCAAGCACTTTGAAAAGTTTTAAAGAGACCTAGGATACCTGCTAAGATGCTTAACACCATTGTCTCCTTCCATGAAGGAATAAAATTTACTGTTTTATCTGATGGCGAGTTGTCAGATTCTTTTGATGTGACAAATGGCACAAAACAAGGCAGTGTCATGATTCCAGTTCCATTCTTCACAGTGATACTAAAATATGCCTTCAGCGAAAACGACACAGGTGTTTAATTACAATTTTGAATAAGTGGCCGACTCTTCAGCCACCAGAGGTTCAAAGCTACCACCTGCGGACCAAAATGATCTCTTTTTTGCATATGACGCTTCACTTGTAGCAAGATCTTTAGAGTGAAGTCTAAGAATACGTAAACCGTTCTTATGTTGCAAGTAAAGCCCTCTGGCGTAAAATCAGCATAAAAAAATCAGGTGATCTACCAACCATGCTCTATGACCAAACAAATACAAGGTGTCAAAGGGAAACCGCCAGTTCACTAGTTCTCAAATACCCCAATAAAGGCGGATAGGAAGAATCTCAAGTATGTGAAATCGTTCACATATATTGGCAGTAAGAAGATTCCGTCATATTCATACACACACATACACACACCTGTGCGTGTGTATGTGTATATATATATATATATATATATATATATATAGGCGAGGGAAATGGCTTCGTTTGGGTAAGATGATATATATATATATATATATATATATATATATATATATCATCTTACCCAAACGAAGCAAGCCATTTCCCTCGCTGGTTAACGGTAGTCTGACAACCATTTGCCTCCATCATGGATTAACTAAGCGCTCTCGCCATAATAACACATTTTGAACTGCTTATCCTCAAGAACTATGAGCTGTGAACAATATTATTTTTTCTTTCCCATTGCCTTATCATGTTCCACATCACCCCCTTTTTTCCTTTTTTTTCTTTTTTCTCCTTTTTTCTTTTCACTTCAAAAACCTTGTTTGTAAATAATATTATTCTTTCTTCCCCATTTCCTTAACATGTTCAACATCACATCAATACAAATTCCCCCATTTGATAATGCATAAAATGCTGAAACCGTAATAGAGAATTATTAAATGTATAAATAAATAAATAAATGCCATTGTTAATTAATAAATAAATTAACTAATACCTTAACACTTCACACAAAGTAAAATATTTTGTTTTAAACATTTTCTAACCCAGAAAAAAGGAGAGAAAAATAAAAGGAAAAAAATATATTTTCTTCCTAATAATCGTCTTTTTCTCTCCTTGTTCATATATATATATATATATATATATATATATATATATATATATATATATATATATATATATATATATATTCCAACTCGTGTGCTCCTTTCCACATTTTATAATTATTATATATATATATAATTCAAGAAATAAGAGTAACATGGTTGTCTGTACAGTAAGGGCTTTATTCTCAGTGCTGACAATTGTTTCTTTGATATGGTAGGTCTAGAGTTCGCTAATCGCTAGATGTTGCGTCAATCGATCTCCAATACTTTGTTTATAACCAGTTAATTCATCAGAGCGAGCGAATGCAAGGATAATATACAAGCCATGGCTTTTATAGAGAAGTGGTATTAGACCAGAACAATAATATCAATAACAAAATAACTAGATACTGAATAGTTAAATTAATAACATCAATATAAGTAAGGAATAGAATATAATGATAAAATGATAAAACTACCATGGTAACCTAAGTGATATGATACAGATGTATGAAGTTGACATGTGAAAACTACTATAGGTTACTTTAGATATAGTTTTTGAGGGATGAAGAGATAGCTAATAAAATGTACCCAGAATTAGATTTTTGGAATCTACCCCTTTAAGTGCAATTATGAGAGATCTAGATACAAGTGTGCTGTGGGTCTAAAGGCACGCTAACAGTAAACCGGAGATTGATTTATGGTCTGACAGATAAGTATTTTCGTTGTATTAACTTAGTTATATTGATAGAGTGAGTGTATAAAGATATATGGTTCTTAGGTGGTATTAATTGAAATTGTAGATTCAGTATTTTAAGGTTTAGGTGATTTATTCTAAATGTTGGGATTGCTAGTTCGAATCATGTGCGTTTATATTTCACAACTTCGATGACAAATAGCGTCTAATTAAGACAATAAATCAACAATAAAATATGCATGGTAAATAGATAGAGAACATGATGAATAAAATTGGGGATAGGGTACATTGAGATGATCATAATAATAAGAAGAAAATAAGAAAATAAGAGTTTCAAGGAGTGTAAGGGTAATAAGATAATGTACTTAGAATTAAGTTCATCTGTTAGAGATCATGGGTGCTAATATGAGATCTGTAGATATAATTGTTTGGTCCGAAAGAATAAACAGCAGCAAAGGCTAGATTGATTTATGGGCTGACATGATAATTGGTAGATGTTTGTAGATATTACTGCCCATCTTGGTGGTATAGATGTAGGGAGGCTGGAAGTGTTTATAAAAGATTATGGTTCTGAGGTGGGCTGTGTGAGAATGCGGATTTCATACGTTAAATTCTAAGTGATTTTCCATTAAGTTTGGGGATGCTGGTTCGAATCACGGTGGTTTAAATCTCGTAAATTTAGTAACAATCTTATATCTGCAGAAAATTGACTTTTCTATTTTGCTGTTAAGCAGCATTTTATTGTACCTTAAGATATGTAGCAATTCAAGGTTGCAGAGCCCGCAATGGGACATACCGCTGCTATAGGCCTTTGCGGCCGCTAATTTTGACCAGCTAATATTGTAATCAAGGTTTTTGTCCTTAAGTTGCCAGATTTTATTGGCGAGCGTTGTGGAATTCACCAGTGCACGGTTCTTCATTGAATGTCTGTGTACATAACATCTTTTTTTAAAAACACCCGCGGTGGATCCAATATAGTGCCAGGTGGAGTTGCCCGAGTTTACAGTACACATGTACACTAAGCTAGAATCCAGGCATCTATTCGCTAATGGGCACTTATCTGGTAGGTGGCAATTGCAGTTTGAAGTATTATTCTGTGCAGCTTTCGCATTGCGGTTCTGCAAATTGTTATGTGTGGGTTGCGATTCATGCCTATTGAAGTTTTGCTTCTGTCAGACCATAAATCAATCTCCGGTTTACTGTTAGCGTGCCTTTAGACCCACAACACACTTGTATCTAGATCTCTCATAATTGCACTTAAAGGGTTAGATTCCCAAAATCTAATTCTGGGTACATTTTATTAGCTATCTCTTCATCCCTCAAAAACTATATCTAAAGTAACCTATAGAGTTTTCACATGTCAACTTCATACATCTGTATCATATCACTTAGGTTACCATGCTAGTTTTATCATTTTATCATTATATTCTATTTCTCACTTATATTGATGTTATTAATTTAACTATTCAGTATCTAGTTATTTTGTTATTGATATTATTGTTCTGCTCTAATACCACTCCTCTATAAAAGCCATATCTTGCATATTATCCTCACATTCGCTCGCTCTGATGAATTAACTGGTTATAAACAAAGTATTGGAGATCGATTGACGCAACATCTAGCGATTAGCGAACTCTAGACCTACCAGATCAAAGAAACAATTGTCAGCCCTGTGAATAGAGCCCTTATTGTACAAATAACCATGTTACTCTTATTTCTTGAATTATTATTACTCCAAGTATAACCTACATAGAAATCACCGTGAACTCGCTGCATCACTATGGAAGCGTCTTGTTGAGTCAAACTAGGCCATACGTTAATACCATCCACAACAGGGAGTACTCTAACTGGACTACCTCTAAGTGGATTGCCTATAACGATAACTTGTTATCCCGTGTATATATATATATATATATATATATATATATATATATATATATATATGTATGTATGTATAGATTCTGTGGTGCTAAAACCTGGAGACCAGTAATCATGGGAGTACTCAATACATGGGGAGAAGTATATCTTTACTTAGTTTTTTTTTATTTAGAATTCCATTTTGGAATGAAATCTTGCCTTTTTCTTAAATTCAAAGAGTCTAATTTGACGGGGATTTAGCTGCAGTTTCTAGCAGGACAAGTGAACTGAAACTGACTGAAAGGGAGAGCAAACGTCATAGCTATAATGACTGTCGTGGTGAGGGTGGATGTGTATATGATAGCGAGAGAGAGGGAGAGAAGTTTCTGAACTAAAACAAAACATGGCCCGAAATGGCCAAATGCCAAAAGTACTTATAAACCATTGCAATACCGTAGCAGATGCCAGAAATGAGAATTAAGTGAAAAAAAATGTTTATATATGCTACTGCAACAAAGCCAGCATACCTCAATCCTTTATATAGTTCAAATGTTTATAGGGGCATCATAATGTCTTCTTCTTCTTCTTCTTCTTCTTCTTCTTCTTCTTCTTCTTCTTGTCATGTTGCAGGGTTCAGATATATTTCGCTGTTACTGCACTCATAAAGTTCTGTCAACATCCTGTGAGTGATGAGCAGATTTTTGCAGCGGATTGAATTATTAATGAACCTGCCAGGTTTCTAGTGATAGCATCTCAAACATTAATTTCTATTCTCTTCCTTGACTTTGTTTTGTCTATAGTTGAAATTATTCTTTCAACAATAACATTATTTGCTGGAGTTACCAAACAGTTTAGAGTATATATGGCAAATTCTTTGAAATGTTTGTGAAATGATTAAAGAGTTTGCTTTGCATTCAATTGGTTCTGGGTTCATTCTTGCTTTGCAGAACCTTAAACAAGTATCTTCTACTATAGCCTTGGGTTCATCAATGCTTTATGGGGGGGATTTGGTTGACGGAAACTGCAGAAAACCGTCGTATATATATTCTTATGTCTATCTGTTCTCTCCTTATCTGAACTTTCCTGAAGAAGGACTTCTGTCGGAAACGTTGAAACTTCATCCACTTCCTCCAAATGTGAACCTAATGTAACTGTGTAAATTTGTCTCCGGTGTTTTGTTTGTTTCATTTGTTCACTACATATAACAACACAATCGGTACATTATATGGAAGGAATATATTAGGTTAACGCTTGAAATAGCAGGAAGGGGTTCTTAACGTTTCGGACGCTAGTCCTTCACCAGAAGAAGAAAGTATATATATATATATATATATATATATATATATATATATATATATATATATATATATATAAGAAAGTAAGTCCATAGAATCATTTGATAAAATATATAGTGCATTTCCTCTCCCAATCAGTATAATTAACCACACAAATAATCAATTAAACAAGGCTATAAGTTTAAAAACCTCCTATGAAGAAACAATAAATAAATAATTGATAGCTATTTTATCCGCGATCAACAGCCACAAGATTTACCTACTATTTCTAATAGCCTGTAGAAATCGATTAGATATATAGCCAACCATACACAATTAGGTACAAAATAATGTTGATTATTTAATTAATTAATTCGTCATTGAGCCACACCGTGAATGGTTGCCAAAAACACACATATATATATGGCTCTCTCTAGTTTATGTATATGTAAATCTGTATTTTATATATATATAAATCTATATATTTTATATATACATATATCGTTTCTGAATTTGTTTAGCAAGATTCTTTATCTGAAACCGTGTGTTGAAACCGATATTGTAATATTTTGGGAGGGTCATGTGGCCAATAAGAAACACACCCACCAGAAACAATTAGAAGACAACAATCTCTTAACCCTGTTTATGTACTCCCGCTACGTTGATGATATAAACATCGTAGTAAAAACACCCCCACTAGAGAACAGTCAGTAATTAGAGAAAAACACCATGGAAAGCATCCAGCAAATAGCTAACTCCATCCACCAGGGCATCAAAGTTACTATAGACTACCCAAGCAAACACCCCAACCATCGATTACATGTACTAGACACAGAGGTCTGGTTAGAAACAAATAATAACAAATAACAAATCCTCTATTCCCATTATGCCAAACCCATGACTTCCAAATACCTGATCCACCGAAACTCAGCTGTTTCGGATCACACCAAAATCAACAGATTGATTGCGGATTTAGTAAGGGTGATGAGGAACGTGTCCCGCATGTGCAACCCCAAAGAAATAGTGAGACACATACAACACTTCATCCACCGTATGCAGTTCTCGCGCTACAATCAGAGAGATAAAATTAGAGTATATAGAGGAGCCAGAACCAAATGGGAAAAAAGGGTAAATAATTATACAAATTGGACCTGCCCCTTGTATAGGAGCAAATTTTGAAATAGAATAGTAAGAACTAGGAATAAGGTTAATAAAATAAACTCATGGTATGATAGCAATAAATACCAGAGTGTAATGTTCATCAATACAACCCCTAGAGGTGAACTAGCTTACAAATTTAGAAGGCCCCCTAGATAAACTTAAACTAAATATTAAGATAGTAGAAAGACCAGATACCTCCATAAAATCACTAATTAGTAATACATACCCTTTTCAAAGACCTCCCTGTATAGATAGGAAATACATAATCTGTAAGCTAAGCCCCCATATTAACTGTAAAACTAGAAACATAGTATATAGCATAAGATGTACTGAGGGACAATGTAAAAATAAGAATATAATGTACATAGGTGAGACAGCTCGTAGCATAGGAGAACGATTAAATGAATACTGGCGAGAACTCCAAGATAGAAAAGACTCATCAATACTCCACCAACATGCTAAAATAGAACATAAGGGCAAATTAGAGAACATAGAGATAAAAATAGAATCTACACACAGAAAAGACGCAATGTTTAGACAAATCACAGGGGCAATAAACATAAATGAACTCCAACCAAAATTAAATAGAAAACATGAATGGAATAGCAACATCACAACTTATAATTAAGGACAAAATGAAAACACACACACATAGAACAAACAACTATCTAGTAACATGTAAATAAACAAAAACACACACATACACCCGGATGTAACACATGCGCAAACTAAGCACACAACACACAAAAACAAGATGGCGTAGGACAGAACAAAGGAGAGGCACAAAACAAAGAAAAAATCCCAGTCACTGAAGAGGTCACAGAATGTGTGACGAAAGAACTTTGACAATATATGAACAACCATCTGTTTGTGGAACCAACCAACCAACCGGAAATTTATAAAATTTATATTTATAAAATATATAAAATTTATAATATATTGAAGTGAAAGCAACTGGTGATTGTGTTTCTTATTGGCAACATGACCCTCCCAAAGTATAACAATATGTATATATATGTATATATATATATAGAGAGAGAGAGAGAGAGAGAGGAGAGAGAGTTATTTGTGTATGTGTTTGTGTCCGTGGTTACATTCGTGTGTGTTTATCTCCCATAACTTAGCGGTTCAACAAAAAGAGATCAATAAAATAAGTATTGATGTCGATATACCAAATCTACACCACACCATTCCGCAGTCTACGACTGAAACAAATAGAAGAATAAATAATAGTCATACCAAGCCAGATTAATGTTTTTCTTTTTAATTTTACTATTTTCAAAATCATTTTCTAGTCTACAATCTGCCACAGCATTACTCCTATATTGCTGCTCAATTTAGCGAGAAGATTCAATATTTTATCCACTATTATAGAAAGATTTAGACAATGAACTGTTTTGAATGCATTATTTTCATTACATAATCTAGAATCCTGTCAGTCTATAGCTTAACAGTAAGCTAACATCTTTTGACAGGAAAAGTTTCTGACATGCTGATTTTCCTTGAAGCTAAGCAGATGATTACCAATTTCTTTAAATTTGGTTCCAAAATCTATCTTTTTAATACTCAACAGTTTTAATAGTCAACAATTTTACAAACACCATTATGCATCAGAGTTCTTTTTAGGTGTAGCTAAATCTTTACATAGTTCATAAGGATTATCGTAACGGACCGAAACATTCACTTATTCAAAATATTCTACGTCGAGTGAGGCAAACACAAAATCCCCATTATCCATTGTACGATAGAACATTTCCTTCAATATTCTTTGTAATTTGGTATCAGTTCTATCAGAGTTTTCCATAACTGCAAAGTAGCCTTTTAGTTCTGGCCAGTTTAATAGAACATTAAACATAACGTTCCCTCTAACAAATGATCTAGTTTTAGAAACCTTCTGAAACGGTGAAGGTGCCTGATATGTATAATCACGATATAATGTTTAGCGTATAAATTTATATTCTTATGCAAATCATTAGTTTAAGGTTTGGTGTAAGTGTTTCGACAGCATGCTATATACACAAAGTTAAAGAATTGCATACACATTTTGCATACAACTTGGTGATGCCGCCTTTATTCTGATACGCATTGAATTTTTACTTCCTACCATCACTTGCAAAAAAAGATGCAGTTTTCTAAATTCATATCATATTACCTTTCGTATTCAACAACGTGTTAAACGAAGACTGATTGTAGCGGATAAAACAATAATTAAGCCTAAAGAAGCTTTATGTTCAGGTTATCTTCTCTTTTACACAAAATCCTTTACATTACATAAATGTGCTTCTTAAACGTAATATCCAATGATTAATCATTAAGAAACACAAATTTCCTTCCTTGAACACATTCCTTCAAATCTGTCTCTAGAGCTGAACTGATTATATTTTCAATTATCTGCGAGCACTTATTTAAATGTAATTTTATGCTACTAAGAGATCTGCATTTTCCATAATTGTTTTTGTAACTTCACTCACATGATCGATAGCCATCACTGAATGATGATAATTTCAGCCTTGTTAATAATTTCAACAGATTCAGAATTTGTCATGGTCACAAATGAAGATAAATTACATTAAAAATGCTTCATGTGGAGCAAAATTTACTATAGTGTTTGCTGTAACCACGAATACATTTTCTTCCATTTTTATATGTACGTTCGGTCACAATCATAAAGTATGATTCCACGTAAGTAGTTTTGTGAAGAGGGTTCGAATAACGAATATCTGCATGTCAGGATTATCATTTGTAAGCAAATATATGACTAAAGGAATGCCAACTATCAACATCTCGAAGTTTTATATATTTAGGATTACATTGTCCAATGTACGCTTCTTTTTTTTTCAAGGCAGAAATGTGAGATTTGAGCGAGTCTTCATACTATTTAAAGTAGGTCGAGCGACGATATAGACGTGTCCTTTTTGGCAACATATGATGAATTGGTAAAATCGTTTGCGTGTTTTGTTATATCTTTTAACGTTCTGAGTTCAAACTCTGCCTAGTTTCACTTCACCTCTTTCTTTATTTTCTGAGATCATATTTCTAGGAAGAGGTTATGTTTTGGTCTTATTTTTTTTCTACTCCATTAAGTATCGATAATGCAAAGTATCGACCAATAATTGGTATCGATCTAATTTACGAAAGGCTATTCTAGTAATGAGTGAATTAATGGCTTTATAAGAAACGAAAATTCTAATACATGTCACTGAATGGTTATTTGTATATAGTCAAAACAGAAATACAAATGTTAAAATGTTTGATGATGTACCTCTCTGTACATTAGTATATCTGTACGTATGTGTACGTGTAAAGATATGAGTGAGTATGTGTCTGTGTGTGTGTGTTTGTGTGTATGTGCATGTACGTGTGGGAGCGCAAGTGTGCGTGTGTGTGAGACGATCGCTGACTCATAGGTGGAATGAGATTGAAGACATGATAGAGAAACGTAATAAGGGAAAACGAGGACCGCGATTGTACCTATTCCCAAGAAAGGTAATTTTCGGAAACCATACAATTATTATGGAATACGTCTGATACAGGTGGCTGCCAAAATTTATAATCGCGTTGTCCTAAACAGGCTTCGACCAGAAATATGAAATATTAAAAAAATGCTACACCCAAACTAAAATGGATTTATATCATCTAGATTTATATCATCATAGATTATGGCTCTCCGACGTCTAATAGAGGAAGTAAGAAAATGCAGCCATATTGACCTTTTTAGACTTTCGAATAGCATTAGCCGTGAACGTATGTTTGACGTTCTACTTGCCTACGGTATTCCTCTCAAACTTGTTAATGGAATCAGGATCATATTCGAAAACAGTCTCACTACAGTACTGACAATAGAAGGAGAAAATTACGTCTTTCACGTAGTCACAGGCGTACTTCAAGGCGACTCCTTCACACCGTATCTATTTATAATTATACTTGACTATGCACTACATGTTGCTTTTGATGGCTTTACGCTTCAAAAGCGTAGAAGCACAAGACATCTGTCACAACAGCCACTAGATATGGATTTTACTGATGACATTTTCTATGTGCAGATTCAATGGGTAAGGCAGACGATCGCTTACAGAAGCTAGATGTTTCTACTCAAGCTACGGGACTCTTCCTAAATGTCAACAAAAACAAATACATGACCATCAACTCAGATAAAGAAACAAACACCAAATCATCAAGCAATACTGTTCTCGAAAAAGTAGATGATTCCAAATACTCGTCAAATTATATACCTACTCGTCAAATTATATAAACAGGATAGCACTAGCATGGCTTGCTGTGAACTTGTTAGATAAGGTGTGGGAATTTAACATAACCACAAAAACAAAAGTTAGGTTATTCAAGGCTTCAGTGGAATCAATCTTACTATATTCCTGTGAATCGTGGTTGATGATAATACCTATCACTTCAGGTGGTTGCTACATACGGATACTAAGAAGGATAAAAACATCAAACCTCTTGACCTGTTACAAGCAACATTCTCTACGACAACCTGCCGCCCATTATCCATACCATCCTTGTTATGCGTCTTCAACTTACAGGTCATATCATGAGAGGCAGGAACCTGCTACAAAACTTGTACTATAGGAGTCGACTAATGTGAAAAACAAACACGGAAGACATTAAAGTAGGTTATTGAGGAAGATACAGATCTACCTGGGGAAGAACTGAGGCAGTTAATGTTTGATAGTGTGAGATGAAAAGGTTTTATCATGTCACTACAAAGAAGTGGATGACTTTAGTAGTAGTATTCGTAGTGTGTTTTCATTTGGTTGTGAAAGGGTTGATGGAGGAGGTGATGTTGTTTCAGATGTATCAGTGTTTGGTGTGGCGAGGGGTGAGTTTTCTGGAGTGGGTTTTGGTGTCTGTTTGGGAGTATTTTCTGGCTTTTTGTGTTTGTGTCTTCCACTTGCAATGGTGTGAGAGTGTTGTCTGGTTTCCTCCGAGTTTTGTAAAATACGTCCACCGTCCCAAATCCCCTGCCTCGGGCGATATGAGATTTGTGTTCCCGTATGTAAACCTAAGCCTTTTGGATTTGGGAGTCGGTGGCGCACTTCACACGGCGTGACTTCACACCTAATGTACGGTATGTTACCGTACAACGTTGCACGTTTTCCAGCACGTTGGATGGAGGTGTGAGATTGACTCTGTGACGCTTTCTCTTTAGCATCTGCTTAGCCCCTCTTATTTCATTTTCGTTAACAGTTATTGTTTCTGTATTTTTCGTTGTCCTGCGAAGGAAACTAATTTTGAGAGATCCTACTGTGTGTTGTGTTGGGAAGGGTCACATCCTGCTTTGTCGCCGGGTTGGTATACGTGGTTGACAGGTCAGTGTTTATTTTGTTGCTACTGTTGCTGCTGTTGTTGCAGCTGCTGATGCTGCTGTCATTGTTGTTATTGTTGTTGTTCATATATTTATTTGTGTCATTGATTTTTGTTGTTGTTGTCGAGTTGGTGGTTGTGGTGTTGGCGAAGGTGACATTAGTGTTGTTGCTGTTTTTGATTAAGTTTGTTTTGTTTGTTTTTGTTGTTGTTGTTGTTGTTGTTATTGTTGTTGTTGTTGTTGTTGTTGTTGTTGTTGTTGTTGTTGTTGTTGTTGTTTTTCTTTGATGATCTGAACATGATGGAGGTGGCGGCGTTGTTGGATTTGAGTAAGGCGAGCTATTCATTTTCATATATTTTATTGTATGAATTTTGTCGTCACCGTTTATGTTAGTTTTATTGTTATTGTTGCTGCTGCTGTTATTGTTGTAGCTGTTGTTGATGGTGCTGATGGCGGTAGGGATAGTGTTTGTGTTGGTACTGATGATAGTGGTGGGGGTGGGGGTGATGGAGGTGGTGATGTTATTGTTGAGCTTTAAACTAGAATGCGAGTACGTGACAGTTGACTGGAAGATGAAGAGCGAGTTGTTGACTTCATTTTTTAAACGCTCATAGCCGTGAACATTAGGAAATAAAGTTCAAATATTTTGGCCAAAGGCCCAAATATTATAGAATCGTCTTTTCAGAGGGCAATGTATGGCGCCCTATTAACAGTTTCTAACAAAATTATTTCAACAAATCATACTTCAAACAACTTAAAACAAAAAAACCTGTCGGAGAGCACAATAACTCGTCTTCACAAGTCAGTCTCCAGTAATATTAATAATAATAATTGTTTCTACTTTAGGCACAAGGCCAGCAATTATCCCAGGGTATTACTGGTACTTTATTTTATCGATCCCGTAAGGATGAAAGGCAAAGTCAACCTCGGCAGGATTTGAACTCAGTTCGTAAAGGAACGTAACTGTGCTGCAATGGATGGCGTCCGACCCTCTACCGATACTGCCAATCCAAATAATATGACTATTTCTACCACTGCTAGTACTACTGAGACAAGGACAGAGGCGAAAAACAGTCGAATGCCTTATCAATCAAAGCTAACTTGGTGACAAAGGTTAACAGTAGAAGCGACAACATCAACATATTTAGTCAAATACCATTCGAAATTAGAATTAAAATTAAAATTTAATCAGGGAGCCTATGATTGACAAACAAATGTCCCTAGTTCAAATTTTAGTAAAGTCATTACTAGATGCAACAGACATGAGAAGTCAGAACTATTCTCTCATTAGCGGGGTTTTATTTTTCTCTTCCCATTTTCAGTCATAGCATAGTTGAAGGATGAAGTAGCATTATATCTCTTTATTCGTTTATCTGTTTGAATATTTATTATCGTATTTTGTATATAATAATATTCCTTGTTACTGTTTTAAAACAGCAAGAATAATGAAGAATTGTCTGTGCACAGGAATGTTCTGTTCAAAAGCGCCAGTTTATCGGTTTTCTCATCGATGAATATCGATGGAAGATATAGACACACACACATATATACAATATACAATATATATATATATATATATATATATATATATATATAAACCACAGACCCTCCATCTCAACTCACCTTTTGAAAAGCAGAAGAACTGCGAAACCGGTAAAGGAACCAAATAAATATATATATTTTTTTTAAAAATAAGACTCCAGTTGCATTTTCGATTTCATCTCTTTTTCTTTATACTTTCACTCGTGTAGGACACCTCGGTTATTTTTCATTTTGTAAAAAAAACCTCACTTTCTAATATATATATATATATATATATACATATATATATATATACATATATATATATATATATATATATATATATATATGCTTTCATCACACCGCTCTCAACAAACCTCACAGAATTATATGCACGACATTTAGCAGAGTTCTCCAAACGGTAGTATATACATACACACACACACTCACACACACACGCACACGCGCACGCACACGCACACACGCCCCACACACACACACACCCACCCACACACACACATATATATATATATATATATATATATATATATATATATATATATATATATATATATATAGAGAGAGAGAGAGAGAGAGAGAGAGAGAGAGAGAGAGAGAGAGAGAGAGATTGCCTAAATTTCACACGCCTGAAAACATATGCTGATGGATAACGGAACGAAATGCCTGTTGAGAAAGAGATATCCTCGTTCCATCTTAGGATACATTACTGGTATGCATGTTACGCAACTTGGTGTGTAGCTCTCGTATTCCCAGAAACCAACCGAAGATATTTATATAATTGTTTCTGCTTTTGGCCCAAGACCAGCAATTATCGCAGTGTATTACTGGTGCTTTATTTTATCGACCCCGTAAGGATGAGAGGCAAAGTTAACCTCGGCGGGATTTGAACTCAGATATAATATCTATCGATCAGATCCAGGTTCGTCTTTAACCTGTTTGTATTTTCAATGTTGTAGTGGCGTTGTAGCAACATGTCTCCGGTCACAATTTTCAGTGTATTGTTATTACTCTGAGCTATATTTTATCGATTTATCGATATCACCTCATTGAGTGATTTGAACCAGCCTAACAAGATTGATTTCGGAAACTGCTAATCGCAGTTGCAACTTCGATTTTACTCAATATTATATATATATATATATATATATATATATATATATATATATATATATATATTAGAAAGTGATGTTTTTTTACAAAATGAAAAATAACCGAGTGAAAGTATAAAGAAAAAAAGATGAAATCGAAAATGCAACTGGGGTCTTATTTTTAAAATATGTGATGTGAGAAAAACCACCGACCCTCCATCTCAACTCTACTTTTGAAAAGCAGAAGAACTGCGAAAACAGTAAAGGAACCAAATAAATATATATATTTTTTTTTAAATAAGACTCCAGTGCATTTTCGATTTCATCTTTTTTTCTTTATATATATATATATATATATATATATATATATATATATATATATATATAGCTTGTGTGTCGGGATCCAATTATAGCCACCACTGCATAGAGGAGGAGCGGATAAATGTATGGAATTTTGAAGTAACTAAAAAAGCTCTCTTGCAATAAATTGACCATTGTTTTCTTTGACCTTTTATCTATGGATATCCTGCATACATATACATGCATATAAATATATATGTATCCCCCCTTCTCTCTCTCTCTCTCTCTCTCTCTCTCTATCTATCTCTCTCTCTCTCTCTCTATCTCTCTATCTCTCTCTCTCTCTCTCTCTCTGTTCGTGTGTGTGTACGGTAGTACTTTAAGACACTTACAATATTCATCTATCTGTTCACCTGAACCAGGCCTGATTTGCGACCATTTGACAACTACTTCTACAATCTTTAGGGGTACCAAAGTTAGTTCTTAGATCAGTTCCTTAAATGGTGTCTAATGAACAGTACCACACCTAATAAAATCAGATGTTTCCACACACACGACTTTAAAAAGTTCATTAAAAATTTTTAAAATGTTTACATCAAGAGTTTCTTTCTTTTAATTTATTGATTTTCAATTTTCTAAATGCATTTTGTTCACACGGTTTCTGTCTAGGGAATTTTACTCCAAGTGTATAACAAAAGGTGATTGCTTAAGGTGATGCCATGCAGTGGTACCGAACCAGAAACCACATTTTTACGAAGCGAAGTTCACAATCACGTGGTCATGTCTGCTAAAGTTTTTAGTTTCTACTTTTTATGTATGTGTTTATTTTTCTTCATTTTGATTTTTCTAACATAATAAACGAGTGGAATTTTTCTTGTAATTGCTAAAATATTTAAACACCGACCGTTTACAATATTAGTCGTTTTTCTTTGTGGTAAAGATGTTCTTCTAGCAGCCCCATGCCACAATACTGGAGTAGTGGTGTTGAAGACGTCTTTCTTAAAAATTTCATTAACATCAATGAAGCAATAACAAATTTAACGAATATTATATAAAAAACAACTAAGATGAAATAAAAGGTCAGGAGTTAAATATTTTCGTATTTAGCCCTTAAGTGGATTACAGCAGGCGTGAAAAATGGTTAAGTCTTTCTTACTTTTTTAAAGTTTTATTTTTTATTATTTTTATTTTTATGAATTTATTTTTATGAATTTATTTTTTTCCTGTCCGATACGAAACACTAAAGGTTTCTGTCGAAAGAGAAAGATTGAAAATTTAACGAATTTGATAATTATGCTCAGATCCAGTAGTTATGTATGTATATATATGTATGCATGTATGTATGTGTGTATGTATGTATGCATGTATGAATGTATGTATGAATATATGTATGTATATATATATGAATGTATGTATGTATGTTCTTCTGGCTTTATAATATTATAAATTTTAAAAAACGCATGTATGTTTGTATATTTGTATGTATGTATGTGTGTTTGTATGTATGTATATATATGTATGTATGAATGTATGTATGTGTGTTTTATGTATGTATATGTTTACGTATGTATGGATGTACGTACGTATGTATGTATGTACGTATGTATATATGTATGTAAGAATGTATATATGTATGTATGAATGTACGTATGTGTGAATGTATATATGTACGTACGTACGTATGTATGCATGTATATATGTATGTATGTATGTATGCATGTATGTATGTATGGACTGTACTATAGACAATGTGTTTATGTTGTTGATTTGTGTAGTTTAAAAAAAATAAACATTAAAACTCCCTTAAACAAACGTATTTATTGTAACGACAACTGTAAAAACAACTGTAATTTCACAAATAAAACGATGAAAATATCAATAAAA
The DNA here is from genome assembly GCA_964016885.1 of Eledone cirrhosa. Lineage (NCBI taxonomy): Eukaryota > Metazoa > Mollusca > Cephalopoda > Octopoda > Eledonidae > Eledone > Eledone cirrhosa. The sequence continues at coordinate 164,218,511 of OZ024740.1, read as the reverse complement.
ACGGAAAAACAAGTATTGTGTTTAATTAATAAATCTGTCAACCATGCAACAAAAGCTGCGATAATGTCATAAAAGTGAGTGTGAGTGGGACTAATCCGGGTGGAGCGCCATTGACTAACTAACATAACATGACTTGTTGTTGTTGGTGTTGATGTTCCCTTTTTCTTTTTCATCAGTTTCTTTATTTCGTTTGTTCTTTCACGCCTTACTCCACCCACACCGCTGCCCTCATCTTCACTGCCACCACCTCCCCTCGCTCTTCCCTAAAGAATTTTGTTGCAAAATCTGTGTACGTTGTCGTACTTGTTTGTTTGTGTATGCTTGTTTGTCGCTTTAGTTGTTGTTTATATGTGTGTATGTATGTTTGCGTATATATATATATATATATATATATATATATATATATATATATATATATGTATATATATATATATATATATATATATATATATATATGTATATATATATATATATATATATATATATATATATATATATATATATATATATATATATATACATATATATATATATATATATATAATATAATATATATATATATGTATATATGAATATATATAAATATCTGTTTATATATATATATGTGTGTGTATGTGTGTGCATGTATGTGTGTCTGTGCATATATACATGTGCGTGTGTGTGTGTGTGTGCGTGTGTGTGTGTGTGTGTGTGTGTGTGTGTGTGTGTGTGTGTGTGTGTGTGTGTGTGTGTGTGTGTGTGTGTGTGTGTGTGTGTGTGTGTGTGTGTGTGTGAGTATGGGAGTGTGCACGTATGAACGCGTGACGAAAACGTGATATAGGAAAGGAGAGGAGGTTGATGAATTACCGTCTCCTAAAGAAAAGTCAGAATGCTTTGACAAATTGAGACCCGCGCCCTGATCTCCGAGCCTGTCAACTCATCACGCCATTTGCAATCAAGTCGAGACAGTCCGGTCGCGGATTCACCATTTGTATTAAATGGAAAGAGCGTTGTCATCTCTGAGGAGTGGAATTCACGAGGAGAGGCGATTGTCCCAACATTTCTACACATAATTAAATCACAATCCGATCAGTGATATAAGGAAAACTTCTTTAGTAGAAGACTGTTAATTGTATAACTTGTGCATTTATTGAATGTTTGGGTTCAAATTGATGGTTTTTGAATGGATCCATCCCAGTATAGATCAGCCTCAGCAAGCAACATCTCCGTCCCTCATGTGTACAACTATGTATATATATATATATATATATGTGTGTGTGTGTGTGTGTGTATATATATATATATAAGCACATATATATATATATATATATAATATATAAATGCAAATATATGTAGTGTAGGTGTGTGGGTGTGTAAATATGTATGCTATATATATGTGTGTGTGTTATGTGTGTGTGTCGTGTGTGTGTGTGTGTAGAGTGTGTGTGTGTGTGTTCCTGTGAGTGAGTGAGTGTATGAATGTATGTATGTATGTATGTTTGTATGTATATGTGTATATATATACATAGAAGTGAGAGAGAAAGAAAGAAATGAGAGAAAGAGAGAGGGAGATATATATATATATATATATACTATTAGTCCAATGCCAAGATCTACGTTCCTACACTTCATATAAGCTCCTTCTAAATATGTCTGAAAAACGTGTAAATGTATAGAATTCACGGAAAAGACCGAAAGATGTAACAACTAAATATGTAAACAACCTTACGATGTTTTAAAGCAAGCTTCCGTTGTACAAACACTACATCAACCAACGGTCTCCTCACGTTGCACCAACGAAATACATGCTTGAATTATATATACTGCGTAGCGAAAAGGTATTTTCGAAATGGGAGTCTGTGCCGATGAAGCAAGAAATGAAGGCAGATTCCATGTTGGGTGCAGAATTCTGAAAATAGATTTTCTTGAAACACAATTCTTTACGTTACATAATCACATTGTTTTAACGGAAACTATTTTGTTTTTTACTTACAGGAATTATATTAAAAACCAATGGGTATTTAACTATGAAGCTATAAATATATATATGTATATATATATAAAGAGAGAGAGAGAGGAGAGAGAGAGAGAGAGAGAGAGAGAGAGAGAGAGAGAGAGAGAGAGAGCGAGAGAGAGAGAGACTGGGAGTGAGAGTGAGAAAGAGAGAAACAGGTAGATAAATTCATACATATGCGTCTGATATATAATTGTGGGTGTGATTATAAATGTATATATATATATATATATATATCAAGGGCGGTGCCCCAGCATGGTCTCAGCCGGATTGCTGGAACTTGTAAAAATGAATAAAAGATGTATATATATATTATATGTATTTGTTCATGAAAATAGAACTCTCTGGAATGTGCATCTTCCTTCAACTCATTCTTTTCTCTTCTTCTTTCCTCCTCCTTCTTCTTGTTTTTCGTTCGTCAATTGAAGTATTGTCTCCTTCGCCCTTCATTATTAATCCTCAAGTAACTAACTTATATTGAAAACATTGTTCGTAAAAAAACTTTGAGTGACGCCGGGAAATGGGTTTGATTGATATTTTAATTAAACGGGAGACTGACCCCATATTGAAATTATACAAAGTTTGGTTTTAATTATTTCCACAGCTTTCAGCATTATAAATAACAACAGTGGCGATTCAAAAAATATTTGAGTTAACTAAATCTGTTCTCTGATCAAGCAGGCAAGGTAGATAACTTCGAACATCTCATGTCGACACTATTAGAATTAATTCAACCAATATTTTGAGGTGGTGGTGGGGAGCGGTGGTACCAGTTTACCCACACCAATAGATTGTTTGCGCTACTTACTAGAGAACCATTAAAAAATAGGGAAAATTTTAGAATTGCCCAGTCAACGGCCAAAGCAACTGAAACTTTCAGTTGTCATCATTGCTTAGATAACTGGAAAATAACGTTAACTTACATTTACTATTATTCCTTTGGATTGGCTGTATCGGTAGAGGGTCGGACGCCATGCTTTGCAGCATAGAGTTACAGCCCTTTATGGTCTGAGTTCAAATCCCGCCATGGTTAACTTAGCTTTTCATCCTCACAGGATCGATAAAATAAAGCACCAGTAAGGCACTGGGGTAATTACTGGCCTTGTGCCACAACTAGAAAGAACAATTTCTTAAATTCGTAAGGGTGGTGGATTGGTAGTATCGGTAGAGTGTCGGGCACGATGCTTAGCGGCATAGAGTTACGACCCTTTATGGTCTAATTTCAAATCCCGCCGTGGATAGCTTTGCTCTTCATCCTTACGGGGTCGATGAAATAAAATAAAGTACCAGTATGCACTGGGATCGATTTAATCGACTTTGCCCTCCCCTTCAAATTGCTGGCTAACGTAAAAACAATTATTTTCTAAATTTGTGATTTTCACTACACTGTAGTTATTTATAATGTTGAAAACTTTGGAAATAATTAAACCTATAATATTAATCATGTTTAATATAAATATTTATTTTTACGGTTCAGTTAGAGTTGGAGGAATTGTACTCATGACATTTCAGAGCCTGTGAAATAGTTAAGAAAGGAGGAATGTATTCTCAGACAAGAGAAAGTTGATCTCTTCTAAGGAAGCTGTGTTAAATCGGGACACGGATTACTTCTTCGACACAAATTACAGGAACAGTCTATCAAGTCAACGACTGTATGTCTGATCTTTTTATTAAATATTTTTTTTGATATTTCATTATTAGTTCTTTATACCTGATTTGAAAAATATTTTTCTCAAGTACATACGTTTAACGTTTCAAGACCTTCACATACCCATCTTCAAAGTAAAGATTGCTGCAATCGTTGTATATTGTTTACGTGCTTTACGGTGGTGGCAAAGTATCGTAGGGTTACTAGTAAAAAAAGTATTAATGAAACCTACATACATACACACATATGCACACACGCACACACACACACACACACATATATATATATATATATATATATATATATATATATATATATATATATATATATATATATATATATATATATATATATATAATGTATCTATATATCTATATATGTATATATAAACATATAAATAAGAAAAAATCAGTAGCATGCGTGAAATTATTATGAAAACTACAAGACGTAAACCGTTGATATTTTTACATTAAATCCAGTGTTGAAAATTATTTGTATGTTCGTAAAACATCAATCTTAATATCTTCCTTCTCGAGCAATAATTTATCGATGTTGGGTCTCTCTTGTAAAAACAATAAAAAGAAGGCTTTTTAAAAGATTCCCGAACTACACTATAAATTGACCTGATTTACTCACGAACAATCGAACACACACAAACATTCATACATATGCCATACTTGATAATATTGCATTACTATTTGTTTCTACACATTAAACCATTTTCCCAAGACTACACAAGTGTCGCCTCCTTCGATAAGGTATTAACATATTTTTCCCCCTTTTCAATTTGGATCTAAATTTGAATTTCTCTCAGACATTTCGTCTCTGTGCCTGATGAAATGATAAGAAACATCGATCTGCTTATAGATTCTGGACCATTGTTTACAGTCTTAGATGCTTACTGCGCCTATGTCTTGAAACCTAAGGTAGCGGGTTAAATGTTTCATAATACATACAGACAGACAGACATGTGTGCGTGCGCGAGTGTGTGTGTCTGTGTCTGTGTGTATGTGTGTGTGTATGTGTGTGTCTATAATATCTGTGTACGTGTGTGTTGAAATCCAGAAAAACGAAGATTTGTTGTAAGGAATTTCTATTCGGATCCAATCTATTCAATATATTTAACCAACCAACAAGTCAGTCAGGCAGGCAGTCAGCAAAACAGTAGATAATCTTGCGTAAACTGTGTTGTTAAGACTAGGGGAAGCTTATTGTTTAATCGATTAATTAGGGATATTTGGGTTTTTCAAGCGCCCAGTTGCTTTGATCCTCGGCTATATTTATTTGGTTCTTTGATCTTTAGTTATTTATTTATATTATTTTATTTATCTAATTTAGGCATGCATATGTATATATATATATGTGTTTTTATATATATGCATGTATATATGTATGTATGTATGTATGTATGTATGTATGTATGTATGTATACATACATATATATATATGTTTATATATATGTATATATATATACATATATATATATATATAGAGAGAGAGAGAGAGGGGGGGTTGAATGTATTAGATTGGACTGAAATTTGTCGCAGTTTTTCAGTTTTTTATTGACTTTGGCGTTTATTAACATTAGGAAACTTTTACAAGTCAAAATAATCGCCCTCATTACCGTCAGCCATTGTTTAGGAAGGCATAAGAGATTCCATCTCCGTTGAATTATTCTGGCTTCGATGCAAAGAATTCCGCCAGTCACTGATTTAACTAGTCTTCATTGGTGAAGGTCTTTCGTTGCATTGATTGCTCATTGAGAGAAAACCTCATTGCGAGGTTGGGCGAATATAGTGGGTGAGACAGACCTTTCCAACCTAACTCCTCACAGATCACCTTTGATATTTGTGACCGAAGGTTGTCATGAAGGAATCAAACAGGACCATCATGTAGGCGCAACTGTGCAGTCGGTACGTGAAGACAATTTGGAAGCTCGCAATACAATAAGGTTTTGTGTTAAACTGGGCACAAACGCTACAGAAATTTATGTGACAACTGTACACAACATTATTGATGAAGATCTGAACATACACAACATTTGTTCTCAGGGTACTCAAAGGCGAACAGAAGGAAAGACACGTTGGTGACTGTGGTGAGATAGTTGAGCTCATTCCCCCAAGAACTTGAGTCATTGGTGTCTTGTGGTGAAAGTTGGATTTATTGTTGTGATCTAGAGACCAAGAGACAAAGTGCCCAATGGAAGCATGCTGGCATCCCTAAACCCAACAAGGCAAGGTAAAGCAAGTCCCTTAGGAAGCTCATAATGATCCTCGTTTTCGATAGCAAGGGCACTATCTATATTCACTGGATTCCCTATGGCCAGACGATGACCAAAGTATATTTAGTGGAAGTTTTAAAGGTGTTCAGGAAGAGATTTCGTCGCAAAACGCCAGAGCTCTTCCACCGGGTCGGTGGCACCTGCACCAAGTAAATGCACCAGTCCACTAACTATTTGACAGTGATGGGTATCAAAACTATCCCTCACACTCCCTATAGTTCATACCTTGTTTTCTGTGACATTTGGTTGATCACCAAGTAGCAGAAAAACCTCTGTTGCAGTCGTTTTGAAGACATTGAGAAGATAAAGGTGGTTGTGATAAGTGGCATAGACACCTTTAATTAGGAGGTTTCCATGGGATCTTCATGGCGTGGCTGAAGCCTTACTACGAGTGCATTGAACTAAAACGATGTGTGTGTATATAAATATATATATATAGAGAGAGAGAGAGAGAATATTTACGTATCGAGAAGGGGGATAGGCGATACATGTAGTTATTTGCCAATAGCGTATGCAGAGGGTGCTCAATACTAGTGCCGGCAGTGTTAAATATTAGAAGTGTTAATATCTAGTGGGCGAGAGAATTAGCAGAGCGGAAGCACGTGGAGAAGTAAATAAAGGAGAACAAACCGTTAAAACATGTTTATTTAAAATAGCACCTACGTACGTTCTGCCCGAATGGGCTTCTCAAGGATATAAATAACTAAAAAGCGTTCCTTACATCACCCGGAATGGGTTTTTAGAGATAAGTTCACGTCAGAGTTCATTCTTCGTAAAAAAACATGTATTGATTTTGCAGTAGGTCAAGGGAGATAACTCTAGCCGGTGTTAGGGCAGTCTTTTCCGGACGATTTTTTTATCAGTTACTACTATGTGGTTACTACCTTACCATTGTCGATACGCACAGGGTCAGGTATGCAACGTTAGTTTCGAGACGTTTGTTTGCTGCGCCTGCCCGCCTGGGTCGATTCCTGCCGGATCTGGGATGCATGGTTAGTTTCCGGATGTGTTTTGCAGCGCCTGCCCGCCGGGGTGTTAAAGCTTGGTGCAGAGAGACCCGGTTTACGGTTTCCACTCCTCGTTCTTATTCCATCGGGAGTAGGATATTTTTAAGCGGTGTGTACAGCTTATCGTCGTTTCAGCTCTGCTGTTGATGAGGTCGTGGGGTGCCGTAATGATATGGTAGAGCTCCATTAGGCAAAGCTCGCACTTCCTCTTGAAGTTATACGGAGCAGCTCTGCCGACAATTTCCCAGTGCGTGGAGAATCTGATGTTTGAGTCTTTTAATGCTGTGATGTAGTTCGCGAACGAAGTGGAGTGTCTTAGTTTCTTGTTTGCGAAAGAATGGAGATGTGTTCGAAATCTATTTTTGAACGGGCCAGAGGTAGCCCCTCTATAATGTGTAACGCTATTATGGCTAGTTACGGTGCACCTATATATAACCCTATCGGTCAGGCAGTTACCCCCACCCCTAAGGGGGCAGTGTCCCCTGTCACGGCAGTTGCAATAGGATCACTTTACTAATCTTGCCTAAATCAGATGTAGAGGGTCATATTAGTCTAATAGAAGGGCTTTCATTAAAGTTGCATTTGTGATCCTTAAGAGAGACTCTAGGCGTCAGATGGACATATGGGTTTGTGTACTTATCTATTTCTAAGCTAGTAACTATATCCTTCCCTACTCTATTTATGTCACTTAAGGTACTAATGGGTGTCATTTTGTAGTCTTTGTGTAGTTCTTTATAAATGAATTGTTTATACTTGCTCGCGTCCATCTTGTACAGCTTCTTTGTTTTGTCAGAGGTAACGAAGAGGTGTGGGTCTTGATCTTGGTGATGGGTGCATCCAGGGATGTTAAGAATGGATTGCTGCATCGGTGTTTCTTTTTGAACTTAATGTTTCTGATCATTTTCAGCAGGTCCTCCTCAAAGGAGTCTAGCAAGGTGTTGTGCAGTGGGTTTCGGTATGTTTTGAAGCCATACCTCTCTTTAGGTTCAGGAAGGTTACGGGGGTTCTTATCCAGGTGGTAGGCCTTCCATCTAACTCTCTGTATAATGAGTTAGTAGCATCTATAAGTTGTTTGAGGTAGGTTTTTCTGCTGGGTAAGGGGATACACTTGAGAGACATGGGTAACGGCTGATTCTCCAACATGGTGGCAAATAAAGTGAGATGCTCTACAAAAGGAGCAATGTAATAGAATATTTACGTATCGAGAGAGAGAAGGAGGGATAGGCGATACATGTAGTTATATATATATATATATATATATATATATATATATAGAGAGAGAGAGAGAGAGAGAGAGAGAGAGAGAGAGAGAGAGAGAGCGAGAGAGAGAGAGAGAGAGAGAGAGAGAGAGAGAGAGAAGGTGAGATTGGAAATAGCACGGAAAATATATTTTAGGGTTTCTTTTTCTTTCTTTTCCTTTCTTTGATTCATCAAAGTGGTTTTATTGAAAAAAATGAGAGGGACAATTTTTTTTTAAATAGAGTTTTATAATGTATATAAAGTATATAAAGTATTATGGGTTTCGATGTATTAGTAAAATTCATCTTATCAAATGTTGAGTATTGCAGTTAAAAAGAATTAATAAAAATTAAAAATTAAAGATTTAAAATCAAGTGCCGAGGTAAGTTTTTGCATCTTCCTTGTTGAGAACGAGACTGTTAAATGAACTCTTGTGTATAGAGAGAGAGAGGTGATAGTAGCTGCAGCAGTGGTGGTAGCTGTATTCCTTCACATAGAAAATCTCAATTGTGTTAGTGGACTGGTCAAGAGTTCAGATGGGAATTTATATATGCATATATATATATATATATATATATATATATATATATATATATATATATATATATATATATATATATATATATATATATATATATATATATGAGTTGCAGTTCACATCGGTTTGAGGCATAGAACGAAATACCTGTCGATGACGTGAATCCCCTGTTCGATCATTTAATACCACAAGCTTACGTATTACGTAAGTTGGGTTGATGATTTCGTATTTCATAGAAACATATCGGACGTATTGCAGAATATAGTTCGATTTGTCCAGGTCTGTTGTCTAACCTAATTAGCTTTTTCGTTGTTTTGGTATTGTATGGCTGGGTTTTGCCTGCCGCAATTTTCAATTTGTCAAGCTATCTAAACGTATGTTATTACTCTGAGGACCTACCGTTATTGAGTGCTTTGCTACTCATTCCTAATTGTAGGTCGATTTTGCTTGGCCGCAGCCAAAGCTTCGATTTTACTAAGCTTCCACTTGTATATATATATATATATATATATATATATATATATATATATATATATATATATATATATATAAATATGGTCGGTCCGTCAACCCTTATTATATATATATATAAACATATGTATATGTGTGTGTGCGTGCGCGTGAGTGTGTGTGTTTGACAGGCCTCGAAAGTTCAACTCACAAAGAATTCGTCATTCAGTGGTTATGGCAAAACACACTTGTTGAGTGCGATAAGCAGTAAGATCGAACACGTGGTTACGATGCAAATTTCTCACCAGCACAGCTAAACAGTAGAATCCATTTAAACTAGTGTTGTTCTTTACCAGCAGATTGAATATTTACTGGTAAATTTCATAATGCTTTTTTGAGAGACTCTTCATTGCCATGCAGATATGCCAATGCACCTACCTAAATCTAAATCTCCGCATGCATTAACCACGAACACACTCCTTCTCACATACACATAGACACACACAGAGCCTCAGACACAATCACATACATTCAAACATAGCCACTTACAGAAAAACATAAACACACATATCTATATATATATGTATATATATATATCCTTGCACACATAAAAGGTTTAAGAGCTATTTATATTTCTATCCCGTTCGGGTGAAATAGTGATTCCATACATATGTGCTGTGGAGACTATAGCTAAAGCATACAAGAAAGATCTAGGTCACAACCTGGCCCCTTCCCTAGGTTAAGTGAAAACATTTAAGCAATAAGAGGACTAATGTTTTTATTCTCCTCTGTATCTGAAACGATTTAATGCTTATATACATACAAACAAACATATAGACATACATGTATGCATACATAAATACATTCATACATACATTCATACATACACATATACATATATACATATATATATGTGTGTATATATATATATATATATATATATATATATATATATATATATATATATATATATATGTGTGTGTGTTTATATATATATAATATATATATATATATAAATAAATATATGTGTGTGTGTGTGTCTGTGTGTGTGTGTGTGTGTAGTCGCTACAATGCAGATAACTATAAATATAGATGATAATTAGATAAAATTGAATAAATCATGTAATGTAAACCCCTCAATCTATTTCATTTCTCATTCTTTCTTCTGATGAAGGACTAGCGTCCGAAACGTTAAGACCCTCTTCCTGCTATATCAAGCGTTAACCTAATTTATACCTTCCATATACTGTACCGATTGTGTTGTTATTTCTGTTTACCTTTTACACACACACAAACACAAACATATATATATATATATATATATATATATATATATATATATATATACAGTATTTACGTATCGAGAAAGAGAAAAAAAAGGGGAGGATAGGTGATACATATAGTTGTTTGCCAAGTAGCGTATGCCAAAGGTGCTCGATACTAGTGCCGGCAGTATTAAATATTCAAAGTGTTAATATTTAGTGGGCTAGAGAGTTAGCAGATCGTAAGCACGTGGGAAAGTAAAAAATCGGAGAATAGACCGTTAAAACATGTTTATTTAAAACAGCACCTACGTACGTATGTTTTAACGGTCTATTCTCCGATTTTTTACTTTCCCACGTATATATATATATATATATATGAAAATGTTTAACCCCGACGGCAGAGCTCAAGCCGTTTCGACGGCTATTTCTAGTCCAGAAATAGCCGTCGAAACGGCTTGAGCTCTGCCATCGCGGTTAAACATTTTCCTATTAACCACTCTACTACCTTAAGTATTGAGTACTCTGGTGCGTTATTGTCCATCTGGTTCTTTAACACACTTCCTTCGTTATATATATATATATATATATATATATATATATATATATATATGAGGAAAAACGATGAAATCGAAAATGCAACTGAGGTCTTATTTTTTTAAAAAATATATATATTTATTTGGTTCCTTTACCGGTTTCGCAGTTCTTCTGCTTTTCAAAAGTAGAGTTGAGATGGAGGGTCTGTTGTTTTTCTCACATTGAGATGTGAGAAAAACCACAGACCCTCAATCTCAACTCTACTTTTGAAAAGCAGAATAACTGCGAAACCGGAAAAGGAACCAAATAAATATATATATTTTTTTTTAAATAAAACTCCAGTTGCATTTTCGATTTCATCTTTTTTCCTTATACTTTCACTCGTGTAGGACACCTCGGTTATTTTTCATTTTGTAAAAAAACCTCACTTTCTAATATATATATATATATATATATATATATATATATATATATATATATATATATATATATATATATATATAAATTTAGCGAGAATCGCATTTCGGCCGGTAGAAATTGGCGAAACGCAACTTCTGTATTGTTCAGACAAGCGCTCCATGGAAATGAAGATACCAGAGCTATAAACATAAGTTAAAATGGTCATACAAACTGAGACGATGGTTAAGAAGCCATTAACCACCTTACCCAAAAAAGCGAACAAGCTAAACGGATCAAACAAAATAAGATATGATTGAAATAGTTATATATATATATAAATATATATATATATATATGTATATATATATATATGTATAATGAAATAAATATGGTTTTATAAATATAGTTTCCATTTATTAATATCGTATATCTACTCCAAAAACTTGTCGAGTGCTTTATATCAGTTATAAAAATATTTACTTGTTGTATCCCAACAACTTTAAATAGAACTTTTGCATATATATATATATATATATATATATATATATATATATATATGTATATGTATATATATATATAATACAGAGGAGACTGAGGTTAGCTGGACATCCAGAGTTGACATTGCACTCAGTGCTCCTGTGGGAGCCCCTACTTGGACACACTGGAAGAGGAAGACCAAGGTTAACGTATGTTTATGCCCTAAGGACAGACACTGGCCTGTTGGAGACGCTGGAGATGGCAGCGATAATGAGGGACAGAGACCGCAGGAGAGAACTCGTCCATGGATCTCGATAATTTTACCCGCCCTAGATAGATAGATAGATAGATAGATATAATAATTGTTTCTACTTTTGGCACAAGGCCAGCAATTACCCAGTACAATACTGGTACTTTATTTTATCGACCCCATAAGGATGAAAGGCAAAGTT
>OZ024740.1:164191228-164198728 GCA_964016885.1 Eledone cirrhosa | reverse complement strand
TAGGTTGAATCAAGCATGTTGTGTTTGGGGTAGAAAGGCTACTAGCAAATTACCTCTTAGGTTATGTGAACACTGTTCACAAAGACAAGGTTCTTTGCCTGGTAATATTATTTGAACAATCATGGAAAACTATTCTAGTGATCATAACACTTTTAATCGCTATAAAACAAGACAATAATATTTAGAGCTGCCTTTCATAACTACTAGTGTCTTCATATAATAAAGAACAATTGACTTGAGCCTTAGGTATACTGAAGCATTGGCACCAAATCGGAAAGTCATACGTACTTTAATAGCTTTGAAATCTAGTGCATTTTTTTTTCTTTACAAATGTGAGTTCGTTTTGACATTCTCATCTATATAACAAACATTTGCCACAGTTTGTATCCTCTTCTGCCAATATTTTTCATTAAAGCTGGAAAAACAGCTGCGACTTTATCTGTTATCTGTATGCTGTGTAATTTGTGTGCTTCTTAATAACCTCAATTATTTGGAAATTGAAATACCGAAAAGTAAAAATGTGTGCGCAGTGCATCGAAGCAAATAGACTTATTCATAAGAATGTTGGATAGATTAATATAGATTAAAGAATCCCTACTTTAGATATGTATTCATTTGTATCTGTTAAATGCAATTTCGTTCTTTACTTAAAGATTTGACAGCTATTTCTAGCTGGTCGAGCAGAGACATAGTAGTTTCATCTTTGAGGGGGATTTAACATCTATTTTCAACAATTTTAGTTACCACGAAAAGACTCTGTTTATCGTTTTGAGGAAGGAGAATTTGTAACGAGTTTCTATATGAAAGGGAGCTATAATTAGCTAGTGTCTTTATACAGCGAAGAGATGTACGGCTCTTTTATTCATCGCTACAGAAAATTAGCGTCAAACTTTAGTTGTAAAATTATCAAATTATGAAGCGAGCGCTGTGTCATCGCTAATAAAGTTCCTGGTGAATAGAGCCTGCGTTACTGGTTCGTATCTTGGTATGTAGCTATCTCCCTTTTACAGTAAATTACGCACAAAAAAAATATGCATGTCACAATTCCCATTTCCTCATTCTCAAACGTCAAGTAATTAGAAGTTGACATTCATTTATGGATATATCTGATACGAAATTTCAATCAATAATACATGGGATAATTCATTGCAATAATACATGGGATAAATGTTTATACTTTTGTTAAATATTTAAAATACGAAATAACGGAACAAAACCATTACAGGCAGATTTCTCATTTCTCAGATGAACATATTAAGGGATGAATTTAAAATCACTATGACGTTTTATGACATTTCAGTAACTGCAATAGAGATGTGGAGAAATGAAGCTGTTAAATTGAACCGAAACACTTTGTTTCCGAGTACTTGATTTTATTGCTCGAATCACGTTGTTAATACCCATTTTTCTAAAAATACCATCTGCATTAACTAAGTTTCACTCTTTAAAATATTAGTAGAAATGTTCCTATTGTGAAAATGAAATAAAAGTCACTTTAGTTGATTAGCGTTTAGAACATCGAGGTAAAATGCTGAGTAAAATGACTGAATCACCACCAAATGACTGCTTTTATAATTGATTGGTATTTCAGAGATGAATTGCTCGAAGACAAGTTGATAGGCATGTTAGCAAATAGCAGGAAGTCATTAATAATGAATACAAGAAAAGAAGGGGTGTGGACAAGGAGTTGTAAAGGAGTTAATTTCGATATTATTTCACTTCAGTGGTCGATATTAACGGTATTTCTTTACACAGTAGACAAAGCATTTATATTCGAAATGACATTGAAAGAACGGTCAGCTTTTACTGAGTATTCGTATTTCTGTAAGGAAATTTCGTTCGAATGAAAACCAAAGTTATGTTTTCGACTTAATATCAAATTTGAAACTAATCTTGCGAATTACTCAGGCTTCTTTCTTTTGTTATTTCAATTTTAACATTCATCATTTTCTAGTCAATGACGGGAAATCAATCTCGATTTAATTCTGAAACGTTCATGGAAATTACGTGATTTTCTAAAATATTTCCGGTTAAGGTATTGTCCAGCGGATTTTGAGAAACGAATGTTAACTGACTAGAGGGCGAAGAGATACTTGACCCTAAACATTAAATTCTGACTATGAAATTTTAAATCGAATCTTTTGTTTTGATAATGTTAAAACAGTTTGAAATTTATTTTTGATAATACCTTTATAATTGTGCTTTCAGAATTATATACAATTTCGATAATTCATATTCGTTTTCAATATTATTTCTCTCAAATCTAACGTCATCAACTAGAAATATTGACAGGTCATTATGTGACATATTACTTGCTAATATATTAAAGAAACCAATATATGAAATAGGCTGATAAAAATGTAACCATACTCCTTAATTTATAAGAAACTGCTTGAAATAATCTATTATCTTTTTCTTCGAAGTATAGAGCTATGAAATATTATATATATCTGCAAACACTTCATTTTTCAGGCTAGCAAATTATTTCTATAAAAAGGAAGGCATAAACTTATTATTATATTTTATAGTATATATATTCATGTTTTATTTCAAATCGCAATTCGTGATAAGGAGAGTTGTCAGAATTGTATCTGTAATATAGTGACGAGTAACGATCTATCGAAAGACACTTCATTCACAAAGCATCGTTCTTTCGTTTTTCTCAAAGATTCTAACATCTTTCACTGATACCCTCACCACTCACAAGTTATTGGTTAAGCCGACGTCTTGAATTGAAATATATGCATAAGGTGCTGTACAGTGGGATCGAACACCGAACTGCGTATCTTAATAACACAGTCATATCTGCTTTCATGAAATTCTATGAGGAAGATTCTGCGTGATTCAAGATCGTGTTTTCTTTACACAGCTGGACGTTATATGATAAGATTTTGTAATGATTGCTATTTACATTTCCTTTACTTTGATGTGATAAAATTATTTTTGGCGAAATATTTATATATTTTCTTATCTAGATGTAGGCCAAGTTGACGAGACAAAATGTTTTCTTTTGTTCTGTTTTCTTTTTTACATCCATGGAATATTTTCTTTGTATTTAAATAATCTTATAAGACTTTTTTTTAGAGTCAGTTATACTTTTTTATGTGTTTACATTCCAAATAAGCGAGCAAGGTGCCTACACAAGGTCTTCTATTATTGTGTTCGGAAAAACGCCTGTGAATACAACACGCCATTACCATCGTCACACGAAAGAAGGCCTCAATGTTGACACATTTGTGTTTCGCTATCTATGCAGTTTTGTGAAAGCGCTTGGCTTAGTAGTTAGGATGTTAGATTCCCGCTCCTAAAGTTGTGAATTCGATTCCAGACGAACCAATCGTGTCCCTGGGCAAACATTTTATTTCAAGTTGCTCCAGTCTACACAGCTGCGGCATAAAAGCGTTGTACCTGTGTTTTCAAACAAAAAGCCAGCCTTATCACATGCTGTAGGGGGCTCAGTTAATTGTTATTGTTGTTGTTGCTGGTGGTGCTGTAAATGCTGCTGCTTTTGTGGCTGCTACTGCTACTGTTGTTGCTGATGCTGCTACCTTTGCCTTGAGTAAAAGTAAAATTTAGTAAAAGTAAAATTTAGTAAAAGTAAAATTTAGTAGAATGGCCAACAGTTCCACACTAGTGATTCTAATAAATGTTTAGACAAGTTTGTTTGGTTATTTTCTTAGAAACATACAAGAACACAATCGTGTATTAAATAGTAAATATAGAACATTCCCTATTTACATACATACTGATTCAATTCACACACATGTGCACGCATGTAGAAGAAGAAGAAGAAGAAGAAGAAGAAGAAGAAGACACACACTCACACAAGGCCACACACACACACACACACACACACACCCTACGCGTATGCATTCTATTTCCACTACAAATGCTCATACACATACATTAATATACGATAGACTTTCTGAGACATACACACAGTTCTTTGCTATTCAATCTATAGGTTTTGAAAAACACTTCTGTTTCACTCATTTTCAAAATGGCTGTGTTATAAAATTAAAAAAACGCATCGCCACGTGTTCTATTTGCCCTCCTTTTTTTCTTTCTTATTCTCGCTCTTTTCTCCATCTATTTTCTATAACCTTTACTAAATATATATTTTGTTTCAATTTACATCCAAGTTCTTAAATTCATTACAGTCTTTGAAACTTACCCCCTTGAAATAAAGTAGCTTTCTTCTTCTTCTTCTTCTTCTTCTTCTTCTTCTTCTTCTTCTTCTTCTTCTTCTTCTTCTTCTTCTTCTTCATCATCATCATCATCATCATCGCCATCATCATCATCATCATCATTATCATGCTCTCACGCATAGAGGTACGGCCCTTGCCATTCTGAGTTCAAATCCCGCCGAGGTTAACTTTGCCTTTCATCCTTACGGGGTCGATCAAATAAAGTACCAGTAATGCACTGGGTAATTGCTGGCCTTGTGCCAAAAGTAGAAGCAATTATTATTACTATTACTATTATTATTGGCAGTGGATTGGCAGTATCGGTAGAACGTCGGACACCCTGCTTCGCGGCCTATAGTTATGGCCCTTTACGTTCTGAGTTCAAATCCTGCCGAAGTTAACTTTGCCTTTCATCCTTCCGGGGTCGATGAAATAAAGCACCTGTAATGAACTGGGGTCGATTTAATCGACTTTTCCCCCTCCCCTTCAAATTACTGGCCTTGTGCCTAAAGTAGGAATCATTATTATTATTGGTGACTGAATCAAGAATACGTGTTATTGTGAGCTCCAGGAGGTTTGTTTATTTTAGGTTGTTTGAATTGTGATATGTGGAAATATTTTTGTTCTTGACTGTGAATAGGGCGCCATACATTGACCTCTGAAAAGGCGACCACATAATATTTGTGTTTTGGGCCCAAATATTTGAAATATATAATTTTGTTTTTTCACGCTTACAAGCGATCACGTGATAACGACTTGCATTCGAGTCTAAAGGTCGAAAACAACGTCAACGCCTCTACAATCACTACAGACAGCAGGGCCACTGTCGCCAGCAACTGCAACAACACTAGCAATGGTAGCGACAACAAAAAGAGTAACTGTAGCTACATCGGCAATAACAACAATAACAACAGCAACAGCAATGACAACATCAATAGGAACAACGACAACGGCAATAAAAACAACAGCAGCAAAAACAATGGCAACGACAGCAACAACAAAAGCACCAACAACGAACGTAACTACAAGAACAATGATGACGACAACAGCAGCAACAGCAGCAATGACAACAGCAACAACAGCAACAACATCAACAACAACACCAAAACCACATTCGCAGCAACGGCTGCGAAAGCCCCAGAACTATTCGTTCAGGCCATTCTAAAAAGAGACGACCTCTTAACACAAGCATCCCATTTAATAAAGCGGCAAAATACAAAAGCAGAAATAACCGTCCTTTGCTTTCGATCTGAAGATGATATAACTGTCTGTCCTCACTACACAGCCATTCACTATTTTCTTTTGTGATGTCAAAAATGTCATTCAATGGGTAATATTTTCCTCGTTTCATACATTCAACATAGGTGTTCAACACTTGATCCAGTTTTGCTTGTATGACTTGAGTTGATATATTTGGGAAATTTAATTTCTTTTGCCATAAACTTGTTACATTTTTAGTGATTTCTTTTGTAACTTGTTTCTTTCCTTTGGTGGATGCTCCAAGGAACAGAAAACGAAAAACAATTCGTATTTTGAGAGATAACCTACTTTTATTTTCCATGTATTGTTCTTCTTGTGGAACAGTTCTTCTTTTCTGATGCGCTTCTTAAAATCTTAAAAATGAATTCTTGGAAATCTTTCAGCAAATCAACAGCTTGCTTTCTTAATCAGAAAGCTTGTATACTCTGAAAGAAAGAAACATATTTGATCACAAACACAATACACTTTTCCCATTCACCTTACGTAAATGAGAACCAACCATAGTTATAATTAGTTACAACAATGACATATAGAGGTACTTAAGTTTCGTTGGGTTATACACCCCTAACTCATTCAGCCTGTTATATAAAGAAAGATGGCTTTCTTTATATAAAGAAAGATGGCTTTCTTTATATGTTACATAAAGAAAGATGGCTTTCTTTATATAACAAGAGATGATTTTTCCAGTCTTCTTCTCTACAAGGAAGATGAAAAAAACTTGCCTCAACACTTAATTTCAAATCTTTAATTTTTATTTTTTAATTGTTATTTATTCTACTTAATTGTAATACTCATCATTTGATACGATGAATTTTACTAATACATCGAAACCGGTTACACTTTATATACTTTATATACATTATAAAACTCTATTTTAAAAAAATTGTCCCTCTCATTTTTTCAATAATGTTACTTTGACGAATCAAAGAAAAGAAAAAAAATAGAAAAACAGACCCTTAAATATATTTTCCGTGCTATTTCCAATTTCACCTTTTCTCTATAACCACTTTTTTGTATAGAACCTTACTTCGCTTTTCATATATATATATATACATATAATATATATCTATATATATATATATATATATATATATATATATATATATATATATATATATATATATGTGTGTGTGTGTGTGTGTGTGTGTGTGTGTGTGTGTGTGTGTGTGTGTGTGTGTGTGTGTGTGTGTGTGTGTGTGTGTGTGTGTGTATATATGTATATATATATATATATATACACACACACACATATATATAAATATATATATATTTATACATATATGTGTGTGTGTGGGGGGGGGGGGGGTGCGCTGTGTGTGTGTGTGTGTGTTCTACTGTATTGAAAATATACTTAAGGGGAAATACAGTAGACAAAAGCCTGTGAAATTAGAAAAACAAAATCGGAAGCAATTTGGCGCCCACTATCTATCCACCTGCCGGTGAATGTTCAGTCATCTGTAGTCGTAGAACTAAATTTTTCTGACTCTTCGAAATTAGTTATTCCGCTACTCCTACCCAACCAAAAACATCCGTTGATATGTCTATGGAATATTAAGGATGTCTTAAAGAAATATCATCATATATATATATATATATATATATATATATATATATATATAGAGAGAGAGAGAGAGAGAGAGAGAGAGAGAGAGAGAGAGAGAGAGAGAGAGAGAGAGAGAGAGTGAGAGAGAAAGAGAGAGAGAGAGAGGAGAGAGAGAGAGAGAGAGAGAGAGAGAGAGAGAGAGAGAGAGAGAGAGAGTGAGAGAAGGAGAGAGAAATATATATATATATATATATATATAAGAAAATTAGGGGCAGGGGTTAAAGAAAAAAAACGAGATGTCCTACTCGAGTGAAAGTATAAGGATATTTTTTTGTTTCCTTTACCGGTTTCACAGTTCTTATGCTTTTCAAAAGTAAAATTAAGATGGAGGGTTTGTGGTATATGTGTGTGTGTGTGTGTGTGTGTGTGTGTGTGTGTGTGTGTGTGTGTGTGTGTGTGTGTGTGTACTGTAGTATACTGTAGTATAGGTTTGGTAAAATATCTCAGAGT
>OZ024740.1:164171228-164186228 GCA_964016885.1 Eledone cirrhosa | reverse complement strand
GAGAAAACGTTTTTAAATAAATTTTAAAAAGTTGACTGTACTTACTATATGTACCCTTACCGCGCGGTTTCAAGTTTCAAAATAAATGGATAGTCGATGCGGATCACCATTGAGAATGTGACCCTCGTCAGAGGGTTTTTCTCGCTCGGAGAATATAAAATTCCCGAGTTCAAATCACGAACTGGCGCCATACAAAACTGTTCCCGGATGAGAGTGAATGATAAAGAAACGATCCTGTCTAGTGCCGTGTGTAAAGATAGAAGGCAAGGGCGGACAGGTCAATGTCCTGCCACTAGAAATAGCAGCAGTTCAAACGATCAAATTTTATCTCAACCTAAGGGGTGATTAATAATAATAAAATATGTGTTCCTACGTGTAAAAAATGCATATAGGGATACAAGTATTATCCAACCGTATGCCAATGTGGTTCTATGGCAGGTTAATAAATTAACGAGCCAGAACATATATAATCAAGGTTTAGCATATATATAGTAGTAGTAGTAGTAGTAGTAGTAGTAGTAGTAGTAGTAGTAGTAGTAGTAGTAGTAGTAGCAGCAGCAGCAGCAGCAGTAGTAGTAGTAGTAGTAGTAGTAGTAGTAGTAGTAGTAGCAGTAGGCAAGTTCGTAAGGTGAGTTTGAATATAATTATTAAGGTCAGTTACTACAACGTCGCTGCACCAGGTCGCTGCACCAGGTCGCTGCACCAGTTGCGTTCGTTTCGTTAGCCTTGGGGACCAACTTTTTCAACGTGTGCCGATAAAAATGAACAGGTTAATTTTCTTCTGCACAGGATAAACAAGTGTTTAAAGAGTGAGAGACAGAATGCGTGCGAATGAAGTAAGATTTGTATATATGTGTATTTAAATGTGTATATGTATGAATGCTTGCCTTGATGTAAATATAAATGTTTGTATATTTATGTTAATTTAATTATGATTTTTAATCTGTTTTGTCGAATACATATGTGTGTATGTGTATATAGATATATGTGTATTTCTATGTGTGTGTATATATATATATATGTGTGTGTGTGTGTGTGTGTGTGTGTGTGTATGTATGCACAGACATATGTAGACAGATAATATTGAAAATTACTTAAACAAAGATTTTTAATGAGTGCGTTATAGACAGAAGTATATATAATTATTATAATATCAAATAATTGGCCATCATCTAATTAACTGTCTAAGATCATAGCCTTCTATTTTTATAGATATGAAGAAACTGTCAATTTCTTATGTTAATAACTCTTTCGTTCTTGAGCAAAGAGAGAGAAAGCTTAAAAACAAGAACCATCCAGTATGACGTTATATTTTCACAAGCATATTTCTATGGCTACGGTTGGAAGTCCAAATTTAAATGTCCTTGTTATGGAATTTCTTTTGATAGGAAATACAAGTACACTCAACGATAGCTGTAACGGGAAAGAAAAAGTCTAGCAACGGGATAAATGCTATACCACATCTATGTAAATTTTCAGAACCAAATTAATAAGGATATGAAGTGAATTAGCTATTTATACGGAAATTATGCATAGACTATAAATAATTGTTTCTACTTTTGGCACAAGGCCAGCAATTATATCAGTGTATTACTGGTACTTTATTTTATCGACCCCGTAAGGATGAAAGGCAAAGTTAACCTCGACGGGATTTGAACTCAGACCACAAAGGGCCGTACCTCTTTGCTGCAAAGTATGGCGTCCGACCCTTTACCGGTACTGCCAATCCACGGCATAGACTATAAATAA
Source organism: Eledone cirrhosa (assembly GCA_964016885.1). Lineage (NCBI taxonomy): Eukaryota > Metazoa > Mollusca > Cephalopoda > Octopoda > Eledonidae > Eledone > Eledone cirrhosa. The sequence goes on along the minus strand of OZ024740.1, from coordinate 164,184,479 downwards.
TATTAACTTAGTTTTCAAACTATAGTTATGTAAATACAATTTTTATAATTTATAATTTTAATAATGGTAGTGCATGAGGACGTTTTCTTGAGAATGCTACAATAAAATATTAATTTGAGTGGAAAGAACAATATTAATATATTATATATATCAGTGGACTTTCTGTAAATAGGCAGGCACAAAATTATACTGTAGATCCAAAATTAATGTTTTGGGTGATAATATACGATTGTTAGTAAGGCTATCCAAACTGTATTAACAGTGTAGTTTCTAATTGTACGGATGGTTTAAACATACATATATGTGGTGATAAAAGTCCATAAGAACGGTGTTATATGAATTAAACTAATGTGCTCTCTATAGATGAGTGGGTATGTGGTGAAGCAATCGTTGTGTAAAGATTAGATTTTGTATGTGTAAAGAAGGATGTATCTATCTTATGTGTAATCTCGTTCTAAGTTTTTCCAGAATCAAGTTCCTTAAGGAAAGAAGTCTATCATCACTATAACGGAGCCCTTTATTTCGGAGGTACTGTTGTTTTGATTTACATTGGAGGCACAATGCGGCAATGCCACATGCATCAGTTAAAAGCGTAACCACTATACTAACTTCCAATGCTAAAATGGAATATAATAGCACGGAACATAATAGCATATCTGTTGAATGATTTCCATTTCAAAGTATTTGACATTATTTACTACTTTGGCAAAGTTAATAGCATTTAGTTGTAGTGTTTTTGAGATAAAGGCATAGTAATCTTTGATATCAAATTGTATGCCCATGTAATTTGTTTTGTTATTAATTGATAAGCACCGCTTCATGACAGCTTGGGTGTTATTCTAGTACTAGAGTATAACTCGTCATGTGATAGGTAAATTTGGAAATATGTTTGCCACTTAACAGTAGGTAAATAAATATAAATGTATAAATGTATTAGTAAAAATAAATTAGTACGTCGGTATTTGACTACAACTATTCATTATATTGCTCCCCCTTAACACAACAAATATAATATTAACAATTAAACAGAGTTTTGAGATGAAGTACGACCAAGAATTGGAGCAAAGGAATATATATATAATACATATATATGTGTTTGTGTATGTGTGAATGTGTGTGCGTGTGCGTGTGTTCATATATATTTGTCCATACACCAACGAAGATCGAGTGCAAATAATGTGTATCTTTATACAAATACAGTAAACAGATGTCAGTTACTTGTGCATATATGTGTGTGGGCATACGTGCAATAGCGTTCGCACTTCAGCGTTCTTTCAGTCAGAATATATACTCCTTCTTCAAATTACGTTTTACTTTTGTCTGTATCTCTCTTAAGTTTGAGTAAAATACCCTCTCTTTCTCCTCTTTCTTTCCTCTCTCTCTCTCACCTTCTCTCTCGCTCTCGCTCTCTCTCTCTCTCTCTCTCTCTCTCTCTCACTTTCTCTCTTTCTCTCTCTCTCTCTAAATATATATATATATATATATATATATATATATATATATATATATAGGGCGGATAAAATTCCCGAGATCCATGGACGAGTTCTCTCCAGCGGTCTCTGTCCCTCATTATCGCTGCCATGTCCTGCGTCTCCAACAGACCAGTGTCTGTCCTTAAAGCATCAACATACGTTAACCTAAGTCTTCCTCTTCCAGTGTGTCCATGTAGGGGCTCCCACAGGAGCACTGAGTGCAATGTCAACTCTGGATGTCGGTGAGCATGTCCAGCTAACCTCAGTCTCCTCTGTCACTTTTGAGCTGACTTTTGGGAGGCTCCCATACAGCTCTGAGTTTTTCATCCTCAGTGTATACTGATTAATGTTCAGAGCCATCCTCAGCATTCTCGTATACCACCCATCCACCATCTGAGTGAGTTTCTTGCACTGGAGAAACACCAGGACTCTGGCTTTACTGTAGCACCGGCTCAGAGCAGGAGAGTTAAGGCGAAAAAGATATCGGATGCTGAATTTGCCGACGACATAGTTTTGGTGACAAATGCAGTGAAGGAGGCAGAGGATTTGATGCAGGAGGTTGATACTCTGTCGATGAGTGTGGGGCTGAGAATGAATGAGACTAAAACAAAATATCTGGTAGAGAATGTTGAGAAGCCAGAGGGGATTACTAATGTAGGTGGGAAACCACTAGAATTGGTCGAGGACTTTCTGTATTTGGGAGCAAAGATTGGGAATACGGAAGATGATGTGGTTGAGGGGAAGAGCAAAGCCTGGGCGGCGTGCCACAGCTTGAGATCGGTGTGGAAGTCGGACCTTCGTAAAGACCTGAAAATCCGCCTCTTCATATATATATATATATATATATATATATATATATATATATATATATATATATAGAAGGATTTAAATGGATACAGTTTAGTTAAAAGGAATTTATTGACAGGTGTTTCAATAACAGTTACATAACCTGAAAACAGCTGCTATCTACAAAGTATTAGTTATGCAGACATTCAATATTTCAATGTTATTATCAACTGTCATTTCATCAGAATAATTTTACTGAGGACCTGTTTGGTTTTTATAGAGAATATTAGGAGGGAGGGGTGAAGTTAGAAGAGATATATATATATATATATATATAACAAATAAAGTGTGGTAAGATACCAGGTGGACCATAACGCACCAGAGTACTCAATACTTAGGGTTGTAGAGTGGGTAATATGAAAAGAGTCAGGATCCCGATTGCTGAGCTCTGGCCGTTTCGACAGCTAGATCCGAACTGTTCGGATCTAGCTGTCGAAACGGCCAGAGCTCATCCGTCGGGTTACTGACGCTTTTCATATATATATATATATATATATATATATATATATATATATATATATATATATATATATATATATATATATATATATATATATATATATATATATATACCGGGATCAACTACTTCCTTGTCGTGCCGCCTGCCGTCAAGTCCGCCAGTGTCCTCGGCCTCCGGACTGCCGTTTACCTCCGTTTTCTGCAATCCGCTTATGGAAGGGACGCTGGAAGGTGCAGTAGCTGATGTGGTGAATGTTGCTGGCTGTTATCCACGACAATATATTCACCATTTCTTCCCGCGGGACGCAGCTGGGATAAACCACCTAGACATGAGTCAATGGCCTGCCTCTTCCTAATCCTTTCTGTTTTTCTCAGGATTTTTTCTCTCTCTCTCTCTCTCTCTCTCTCTCTCTCTCTCTCTCTCTCTCTCTCTCTCTCTCTCTCTCTCTTCTTGTGTATTATGCGAAATATTTCTCTAAATAAAGTAATTATCCCCTTCATTCTATTTAGAGAATGTTTGCTATGTTTGGCTCTCTAAGTTCTACATAGAACGAATCATTGTCCTTATATCTCCCTTGGTTTGATGAGGTGCGACTCTCTTATCTCATTATTTCATTATTCATTGTCTACTTCAGTTTTAACTATAACTACATCCCTATTTTCTTTAACTCTTATCAGTAATCTGTTATAGTTCACACTGTAACTACATATCTCTAGCAATCGACTGATGAGATGGGACTGTCTGTATTCTTTCATTTTCATGTCTTCACCCATCACCCATATTATTATTCATACAAGCATATATATATATATATATATATATATATATATATGAATATATTAGGATTTAGGATTGGTGCTCTGAAATAGCGATGTGTGCATGACATGAATGTATGTATAGTATATTTGGCAATATACCGTATGTTTACTTTAAAACATTTTGAAGACCTGCGCTATCATTTTTAAAGTAGTGACTATGTCACTTACTTCTTTTTTCGGCAAAAGAAGGGAGAGAAGGTGACAGATTCTGTTTCACGCTGTTGGTGATCCTCAGAGTATCGTACTCCCCGCCTCTGCCGAAAATTATAGAGGCCGGATTCTTATAGAATTCCAGTAATAATCAGGAACTGATTATACAGAGCGATTGCCGGTCCAGCAAAAATAAAAAATTAGGATTGGTGCTCTGAAATAGCGAATCTGTCAGCTTCTCTCCCTTCTTTTGCCGAAAAAAGAAGTAAGTGACATAGTCACTACTTTAAAAATGATAGCGCAAGGTCTTCAAAATGTTTTTAAGTAAACATACGGTATATTGGCAAATATACTATACATACATTCATATATATATATATATATATATATATATATATATATATATATATATATATATATATATATATATATATATATATATATATATATATGTATATATATATATATAAAGAGAGAGAAAGAGAGAGAGAGTTGTTGATGGGCTCTCTATTATATTAAGAAGTGATGGTGCTCAGTTAAACAGTGTATAGCGTGTTGTCGTATATTGTTGTTGCTGTCTTTGTAATTCTTCCTGTTTATCCCTAGGTCAGCTCCAAGAGAGAAAGCCTTTTTAAAGGTTTTCAGCTAAAACCATCCACTTATTTTGCTGGGTTTTTTCTACAGTGCAGTATCCATTGTATTGCATTTTAAATAGGGTGTGGCTTTCTTTGGGGTGGAATTTGGCTGATATTTCTAGCATATTGAATGACCATGTCGAGGCTCCCTCGTTGGTTTGCACTGTATAGTGTATATCTTTTATCGTAGTACTGTATAGTGTAGTGATGTAGATAAACGTAGTGTTTGGGATTAGTTCCAATATTTTCATGGTTCAAGAGGAATTTTTACCTTACAAACTTCAGATATCTCAGTATTCCCATTTTAACTGATTGATTTGTTTCATTCGTAAGAGTTTAGCGCTTCCGCCTGGCACCGTGTAAAACTAGGAGAAAAGCCAAACTGCAGATGATGATGCTGCTTTTGCTGCTGTTGCTGCTTTTATTTTTTTATTGTGTTTATTCTGCCTATACTATTGTTATTGTTAATTTTGCATGATGCTGCTGTTGCTGCTGCTACAACTGCTGTTGCTGTCATTATTCTTCCGATCCTCTTTTTGCTTTCCTTACTGTTATCTTACCACTTGCCGGGTGTATCTACTGTTTTGTAGAAATCTCTAATGACTCAAATCTATCAGGAAGGCAGAATCTAGATTAATGACCATCGTGTTTTCACTGCTTTTATCGTTTTATGAAGTATTTATTTAATATTGTTTTCGCGTTTCTTTGTCTCTTTTTCTTTTATTCATTGAAACTAAAAATATACTAAAAATAACCCAAAATAATAAAAGATATGAACAAAGTATTTTGGCTCGTATATCTGTTTGACGTAGAATAAATGAGACAATTAAAAGATATGAAAGGGCGAAATGGGTGAAGGAATATATAAAGTTTGAAATCAGCAATACTTGAAAGATATTAAAATGAGGAAGAAAGTAAACGAAACGATATTTCATCACTTCTCTCAGCTGTCTTTCAATTGAAAGAAACAAAGAGAAGGTAAGAGACAGAGAGAAAATATTTGTTTCTTCAATACAGTTAAATGAAAACAAAAAGAAAGAGAAACAGGAGCTGCAGTGAACTAAATGTCTTTTTCTTTATTGAATGAATACCGAGAAAGAGAAATACATGGCATCCATTTTTTTTATTTTGAATTATTAAATTGATTTAAAGTGTGAAGTGTTGTAAATATACGGAGACATTTATTTAAACTTGAACTTGTAAAACTTGAAATTTCTTATAAAAATCTATTTATTATGTCATTGATGAAAATGGATTGCCTGCAGTAACTGAAATATGGTAAACAATTCTGGAAATTCAGCGGAGAGATAAGAAATGAACAAATTAATTCCTTAAAATTTCTATAGATTTAAGCAGTTTTTAGATTGTGAAAACCTTTCTACATACTAAACAGATTAATTGAATTCTTTATTTTTCTTTTATATTCTTCTGCATATTCTGGAATATAAGCATTTTCCAAACAACTATTTTATAATTAGGAAATTATATTAGTATCATAAATTCGTCTTCCGAATTTATAAATGTATTCCTTTTATTAATTCCTCTTTAAACTATATTGCTTGATGACACACATGGTTATAAAACATATAGTTCATTATTAAAAAAATGATAAAGCAAATGTATCACCTGCTTCGTATCTGACCTATCGTGACATCGTGTTTATTGAAGTTAAACCTAATGTATAATGCAATATATTTCCATTTACATTTGAAGGAAATATTCTTATCAATGCTTGTAGATAGCCTAATCGTCTATCATTAATTTAGTGCTTCCGATTCTGATGTGACACTTTACATAAGGGCTGTGAAAAAGGCCTCTTTTTACGCATTTTAAATGATTTTTTTTAAGATAGTTTAACTCTAAATTGTAATTCTTGCCTTGTTTTTCATTTCTTATGATCTTGATATAAACGAGAGATAAATTTAAGTTATCGTCACTGTGGAGTTGGGGGGGAGACATTGTTGAGTAAGTCAGAAGTTTGCTTCGCAATTATGAGGTACTGAGTTCCCTCGCACTGCCAGGCATCTTAGATGAGCGTCTTCTAATGTACTACCGAGTCGATCAAAGCTGTGTGAGTGAGACTGTGTAGAGAGAAAATAATTAACTGCAAAAAATCAGGGCTATAAAAAGTTGCGAGACCATTACTATGAAAATGGTCTTTTGGGAATACTTTATATTGTAAATATATCAGTGATATGTAAATATTGCTGCATGTTTATCGTGTGTTTACCCATATCAAGTTATATTTAAGGTAATTCTATAAGGAGTTTGCATTTGTCAGTGGACTGAGATTTCTGAATGCAAATTATTCTGCAAATTATTGGACTAGGCTTACGAAATCACAAGTTTTCGAACTAATTTCCAGAATGGCTCTAAATAATTTCCCCCGACAGGGTGTTAAAATGTTTATCATAACAACTCAGAGTTGTTAAGAATTCGACCCGAGAGTGAGAGTGAAAAAGGCTAAGTTAGTGGTTACGTCATCGATACTGCATCGTGTTTGTGGCCAAGATAGATACGAGACATCTCTATTCACCTTAAAATAAGTATTTAACTCGGTTTAATTTATCACAGAAGAACATATGTAGTTGGATTGAGAGAATTAGTTCGAATGATCCCACTGAAAAAGCTACTAATAATTAAACGTGCTATCCTCGAAGCCTTGATATCTGCTATCTAATCCATGCCGCATAACCTCGATGTTATGTCTATCGTCTAAAATGTATTACAGTTGTCAACTATATGAACTATCCCAACTTGATACCTACAATCGCTGTAGTCGTAAATAAATCATACAAGTGCATTTCTATGACTTTCTATGTAAGAAACATTATTTATACAATCCATTGAGAGAACCTCTACGCGGTTGCTCAATCTTCTAAAATTAGAACCAAACATTTCTCAAATCATATTCTGCTCTGTTTTAAAAATGAATTGACATATTCCATAATATAGCATGAAATAAATTGTATCTGCACTTCGGAGAGGGTTTGGGTTCTTAAATATTTATATTACAAAGATTGTCAATGGAATTGGTTAGTTGATAATAACCAGTATGGACATAAATGATAGTGAAAAGAAGAGTTAAATAAAAGCGATATATGTGTGTGTATTTACATATATATATATATATATGTGTGTGTATGTGTGTGTATATAAGTGTAGTAGCAGGGAAACCTTATGCTAGTCCCGTTAACCGTTTATTATATATATATATATTATATGATAAGAGGTTAACGGGACTAGCATAAGGTTTCCCTGCTAGTACACTTAAACACACACACACATATACACACACATACATACACACACACACACACACACACACACACACACACACACACACACACACACACACACACACACACACATACATATAAATATATATATATATATATACATATATATATATATATATATATATATGTAAATATGATAATAATGGAGCTGCGGCGCTGCAAATGGGTTACATATGAAAAAGTTTGTCCTCATCAGTGGCCTTCCAACCGTCGTAGGCATTTCGTCGCATTAAAGGCCATATACCTCAGGTTGGTGCGAGCAACGGCTAAAAAAATTCGTTGGGACACGTAAATAAGGGGGACGCTAGGGTAAACAAACAAAATGGTTTAAGCAACAGAAAGTGATGAGAAGAAAGAAACAAGTCCCAGATTTCTATGAATATAAATTCAGTGGAATCGTGAACGAGAGAATAAAGACCATCAAACCTGGTTGAAATGTGAGCAAGGAAGGAATTTCGCACAGGTCTAACGGGAGGAAGAAGGGGTCTGGTCTGCGAATTCGGTAAACATAAGTTCTGTGAAGTCGCAGACGAGAGAGAGAGAAAAAAAATTCATACCGGCTTGGCCAAGTGCCCGCGAGAAAAGGATTACGGACAGATCAAACGGGAAGAAAGGGGAGGAGGAGAGGTAGTGACAGAGAGTGAGTGAGTGAAAGGTGAGGCAGAAACTAACAGAGAGAGAGAGAGACTGCTAGAAATGGTAAAGACACAAAGAACGAAACAGACTGGTGGCAGCGGAGGAAAAAATATATGTGTAAATATGATAATAATGGAGCTGCGGCTCCATATATATATATTGTTATACTTTGGGAGGGTCATGTTGCCAATAAGAAACACACGCACCAGTTGCTTTCACTTCAATTTATTATAAATTAAATTTATAAATTTCCGGTTGGTTGGTTCCACAACCAGACGATTGTTCATATATTGTCAAAGTTCTTTCGTCACAAATTCTGTGACCTCTTCAGTGACTGGGGATTCTTTTCTTTGTTTTTGTGTCTCTCCTTTGTTCTGTCCTACGCCATCTTGTGTTTGCGTGTGTTGTGTGCTTAGTTTGCGCATGTGTTACATCCGGGTGTCTGTGTGTATTTATATTTGTTTATTTATTTGTTTATTTACATGTTACTGGTGAGTTGTTTGTTCTATGTGTGTGTGTGTTTTCATTTTGTCCTTAATTATAAGTTGTGATGTTGCTATTCCATTCATGCTTTCTATTTAATTTTGGTTGTAGTTCATTTATGTTTATTGCCTCTGTGATTTGTCTAAACATTGCGTCTTTTCTGTGTGTAGACTCTATTTTCATTTCTATGTTCTGTAATTTACCCTTATGTTCTATTTTAGCATGTTGGTAGAGTACAGATGATTCTTTACTATCTTGAAGCTCTCGCCAGTGTTCATTTATCCGTTCTCCTATACTACGAGCTGTCTCACCTATGTACACTATATTCTTATCTCTACATTGTCCTTCAGTACATCTTATGCTATATACTACATTTCTAGTTTTACAGTTAATATGGGGGCTTAATTTACAGATTATACATTTCTTATCTATACAGGGAGGTCTTTGAAAAGGGTATGTATTGCTAATAAGTGTTTTTATGGAGGTACCTGGTCTTTCTACTATCTTAATATTGAGTTTATGTTTATCTAGGGCCCTTCTGAATTTGTAAGCTAATTCGCCTCTAGAGGTTGTATTGATGAACATAACACTCTGGTATTTATTGCTATCATACCATGAGTTTATTCTATGAACTTTATTCCTAGTTCTTTCTATTCTATTCCAAAATGTGCTCCTGTACAAGGGGCAGGTCCCATTTGTATCATTATTTACCATTTTTTCCCATTTGGTTCTGGCTCCTCTATATACTCTGATCTTATCTCTCTGATTGTAGCCAGAGAACTGCATACGGTGGATGAAGTGTTGTATGTGTCTCTCTAGTTCTTTGGGGTGGCACATGCGGGACACGTTTCTCATCACCCGTACCAAATCCGCAATCAGTATGTTGATTTGGGTGTGGTCCGGAACAGCTGAGTTTCGGTGGATCAGGTATTTGGAAGTCATGGGTTTGGCATAATGGGAATGGAGGATCTGTTGTTTGTTATTGATAGTATCTAACCAGAGCTCTGTGTCTAGTACAGGTAATCGATGGTTGGGGTGTTTGCTTGGGTAGTCTATAGTAACTCTAATACTCTGGTGGATGGAGTTAGCTATTTTCTGGATGCTTTCCATGGTGTTTTTCTCTAATTCCTGACTGTTCTCTAGTGGGTGTGTTTTTACTACGATGTTTATATCATCAACGTAGCGGAAGTACATTATCAGGGTTAAGAGGTTGCTGTCTTCTAATTGTTCTTTAAATTTAAGTTTAAGTCTATTGTCCCACCATACCATGAATAGGTTAGCTATGTCACCTGCAATGCTAACACCAATGGCTGCTCCCTCCTCTTGGGCATATGTTTTTCCATTAAATTTGAACATATGTTCCTTAAGGGTTAATTTTATACTGGCCCCACCGCATGTGCAATCATTTTCTTTAGTTCATCGTGGTTTTCGGGGGTCCGTATTGCTCTGGTCCACCCGTTGCATCTATCTGTGTGGGTTTTCTTAGCCATTGAGGTAATGGTAGGTGGTCTGCCTCTTGCTGGTCTTGTAGGGCACAGGTTGCTAAGGTCGTATGTATCTAGATAGTTATTACTATAAGTAAGTTTAAGTAGGAGTCCCAGCTCACTAGTATCAATCCCACGGAATTCAACATTGCTCTCACTGATCATTTCTACGCATTTCTCCACAGCAAAATCCATCTTGTGTATTTCGAGGACTACATTGTCCACTATATCATATCCTTCTTTATTCTAAGTGATAGGAATTTGATTTGAGAATTAGTTTCTATTTCTAGTTGAGGAGCCACAGAAGTGCCGGAAGTCTACCATTATAAAAATGAATATACACAGGAGCACATATATAAAAATTGTATTCGTTTAGATTTAGGATTGCATATTTGTAAAATTGAAAGCGGATAATATGAATTCTGTAATCAATTTGTGAATACTTATAGAAACAGGAACGTTCTGAGTTTTGGCAAGGGAAAACATTTCATTTTCTTTAACAATGGTTGGTTCAAGCATTAATAATATTTTCTAAAAACAATATTTGACCTTACTCCGAGAAATTCCTACTTATCACTCCAAAGGTTAGAAATAGCAGCCAAATCTCGTTTAAATCACCCCCCCCCCCCGTTATGTTAAAAAGAGAAATACATTTTATTTAATACTAGCAGCAGGACTCGGCGTTGCACGGGATAGGAAACGTGAAATAGCAACACGCATATGCAAAGATTGAGGAATGTAGCTGTGTACTTTTTGAATTCCCTTATTCTCAGGGAATGATTGTTCATCTACTGGAAACGTAGAGCACCAGCAGGCCGAATCCAGTAGTAGCAGTGTCAGTGGGCTGATTGCGGAAATCCTGTATGCGAAAGGAGTAAGTAAGTGTTGTGGGGCGATGTATATCGTATGTCTGTTCACGAATTACGTCACAGATGGGGAACACACGTCAGTCTGACGGAGTGACGTAGTCAATTGTGTGAAAACCAAGTAGGATGTACGTTTAAGTAGGGATATTGAGATGACGAAATCTGAGAGGCAACGCAGCTGCAGCAGAAGGGGGTCATAGTGCAATTAGCACAAACGCTGGGCGGCACTGGTTGCACTGAGTTTACACAGCAACAAAGGTGCAACAAAAGGGTTCACCGCGGAATTTAGCACAACCGCTGTTCGGCGTACTTGCGCAGGGCGTTCATACTGCGGTGTAGGTGCAACAAAAGGGGTCTTAGTAGAAGTAGCACAGACGTGAGTTTTACGGTGTTAATAACACGGCACCGTACACAGGGCCCGGATTTGCGTGTGATGAAAGCACCAAGCGTCAACAGGGCGCCGACAAAGGTTTATAGATCCTCCTCATTTCTCAATCCCCCGAAAAGGGTCCTGCTTAAAAGTAAGTAAGTGTTGTATCCTCTGTAAAATAAACCAAATTTTTAACGAAATATTATACGCTACTTACGGTGCTTAAGTAGCGTTTATATTGAAAACTAGCAGTGGTACCCGGCGCTGCACGGGATAAGGTATTGTGAAATATATAACCGCCTTAGCTAAGCTTAGTATTGCAAAGAAGTAAGGGTCTGGTGGTACTTAAGTAAGCAACACTGTGGCTTAAAACGTGAGGAAGAAGTTGTGTGCACTTACCAATTGTTTGGGGAATGAGTGGTAGAATAACCGGAGGCAGCAGACAGCCAGACATACACACAGATATTATAAGGGCGCGACGTTATATGTATGTATCTATCTAAAAAGAGAAATACTAAGAATTATAGAGAGAGATCGCTAAATCGCCTAATGCGGTCCCTAGGGCATTGAAAATTTGAATTTTGGGGGGCTCAGAACACTCCCTGATACATACATAAGTATTACATGTGTAAAGTTTGAAAACAGTCGCTTGAGTAGTTCTCTAGTTTTAGGGATTCAAACTCACACACAGACAGACATCCTCAGTTTTATATATATAGACTAGCAGAAAACCACCCGGTGGGCGGTTTTCTGCTAGCAAATCTAGTGTATATACTGATATCGTTGAGATTTGGATGAGAAATGTTTTCGGCACCACATGTTCACCGTCTCTCGGTGTGTCTTTTATGCATGTATAAATATATATGTTATCTATACGGTGAAATCTTTGAAATAAATATATGTTAAAACGAAAAAGGAGAAAATAAATAACTGGCGGTTAGAAAAAAATATTCCTATGAAATTTTAATCATACCATTAGGTGTGAATAAGGAAATATTTTTTTATTGTCAAAACAAATGTTCAAAAGTTAAACTTCAATTTTTTGAATAATTCCAATTTTTTCATGAAATTGAACACTGGACATTGGCTGCTGGAAATGGAAATTAAATCGTATTTAATTGTATTTAAATGTCTAACCTTATTTTATTATTTATATTTTTTCAATAAGAAATAAAAAAAAAAAAAAAAAAAATTGAACAAATCAAACGTAGGTTATGGAACTGCGCAATCTGATTAATAAATTACCTCATCAGCAGCAACCTTCTTCAAATGGTCCTTATTATCAGCAGCAACAACCACAAATTCAATGGCAACCTTCTTCAAACCACAAATTCAATGGCAACCTTCTTCAAATGGTCCTTATTATCAGCAGCAACAACCACAAATTCAATGGCAACCTTCTTCAAACCACAAATTCAATGGCAACCTTCTTCGCATGGTGTCAAGTCAGAACCGCCTCGAACTGGTTGCTTCTGGCTTGTGCAAGGTGTCTCTATAGCAACCAGTGATTCCCTCGGCCTCAGTGACCAAAGTCAGTGGAGAGGGGAAGGTAATGTTTCTATAGCGACAGTGTTTCTCTTGGTAGTACTAAAGTGGAGAAAGGAAGGGGAAGGTAATATTTCTGTAGCACGTGTTTTAGCGTCTATTCACTCTCTCTCTCTCCCTCTCTCCCTCCCGCTATCCCCCTCTCGTAGTCTGTCTCTTTCTTTCACTCTCACTCTCTCTCTACGCA
>OZ024740.1:164161228-164166228 GCA_964016885.1 Eledone cirrhosa | reverse complement strand
GTAAGAATCGACCCCAGTACTAGATTACTACTTTATTTATTGACCGCGAAAGGATGACATGCAAAGTTGTCATCTGAGGGAGAGACCCAGTCGCAGAGAGTCAAAACGCAACCACGCGTATTCTATCCGACGTTCTAATGACACTGTCAATTCGCCACCTGAAAGAACATTATCAGTATAAAATATTTATTATGATTTGACATGGTTTTTGTAAATAGAGAAATGTTTTCATAATTTAATTAAATACGATTCATGGTGGTGGAAAATGTTACAAATGGATTGAAAAGGTGACACTAACAGTCTATTAATTCGTGTCTGAAAATTCAACTTAAATATTGTGTACTAATTTCATTACATTGGCCTCCTGGATTGTATATGATTCCGGTGTTAAATAGCATCTCATTTCAAATCGTTGGATTATACATTAACTTTCATCCTTCTGAGAAGTGACAAAATAAGCATTAGTAAAGTACTAGAGTCGATTTTATCAACTTCATTCCAACCCTCCTATGTTGTGATCATGTGTTTATTAAATATTAAACCAACGGCAGGGACTTTCTGATATTTCGAGTGACAAAGTATATTCTCCGTCGTTTTGGCGATGAACATTCAGTTTTTTTTTGTTTTTGTTTTTGTTTTTGTTTTTGTTTTGTTTTGTCTTTTATTTGTTTGTTTGATTTTCGACGAACTAAATCTCTACTCGTGAAATTAACGTGTGTGTGGCTGAGTACCCCACAACCATGCCCTTAGCGTAATTCTCAGGCCGAGTTAGCATGATACAAATATGTGACAAAGCTGGAATTATATGTACTATCCAGTGAAAAAAAGAGATAAAAGAAGTCACAGCGCAAGACATTCGACCCGACGTTCTACCGGGTTTGCCAATTCGCCGCCTTAGATATTGTATCGTACTGAGGCTGATGTCTATAAATTGTAATTTGGGTACATTTGAATCTTAAAGAACTAATGTACTCACAGAATAAATGTTCTTTTGGTAGCAGTGGATGGTAGAATCGGTAGTGCACCGGACGAACTGTGTGCAACAATTAGTTACTGTCTCTTGATATTCTAAGTTGACGTCTCTTTTCGTCTTTCAAGGCTGGCAGTATAAGCGTAGCAGTCAAGTACTCGAATTGATTTAATCGTCTGAGTTCTTTCCTAATACATAAGTTATTTGATATCATAGTTAGAGAGTTAACAAAATCAAGGCAACAGCTTGACAGAATTTGTATTGTTTTTATAGTTACTTCCTTTTACATTCTGACTTTAAAATAGATCCAGCATTGATTTTGTCTTTCGATCCTCTGGAGTCAATAAGATAAAAAGTAGTAATATACTGAGGACATTATAAATTATACATTATACACGTCCTCAGTTTATAATCAGTATTTACTGATTATTGACAATATTAAAATTCACCCTTTTACGTCCTGAGTCCAAGTGAAATAGTAGAGTACTACATTAAACGCCTTTCAGTAGTCTTTCAAATTTCGCTGCAGTGGACTTAAACATTCTTGATGCTCACTGTTCTGCTGATGGATTGGCAGTATCGGTAGAGGGTCGGACGCCATGCTTTGTAGCACAGTTACGTCCCTTTACGGACTGAGTTCAAATCCCGCCGAGGTTAGCTTTGCCTTTCATCCTTACGGGGTCGATAAAATAAAGTACCAGTAATACACTGGGATAATTGCTGGCCTTGTGCCAAAAAGTAGAAACAGTTATTAGTACTACTGCTGTTAGTAACGTTGTATATTATTCTATTCTTTATTTTTTTTATTGTAGTTATTTATACTAATGTTGTAATAGAGGAACAAGTTTTGGAGTGGTGAGGCTTTTTTATGCTGCTATTTACATAATGACGCGATATTTTCTTTGACAGTTACAAATCGGCGTACAAAAATTTTACTCGCCCGGTCAATACGCTCCCATGAAAATAGTCGACGGGAAGGCTGCAATTTACTAGGTGGGCCGGATAGGCTAGTATATTCATCACTCCTTCATTAGAATAAGTCCATTTAAGGATAAGATTTCACAGCAGCCATCTTTCTAAGACGTGTACATTGATATAAGAGTCTGATAATGGAGCAGGCTGTTCTTTGTCGTTTGGCACTCGGTTTCACATCGGTTCGATGCACTTAGTCACGAATTGATGGCAACAGCCCAGCAGTTAGAAGAAAGATTGATTTGTAAGGCTTAACTAATACCTAACTGCAACGCCCAGTGTTATTTTTGTGCGAAAGATTAATTGTCGAATCGAACTTACAGCTATATCATTCTTTGCGTTTTTATTTTATCTTGAGTTGATGTTGTTGTTGTTGTTGTTGTTGTTGTTGTTGTTGTTGTTGTTGTCGTCGTCGTCGTCGTCGTCGTCGTCGTCGTCATCATCATCATCATCATCATCATCATCATCATCATCGGCATTGCTTTCATTATCATTATTTAGGGCGGTGGATTGGCAGTATCGGTAAAGGGTCGGACGCCATGCTTTGACGTATAGAGTTACGGCCCTTGCCATTCTGAATTCAAATCCCGCCGAGGTTAACTTGGCCTTTCATCCTTACGGGTCGATAAAATAAAGTACCAGTAATGCACTGGGTAATTGCTGGCCTTGTGCCAAACGTAGAAACAATTATTTAGAGCAGTGGATTGGCAGTATCGGTAAAGGGTCTGACGCCATGCTTTGCAGCAAAGAATTACGGCCCTTTATTATCTAAATTCAAATCCCACCGAGGTTAACTTTGCCTTTCATCCTTACGGAGTCGATAAAATAAAGTACCAGTAATGTACTGGGTAATTACTGGCCTGGTGCCAATAGTAGAAACAATTATTTAGGGTGGAGCATTTGCAAATTTGTTAGGGCATCGAACAGATGTCTTTGTACTATTTCTTCCAGCTCTTTATATTCCGAGTTCAAATCTTACCGAGGTCAACTTCGTATTTCATCTGTTCGGGGTCGATAAATTAAAGTACCAGTCAAGTGCTAGAGTCCATTTATTCGACTAATGTGATTTTGTGTCTATGTTATAAAATTATTATTTCATGTCTATATAACATTAGACAATAGAGTGCGTAACTCGGAGATCAGGGAGTCGCTACAGATAGGGCAGTATTTATCGATATTACGGATATATTACGGTTAGAATATTACAGGGAATAATCGCTGAATAGATTATTTTACAGGCAAAACCAACCGAAATAGACCCCGAGCAAGATGGTTGGTTAATATCTATGTTCTCGACTGGTCGCCATTGGGGATCGAGCCGGATCAATTGGAGGCGGTTGCTTCAAACAGGATTCCCTAGAGGGTGTGCTTAAAGACTCAGCGCCCACAACCCTCTCAGCAATAAGTGGGCGAAGAAGAAGAAGAAGAAGAAGAAGAAGAAGAAGAAGAAGAAGAAGAAGAAGAAGAAGAAGAAGAACAACAACAACAACAACAACAACAACAACAACAACAACAACAACAACAACAACAACAACAACAACAACATCACCACCACCACCACCACCACTAAGAAAATATCATGAAATATTAAAATATCTGCAGACATTGATAAATGTATTTTAATGGGTTTAAGAAGTCTATATCTAATCTTTCCATTAATTTTCAAATTATCCAAACAGGATTCTGGACTCTTGTTGTCAGCCGATCTTCAGATTGGACGAAAGAAACAATGTTTCAATTGCTGATACTGCTTACTTGTCGCAACTCCAGGCAGGGGGAGTCACATGAAATAAAATATTTCACCCAAAAATACTACACACCAATTGGTCAAAGAAGCGAAACCACAACTATAAGAATCGTGAGACTAAGACTCTAAAACCGCAAGACTAAGACTCTAAAATCGCGAGAATAAGACTCTAACGTTAGCACGATTCCCAGTAATATTATAGCGGTGGATTGGCAGTATCGGTAGAGGGTCGGACGCCATGTTTTGGAGCATAGAGTTACGATCCTTTATGATCTAAGTTCAAATCCCACCGACGTTAACTTTGCCTTTCATCATTACGGGGTCGATAAAATAAAGTACCAGTCACGCACTGGGGTCGATTTAATCGACTTTCCCCTCCCCCAAAATTGCTGGCCTTGTGCCTATATAAGAAACCATTCTAAGAGGAATAATAACAAGAACACAGCTTGTGTTGTGTTCTCCATTGTTGTTCTTTGTAAAGCTACTGCTTCATATTTTAAACTTATGTATGCTTTAGTGAGTTTAACGTACTCATTTCTCCAAATATTAAAAGACAGAAACAGACATGAAATAAAATAACGGGTGGAATATTTGATATCTTATTTAATTTATTTTACTGGTTTATACATTCGTTCTTTATATGTTTATTGTTTATAATATAAATACAGAAACGATTGAAGGCAACTATAGAAACAATAGAACAGAATGTATGTAGAAAACTATATACCTATTGTTTAACTCTCTAATACACACACACACACATATATATATATGTATGTATATATATATATATATATATATATATATATATATATATATATATATATATATATATATATATACCCACGGGCATATTAACTTCTTCTATTATTCTCTGTTATGTTGAGAACAAATCTGTTGTTTCTATTTAGCTGCTATTTTTAGTAACGAGATAGACAACACGTCTATGCTTTTCCCGCTTTCACCTCGGGCAGTTCACGTACGCGTCATTTTTCGGCCTTTTGGATCTGTGCTAGCTGGCAGATAACAATATATTTTATCGTTCCTGGGTCTTTAGCCCTAGGAAAGGAAAATGCTTCTCTGATGAGCTTTGATTTTCCATTAGAAATCCATTGGATTTCTGGTGTTTTACAAAGCGAAACCGATCGGTAAGGGCCAAAAGAATAGGTAAATATTTAAATTATATTTTTTAATTTATTTTAAAAAATTGGTTGAATTTTGCTTGTTCTGCTTATCTTAATATGATAGTTCTGGTATGTCAAATTAATACCATAGAACAACCTTAAATCATAGACAACCTATATATTTCCA
>OZ024740.1:164151228-164158728 GCA_964016885.1 Eledone cirrhosa | reverse complement strand
CTACTAATAAATTAGTCATGAACCAAAGCTTTGTTTCAGTACTATGCTGTGCTACAGAATATAGCTACAGGCCTTTAACCAATACGGTAGATATAGATGGAAACATTTGTCTATATATATATATATATATATATATATATATATATATATATATATATATATATATATATATATATATATATATATATATATATATATATATATACGATTCGTTCGAGATATTCTATATACAAAGCGTTTACGTCTGTCTATGCATACAGTGGTAGCTAATATGTATCGATATATTCCATGGTAGATTATATATACGAGTATATACTTACAATACGTAGTATTGTAAATATTTTACAATATTTCCTGTCACTTCTGTTAATGAATTTAATTCCTATTGTAATTGAATTTGCTTTTCTTAATGTATTAATGGAAGATATTTCAGTAATTTCGTTATTTATTTCAAAGGGTAAACTTCTTTATCCTGTTACAATCACTCTTGTGTTTAATATTGTGTTTGATATTTGTATGAACAAAAAGGCAATGAATACCTACGTTCTGGTTTGAAATTTCGTCCAAGTGAACTTTGTCTTTTATACTTCCAGTGCCGATATAATTGATTGTTTCTTTACCTCTACTTTTAGTTCTTGTGCTTATCGAAAAATCAGTGCTTGTACAACAACAAGGCAGTTAATTTACAGAAGCAGTAGAGCGACGAATAAAAATAACTTGTAGAATTTAATTATATTATAAGTTCAAATATAGCTGGTGATTGACTTTTCATCCTTCTATCGATTGAATAAAGTACAATTCAAGAGCTGAGATCAATATAATCGATTATTCCTCGTTCTCTCAATATGATGCTATATGCTGATGCCAAATATCATGGATTGTGTAACAAAAATGCAGTCGATTTACGCTTTGATTTCAAATTGCGCATAGGTTATCTTTCATCTTTTTGGAGTCGATAAAATAAAGAACCAGTTAAATCTTGAGTGACTATACACGTTTCATCTCCAAAATGTTTAAGGCCTTGTACCAAATGTTAGAAATCAATATATATACAACAATATCACATTAGGGAACATCTGTTGTATAGACTGGAACCTAAATATTCCTGACAGTGATTGATTCCAGTCTAACTGAATTACAACGTCAGGAGATTCTCTCAAACACATTCGTGCTATTCAGTCAGAAGTGTAAAAGTCTCTACCAATGATTATTGATTACACGCTTTTCTTTTATAGACATATGTATTTACTTATTAATTTCACTAAAACATATTATCTATATTCAGTGGGAATAGCAGTTCCATCAATTATGTTCATAAACATTAAGGCGTCCGGTTGAAAATAATCACATCTGTATTACTGCAATAAATGTTTATCCGTCATTCACATTCATTGTAAATAGGAAATGATTACGAATTCCCAAACATATTTTCAATCAATTATATTTAACGAAACTATGGAAGTGCCAATGCTAATATGCATTTCTACTTTAATTTCTCCCTTTTAAAACAACACGAAATCCATGAATTTTACGATAAAATTCGTGAATTTACGATCTAGCTTTTCAATCATTTTAATTACTACATTGCATTAAGAAGTTTAAAATTTAATAGAAAGAAGCGTTGTTTATTCTTTTTTACCTTTTCCTTTACTCTTATTAACGAATAGAAAACATAGAAGCAACATGAATGAAGCATTCATTGTCAGAAGCAAATACCAGAAAGCGCGGATTATATGCCCAACGTCAATCAAATACGATGCATTTGTCTTCGTTTTCAGAATACAAAACATTATCCAAGTAGATCCCGGAAATAAGGCAATATGCTCTAGTGTTTCTGATACAAGTCGTTAATAGCCTAAATGTAATTCATCTTTAATGCACTGCCTGAGGAAAATTTCACTTCACATCATTCATCTCAAACTAAACAATTCATTCCAAACTACTGTTCTTCGAGTCTTCAGTCAATTGCTCAAGCACATATATTGTATAGAACAATCAGGATAGGATTTTCTTCATAACAAATTAAAATAAATGTTTGTATTTGCAAACCAGAGTTAACTGCTAGATTGTAATGCAAGGTGTCTCAAAAGAAGAATACACCTACTGTAAGAAAGAAACTGAACCTGGTAAATTTTTTGCCGATTCCCTAAATTAACCCAGTAGACATCAAAACGTCCCTGTTATGAAGGATTGACACCTAATTCAGTTTACCAAATGTCTGAGTCTTTATTCCTTTATTCTCATTTATTTGTAGCTTTCTTTCTTGTGTGATGACTGTACAGATAGAACGTAATTAATGCTCAAAGTTACCGCAGTTCTTAAGAAACTGAGATCTAGATACACGGTGATATAGATTTTCCTTCAGTCGATATCTCTCTGCCATTGACTGCTACTGAGACAAGAGCGAATGGCAATTTTTTTTATGCGTTTTACTTATGTAATTATTACTTTAGAAATCTCAACTTTCATGTACATTATATTCAAAATAGGTGACGATTGCTTGTAAAACTGAATACCCAGTGAAAGGAACATAAATAAATTATGCTTATGCTTACAAAGATTTAAAGTTATTAACACAATGTATAGTTTGTATGTAAAAGAATCATTTAGACAACCGACGTTACGAGTCTGTCTCATAATACTTGCAAGTAGTATGTACTTATTCACTATACTACGCGAAAAATATTATTCTTTCAACATGTTAAGTCTAAGACATTTAAGTTTTTCTTCTCTTAATCTTCATCGTCTCGCACTTATCCTTGGGAGGCTCGTGGTAGCAGAGTCCTCAAGTACACCTTCCAGTGGGTTCTGTCAGAAAGAACCGTTTTCAATTAATCCGGTTGGACCCCCCACGCGAGATCAGCCGAGCTCATGGATGTTGTCCAACCATCTTGCTCGGGACCTTCCCTTGAATCTCCTGCCAGTTGGTTTTGCCCGTAAAAATCTGTCCAGCGATTCTTTCTAGAGACATTCTAACCATATGTCCGTAATATCGGAGCTGTGATCTTTCTATTCGGAAAAGTAATAGCTCTACCTGGAGTGCCTCTCTGATCTTCGAGTGACGCACTTTATCGAGTAACCTTAATCCAAAGACCTTTCGAAGGAACCCCATTTCGGCCGCTTGTATTCTCGATCGTATTCATAATTATTAATCAATAGCTCAAACTTGTAGTTTTTGTCTCACATTTAATACCATTCTTTGTTAACAACAGGCACCGCAATTCCCTAACATGCAAAAATTGTTTCAATGTTGTCAGCTTAAAAGCATATATTTTAATTGTATCGTTTTTAAGTTATTTCTCTCAAGTTATAGATATGTTCTTACACGCAATATAAAACGAGTTTCTACTATTATGTAACTACATTTCTTCTGGTTACCTCATAAATCAGTTATCTAACCACGTTGAAAAGTGCCTGTTCAACCATTATAAGAGACATCGCTATATATGAAATCAGGGAGTCTCGGAACCTTTCGTGCGTTAACAAGCATTTCAGTGTGAGGTGTTTCCATCTCTTTATTTTAAATTCTTCACACTGAAGCGTACCTCCACCTCACCCCCCACCCCCGCCCGCATAATTATTGTACGACAATCGCACCACTACTGTGGTTTCACCGGTATTTCTTCTTGAAAGATTTCTTGTAAGCTTAACTGAGACAATAATATTGATGGTAATAGGTTCCAAATCCTATTTGGCAACGCAAACCAAAAATAATTTCCATATCTATTCCACCATTATTTCTTGACATGTGAATTTTCCGAAACGGACACATAAAGAGATTTACGTCTTGTGTCAACCATAATGGTTATTCTGATAATTCAAGAGACTGAATACTTTCATATTTACTTATAGCTTCGCTTGTCATTGCACCTGTCTATCTTTTAATATTTCGACAGGATACTAAAATCTGTATTTCATTTATTCATTTATACGGTATACTGTCTACACCAAGGTATTTGTTTCACTCGAGAATTTGAAAAATTTGTCTTCTTTCCTAACTTTTTAATCAGAAAGTCACTTTTAAACTTATAACTTGTTTCTGACATAACCACAAAAGTTCATGCTTCTGTGACAAGGAGACAAGATTGTGAGAGAAACATATATTTCTTAGTGAAATACAATTTATGTTTATACATTTGACTTGAAACAAGTTGTAACATTTTACACTTTATTCAATTTTCAGTAGATGTCTAAAATATACTATAATTAAATTTTACACTAAATCTCTTCAGCTATTTGTGTACAATTGTGATTATTCTTAAGCATTCATCATAATACCTATCTTACACGCGGCTTACATTTTTTATCGTTTTGAATGGCCATTCTCCTTCAATATATCCTTTACTAAAAATGTTGTATATTTTTTAAACTATTTTTCTGAAAATCTAAAAATTAAATCATAGAATAACTTTTTCCAGTTCTTTGTATCACATTTTGTTTTTAAAATATTAGAATAATGATCGTCATGGTAGAGGGAACTCGGTCGATAATATCTTATTTCTGATTAAATTAAATGAGAAAAGATTATTTGGTAGCTGTCATAAACGAAAAGTTTAATTTGTTCATTGTTGCTATGGAAAGAAATTATTGAAATATTAATTCGAAATTTAATTACCAAATATCTTATTTATACACAAATGAAAATATTTTCCTTTTTATTGTTATTGTTACTTCAGATCAACGCTGATCAAAAAGACCCGTGATAG
This sequence comes from Eledone cirrhosa, assembly GCA_964016885.1. Taxonomy (NCBI): domain Eukaryota; kingdom Metazoa; phylum Mollusca; class Cephalopoda; order Octopoda; family Eledonidae; genus Eledone; species Eledone cirrhosa. Next base: position 164,154,022 of record OZ024740.1, on the reverse strand, counting down.
TTGGTTCAACAACTAGTTACAACTCCCAGCTTCGCATATGCCGACCTTTGCTTAGATGTGGACCATACATAGACAATTATTTATGACATGGGAGGCAACACTTAGGGTCTTCGCTGTCTTGTATACTTCTGAATGCCTATAGGTTTTGAAAGTGCCCACCCCAGACATTTGCTCTTCATATATATATATATATATATATATATATATATATATATATATATATATATATATATATACACCATATATATACACATATGACGGGCTGACTTCTGCACAATCACTGTCAAGCGAACTTCATTCACATGGAGTAGATCAACCCAGGTTACAACAAAAGATACTTGCCGAAAGTGACTCGCAATGGGATCTAAGCCGGAAACACGTGCTTGCGAAGCGCGCATCTTAACTATTCAATCATACCTGCTCCTTAGTTCTAAAAAGGATTTTTATTTTTAGTAGGGAGTGTTAATTTTCCTTCTTGAAGATAAATTATCTGGAGATGAGTTAAATATTTATCATTTGCGATCATCACCAGTTATATCAGGTATACATCTGAACGTGAGGAGACCACCGTAGATAATAGTATTTCCCCTTACAGAATTGGTCGTTTTGTATATAATATATATATATATATATATATATATATATATAAAAACAAATAACGAAACGAAATTAAATTTTGTTTCGTTTGTAACTCACTTTTGTATGACTGACGCTTAAACAATTAAGTTAAGAATGTACATCCACATATGTATACTGAAATACTAGTATGCATATGAATACACACACGTGTACATATGTAGATGTACCGAGTTTTTCACTGGTCACTTTACTGTGAGTGTCCAGCTATTCTGTATGTAAACACACAGACAAACCGGTTTTTAGAGTCATACTGGTTTTTGAGGAAACACCTTTCCTCTATTCTCCAGAAAGCCAGACAAGGAATATTGGACTAGTTTCGATGTTGTTACATCTCATCAGCAATATTTACCCATCTTCCGGCCTTTCTAGAGAATCGTAAAAGCACATATCGTTATATGCTTTTTCTATGAAAATTAGTAGTGGGCAGACTAATTTGCATAGAGCGTGAGTACGTACCGGTTCAACGGAGACGATAAAAACAAATAACGAAACGAAATTAAATTTTGTTTCGTTTGTAACTCACTTTTGTATGACTGACGCTTAAACAATTAAGTTAAGAATGTACATCCACATATGTATACTGAAATACTAGTATGCATATGAATACACACACGTGTACATATGTAGATGTACCGAGTTTTTCACTGGTCACTTTACTGTGAGTGTCCAGCTATTCTGTATGTAAACACACAGACAAACCGGTTTTTAGAGTCATACTGGTTTTTGAGGAAACACCTTTCCTCTATTCTCCAGAAAGCCAGACAAGGAATATTGGACTAGTTTCGATGTTGTTACATCTCATCAGCAATATTTACCCATCTTCCGGCCTTTCTAGAGAATCGTAAAAGCACATATCGTTATATGCTTTTTCTATGAAAATTAGTAGTGGGCAGACTAATTTGCATAGAGCGTGAGTACGTACCGGTTCAACGGAGACGATAAAAACAAATAACGAAACGAAATTAAATTTTGTTTCGTTTGTAACTCACTTTTGTATGACTGACGCACATATCGTTATATGCTTTTTCTATGAAAATTAGTAGTGGGCAGACTAATTTGCATAGAGCGTGAGTACGTACCGGTTCAACGGAGACGATAAAAACAAATAACGAAACGAAATTAAATTTTGTTTCGTTTGTAACTCACTTTTGTATGACGTACTCACGCTCTATGCAAATTAGTCTGCCCACTACTAATTTTCATAGAAAAAGCATATAACGATATGTGCTTTTACGATTCTCTAGAAAGGCCGGAAGATGGGTAAATATTGCTGATGAGATGTAACAACATCGAAACTAGTCCAATATTCCTTGTCTGGCTTTCTGGAGAATAGAGGAAAGGTGTTTCCTCAAAAACCAGTATGACTCTAAAAACCGGTTTGTCTGTGTGTTTACATACAGAATAGCTGGACACTCACAGTAAAGTGACCAGTGAAAAACTCGGTACATCTACATATGTACACGTGTGTGTATTCATATGCATACTAGTATTTCAGTATACATATGTGGATGTACATTCTTAACTTAATTGTTTAAGCGTCAGTCATACAAAAGTGAGTTACAAACGAAACAAAATTTAATTTCGTTTCGTTATTTGTTTTTATCGTCTCCGTTGAACCGGTACGTACTCACGCTCTATGCAAATTAGTCTGCCCACTACTAATTTTCATAGAAAAAGCATATAACGATATGTGCTTTTACGATTCTCTAGAAAGGCCGGAAGATGGGTAAATATTGCTGATGAGATGTAACAACATCGAAACTAGTCCAATATTCCTTGTCTGGCTTTCTGGAGAATAGAGGAAAGGTGTTTCCTCAAAAACCAGTATGACTCTAAAAACCGGTTTGTCTGTGTGTTTACATACAGAATAGCTGGACACTCACAGTAAAGTGACCAGTGAAAAACTCGGTACATCTACATATGTACACGTGTGTGTATTCATATGCATACTAGTATTTCAGTATACATATGTGGATGTGCATTCTTAACTTAATTGTTTAAGCGTCAGTCATACAAAAGTGAGTTACAAACGAAACAAAATTTAATTTCGTTTCGTTATTTGTTTTTATCGTCTCCGTTGAACCGGTACGTACTCACGCTCTATGCAAATTAGTCTGCCCACTACTAATTTTCATAGAAAAAGCATATAACGATA
>OZ024740.1:164133728-164148728 GCA_964016885.1 Eledone cirrhosa | reverse complement strand
ATTTAGGCAGCAAATATCGTAGCAGAGCATATCATTACAGCAACACTTTAGCCGTATCTATAGCAGATCTAGAAGCCACCATTTTTACAAGTAACGTCAAATAAAGATTTCAGTGAGAACATCTATTTATTTGTTCCTCTGGAGTCGTTTATGGTTGCGGGGTGGAAAGAATTGTTTATATATAGAATATACGTGTTGAGAGGTAGCGTTTATCTGGTATTTATTTATGTATTTACTTTGTTTATATTCATTTTGTAGCTGTGTTGTGTTTTATATGTGTTGTTTCCTTTATTTGTTAATTTACAAAAATTTACAAAAATTTACAAAAAACAAATTAGTCACGGAATTTTTTTTTAAACAAAAATATTCTTGCTATTTATGAAACAAAGAAGGTGTTAAAAGAAACACCGGAAGATTTCGCGTGGAAAGTGTTTGGGACTCCCTAAACGCTGTCGTCAATTTAGTATTTAGCTCATCAAAGAAGGAAAATAATCATGTAGAAAAACTTTTTTGATATTTTCTTTTATATTGATCAGGAATATGTTGGAATCTTGTGTTTCAGATTTATTTTGTCTAATCATATACGTGTGTGTGTGTGTGTGTGTGTGTGTGTGTGTGTGTGTGTGTGTGTGTGTGTGTGTGTGTGTGTGTGTGTGTGTGTGTGTGTGTGTGTGTGTGTGTGTGTGTGTGTGTACGTGCATGTGTGTGCGTGTGTGTGTGTGCGTGTGTATCAGGTGACCTTTGAGCGCAGTCCTAACCTAGAAAGATGAAGGGTGCTTGGTGGGCCGTAGATCAGTTGAACTAAAAGAAGTTGCTGATAAAAAAGACCCAAGGGCCTTTTATAATGGAGAAGCAGGTCAACTCCAGTTCTATCCACTGATGGTATGAACCTATACACTGACAAAGCTCAAATACTCTTTCGAGGGAAAGAACACTTTGAGAAGGTCCTAAATGCTGAGTCAAACACAGATGAATATCTAATATCATCTATTACACAAAGACCAGAGATACCCGAATTAGCATTCAATCCAAGCTTGAATGAATTACAAGCACCTGTCATCCAATAAAGAAAGCATCCTACTTCAAATTTTCAAATTCGGTGGTCAAAAACTGATTCTTAGGCTTCTTCAGCTATTTCTGGAAATCTGGAACGTCGAACATGTCTCTCAAGACTTCAGAGATTTATCTATAATCTATCGCTTTAAGAACAGAGGTTCAAAATCTATTTGTGACTACCATCACGGCATCTTCATTTTCAGTGTTACTGGTAAGATACTTGCCCGATTCATTCTCAGCAGAGTTACACCAGATTATATTCACCTTGAAAACCAATGTTGATTAGGTTGTAGAGAAGGTTCGTGGAAAGAACCAGGAGCTGTTTATGTGTTTTGTCAACCTGACTATAGCTCTCTGGAAAACACTCAAAAAGCTTGGCAAACCTGACAATATGCTGAATGTCATCCTGTCTTTTCATGAGGTCATGAAAGCATCAATTATGTCTAGTGGGGAATGCTCTGACCCCTTTGGTGTCACAAAGGGTACGAAGCAGGATTGTGTCATGGCTCCTATTCTCTTTGCTTTGTCCTTCTCTGCAATGCTCCAGTATGCATTTGGCGTCTTAGACTGGTATCAGCTATGAATACCATACATCAGGTGAGTTATTCAACTACCAACGCTTTAATGCTGAAACACTTACATAAACAAATGTTATTCGTAATTTACTGTTTATTGATGCTGTTGCACTTGTTGCAACACCCCTCGTAGAGGCACAGGAATTGGTGAACTGTTTCTTGTTTGCCTGTAAGTCATTTGGGTTAACAATCAGCATTACGAACACTTTTAAGTAGAAAATTTTAAGCAGGGACAGCCACGGAATGGACACCCTCATCTTCCTATCACTGTTGATCGCAAAGATCTAAAGTATGTGAACTCCTTTGCTTATCTTGACAGCAAGGTAAGCTCCACTGCATCACTAGATGATGAGATTGTCAATCACGTATCCAAACCTACTGGCGCTATTGACAAGCTGCATCATCGTCTATGGGGTGTCAGAGATATATCCCTGAAAAGTTAATGTCTTCCATGAACTTTGTCTTTGCTCTATCTGTAAGTATTCACTTTCTGACAGAGTCTCCAATGCCACGTGGTGCAACATCGGTAAGATTGAGTCATTTCTGATGCAATCCCAATCTAGATGGGCTGGCCATGCCCTACGAATGACTAAGGACCGCACCCTCAAGATACAAGGTATATATCAATACGCTTGGATTAAAGTGTGACTGAACTTGGATTTTTTACGAAGTAACGAAGTAAATGGCCACTATATCTGGAAAATCTACAACGTATTCTTAAGATTCAAAGGATGAGCGATTGCCCGAGGGTAGACAGAAATTTCCTTTCCTTTATTTCAGCATCAGCAGCAGCAGTAGTAGTAGTAGTAGTAGTAGTAGTAGTAGTAGTAGTAGTAGTAGTAGTAGTAGTAGTAGTAGTAGTAGTAGCAACAGCAGCAGCAGTAGCAGCAGCAGCAGCAGCAGCAGCAGCAGTAGTAGTAGTAGTAGTAGTAGTAGTAGTAGTAGTAGTAGTAGTAGTAGTAGTAGTAGTTTATCCACAATTCTGTAGATCAGTCCTGATTGAGCAGATCTATCATGAAGGGTATGCCATGTAGTCTGTTTTATAAGATAGGGTGACAGTTGAGACTGTAGGTATTTGATTATTGTTTGTACGTTGAGTGACCGCGCAGAAAAATCCATATTATAGTGTGTTGAATTAACAGTTTATGTTAAGTGATCGCATAATACCAATACTTCTGTAGCCAACTCCCTTAACTCGCAAATTGGCCAGTCTACCTTGTAGTAAACCAGGACAATAATAATCTACTCTGAATTTATGAATAAATTTTTAGCTCAAAGTTCTCAATTCAAATCATCCTGAGTATATAATCTGCTAGGAAGGGAATCTACCGAACAGGCTTGTTCTAGATACTCTATATAAAAGCGCTACAGAGAAACTTGTCCACTGATGAGTTTCTACGGCCCCGAAAATTGTATCATTTGCTACCATCATAGAAAAAGACAAAACTTTAAATAAGTACATTTTGTACGCTGCCGTCTTAGCGCAATACATGAGAACCAAGTTTTAAATGCCTAGGTTTATCTTTTATATATTTTTCTTTCGTATATTTAAATCTTCAAGATAGAAAATATACTTTTGGTAGTGATGGGAATGAGCCCGAGCATTTCAATTCTGTTTATCACGACACTTAGAGATTGATATCAAATCATTCTCATATTTTTCCTAAAAACATTCCAGTATTTTAATAAAAAACATTATTTTATTTACACCAAAACAGCTTCCATCTACGACTATATTCTTAAGATTTTTATCTCTGTTGATTTTGTAGTTTTCATTTTTCAAATATCTTGATTCTTTTAAACATGTAATTATTATTAAAAGTGAAGCACCATGTTGTTGCTTCCATAATCGCCATAGTCATCGTAGTCATCGGATTTGTTATTCTTGTTTTCACTACTGTCGTCTAGTTCAACATTTTTTCCATTGCGTGGTTTACTGGGATCAAATATGATTCTTACTACAGTAATTGTGAAGTGGTTCGGAATAAAAACGTATAAACTCCAAAATATGTACACCAGAATGGCTGACTAAAAAATAACCATCGGACTAGAAAAAGAAACAAATAAATATGAACAATTATCATTTTGTTCGTAAGAAAATAAAAGTATTCGTGTAAAAAATATATATACTTCGGGTTCACTGAGAATTATTAATCGTCTTCAAATCTCTAAGAATCACACAAATTCTTAACTTATTTTTGTTTGAAATGTTTTGGATTTCATGCAGCCAGCTTCTAAATTTGAGTTTTATTTAAGCCAAACTTGCATTTCTTTCCGTTTCCTTACGTGCGCATGAGCAGTTTATAAAATGAAATTAGTTCCGTTCTAGAGAACAAGAAACTTTATACCTTTGTTTTATCTACAACCCGCGTTTATGAAGTCGTCAAGTGCTTTACTAATTCATTCAGCAAGGTTTTTCGCATAACATTTAATTATTTAGTTCCTCTTAAAAGCGGATGGAGGTTGGCTTATTTCTTCAAGCCAACATCCGTATTTTTTATTATTTCAGATAAGGTTCAGCCAATTAGTAATTTAGTTGTTGTCGCTGGTGTTTGTACTATTGACATCTTCACCAGGGGCATTCTTTTTAAAGAAGGAAGAGGGTAGATACCTAAAAGCTATGGCGGCTTGGAATATTAGCGCCTTATTAAATGCGGATGAAGATTTGTTATTCTTTCGCCATATTTGAATTATAAAGGGCAGGTTCTCGGAAAAAGATGTAATTTGAAATGCATGACATATTTTTCTAGATATGTACAGTTCATATAAATGCTAATATTTATATTTTCCAGTTGTTTTTTGTTTTTTAGGTTTTGTTGAAATTTGTTGTTTTAACAATTTTCTTTTCATTTATAAAATGTTTACAATATTTAGCCTCTAACATACCTGAGAATTCTCAAACAGCTTGAGAAGTATCGTAAATAAGACTGTGTGAAACTATATTTTCACTTAAGTAGATGTTTTTTCAAATTTAATTTCCTACAATAATATTACAAATCAGTAAACTAACCTCCTGCTTGTTAGCTCAACATAATAGAGAAGTTTATTGTTTAAAACGTTTTGGATGACTTGGATATTAAATTACATGCTAAGTATTTAGAAGTTTATGTATTTAATATATAAGGGGAATGTTGATTTTAAATTAGATACTTAATATGCAAGTAATCAGGAATATGATGTGCTTAAATAATGACTTACTACCAAAGGTTATATTAGAGACAGCATATTCACTACAGGGAATACCAAAAAGCTAACTAAAGTAATTATATGTTGAGGGAAAACAATGATTAATATTAATTTTATTATTTCGTCAGGTACACTTTGAATGTTTCGGTCTTATTAAGATCTCATCATGAAAGCATATACTATTCCGTATTTGACGAAGTAATAAATGGAGAAACATCATGAAAATCTACAAAGCAGTATGCTGGTTGAATATAAAAATACAATTGTTTATGGTATCTATATACTACTAAAACTCCGTGATTGCTTGCTTGCTTCCTTGCTTGCTTGTCTGTAGGGTAATACAGCGAAAGGGGCGCATAATGGAAAACTACTTTGAAAGGAAGTTGACCCTGAAATGGGGATACAAATGGAATAAAACAAGTTTCGCGTAAATTGAGTTCCCGAATATGGGGGTTTTCTGGGTACCTTCATAAACAGAGAGAGAGAGGGAGAGATAAAGAGATAGTGGTTGTGAGTGAGTAGATTGAAATAGAGACATAGAGAGAGGGAGAGGTGACAGAGAAGAAGAATGGAAGAGAGAAACAGAGAGAAAGAGAGAGCTGCTGGTGTTGTTGTGTATATATGTGTGTGTGTATATGTGCGTGTGTGTATGACCAGTGTATATATATATCACAGTCACCCACATATATATACATACACATACATACATACATATATATAAAATGGCGTAGACATACAATACCACAGGAGGAAACATAATAGTACCACTGATGATGTTGCATATGTGCAACGAAAGAACTTTGTTAGAATATATATATGTATTTATATCTGTATTTTTTACCGTTGGTCAGTCAGTGATAAACATTGATGACCAAATTAATTAACTATGGAGGTATAAAATATACAGAAGCGAAAACCAACCAAACAGTGTATTCTGTTATTATTTCTGGCAATATTATTACAACAATATTATACTCGGCGGGAGGTCCCCCATCGCCTGCCACTTTGGCTCCCCAGGACATTCCGCCCACCACCTCACAGTCTGTGGCCTACTCCAATGCCACGGAACACCCACCACCCGCCTCACGGTCGAACAGCGCACCATCTTCACCCTACAGACCTCCCCCTCCCACCTCCCCCACCACACACACACATCTCCCACTAACACCACTAACACACTCCTCCTTCTCACCGCCCCACCCCCGTGACCCACCCCACAACTAACAATACTAACAACCCCCCGGCCCCCCTCCCCCAACTAACAATACTAACAACCCCCCGTCCACCCTCCCCCATCTAACAATACTAACATCCCCACCCCACCCCCTATCACGCACACACCCACCTGTACATATATACACGCACTCACACTATCCACACACCCTACTACCACTAACCCTCACATCCACTCCCACCACCCCACAACTAATATCACTAACATCCCCGACCCCACGCACACGAACACACAACTTCACACCCACACCCACCTACACCTACATACACCACCCACTCCACACACCCAACCACCACTAACCCCCACTTACACACCCACATCCACCCTTTCCCCACCACCAGTATACTAACACCCACTAACACCTTCTCTACCACACACACACTCATCCAAACACACACCAACACATCGTTCCAGCTATCCACTCCGTAACATGAAAAATGTCCAGCCCCTCATCGCACACTCCACGGAACTACCTTAGAAACTTACCCACAGACATACACTCACAATGTTTTTTCGAATCACGCCATCCACATCCATACCACGCATAAACACCAACACACACGTGCGTACCCCCACATATACACACTCAGCCTCCGGAATCTACACGCCAGCCTCCTCCCCCACCCCTCTTACCCCTCCCTATCAACACGCACGCACACACCGACCTACACTCCACCCCACGCACACACCTTTTCCTGACCATGGAACCTCGTTCTTCCCCCAACTCTCACATTCACATACACACGCACACACACACACGTACATCTACACACATACACAAACACCCCCTTCAGCCCTCCCCGTTCGGACCCCCGCCTCCCTCTCCCTACTCCACCAGCCACCACCCTTACACGCCTCACACCCTTCCACCACTTGTTTATCTTTGTTTATTTTTATTTTTATTTTTATTTGTACCCCTTCCACTGTTTTTTCTCTCCCCCCCTTTTTTTCTAAATGTCTCTCCACCACTCCCCCACACACCCTCGGAACTCTCTTCCTACCCACTTTTCTCCTGATGAAGGGCTTATGCTCGAAACAACACACACACATACTCTCAAGAGCGTGAACCTAATAAACTTTTATTTGTACTGCCTCTATGTTTTTGTTCCTGTCCATGTTTTCACTATATATATATATATATATATACATACTCACACGTATATATATATGGGCCTTCCAGTTTCATTTTACATTATATACATGTCTGTATATATTTTAATTATTTAAAAATTATTTTTAAGTGAACATGATTTTTTTTTTATATTTTGAAGTGAACGTGACCCGTTGGGTCACGGGTGGTCTAGTAAATAACTCATTACATGAATGTCAACAAGGAAGTTTCATAATCGCCTGAAGATAAAAGAGCAGAAACAGTAGGGCGCCCTCTTCCAATCTATCAAACACAGTTATTCGGAACAAAATCGTTGATGAACTTTCTAAATTACGTACATAAAACATTAATACGCATGATACTAATTGACGAAGAAATTGATGACGGATAAGACTGCTAGTAAGTACTACTTGAACAACATATAAACGTTTGACAAGAAAATAAATACTGACGGAGTCACCTCTATCCTGCAACATCTGAACAGCTTGTAGATAGTTTTGGAACTGATTATTATGTAGAAAGGAAATATACAGAAGTGAGGTTTGGATCAAGATAAAGATATTCTGATTAAACCCTTGTAGCAGTTTCCCACCCACGTATAAGAAGAGCACCAACTTTTATTTGTTTTTTTAACTATATTTGTTTTTAGTTGTGTGTTTTATATATTTATTTATCTATTTATTTTATCTTATTAGTCTGTGTATATTGTACATATGTGTATCTCTTAAGGTTCGGTTACGTAATTGTGAGTGTTTTTATAGCAAACCATCATCCTTGTAAGGAATGTTTGTTTTCATCACCCACATTCAGGTTATCTTTATTTCCAGATTTTTATAATTTGGTTATTTCTCTATTTCTTTGAGAGAGATATCTTGATCCATTAGGGCTGATAGGTTGATTGAGAGGCCTTTCTTTTCCTGGTGACTTTTGACTACAATTTATTATCGATTAACTTTGATCTCCCTCTCTATATGTTTTGGCATATTCCAGAGTATGGTTATTTTGTCGTTCTTTGACATATTTTCTTGTGTATATTTATACCGTTTCTTTTCTGTCAGTATATCATAATGTTGGCATAACTTCCAGTGTGCATAAATCTCAATTATATCATGTCTGTGTATATATATTCATTCTTGGTTACGGCTGGACAACCAGAGACAATGTGATGAATTGTTTTCCCCCTCTTCTGCAGTAAATTGATGTAGTCAACACTGTGTTTTAAATGATTTCTTGGTGGGTGGTGTCTTGATTTTGTGCTGGTGTTACGAATCCTTCAATTTCGGCTTGGAGTCTAACGATCTGTGTAAGGAACATCTATTGTCTATTTCCTCCTTGTTCAGCTTTTGGTGGTATTGGCCAGCACAAGTTTTTTTTTGGGGGGGGGGTTACCATAATGCAATCTGTAGTTGTCTTTAACATATATTTTAGCCTTTTCACCATTTCTACTGTTGTTTCTCTTTTTTTCTTACTTTTGTTTTTATTTTTGTTCATATTTGTCATTTCAGCTTTTGATTTATATGTTTGTGTCTTCCTTGAAGACAGAAAACAATTTTTCTTTTGTTTTGTCAAGTTTTGTGGGTATTTGTATTATTTTTCCTTTGTTTTTAATAATTATTTTGTAATCCTAATGGAATTTCGGCCAATATCTCATCGACCTTTTCAAATTTCACTTGGAAAGGAAGTTGAGGGTAGAGAGAGAAGTGCTGCCCCCCGCCCCCAGTACATTTGCTAAAAGGTGGGTGAATGTGGCGAGAATGGCCCGTATGAATGGGCCTACTCTGAGCATGCGCCTGTAGGCTAGTTAAATTCGGGGAGAAAGGGGTGCCTTTCCTAATTCCTGGGTGGTTATCCCCTATTGGGGAATGTAATTTGTTTTCTTATTGTTATTTAAATTGTTTACACGTTGATATATGTAAAAAAAAAACACTGTCCCTGTCCCTGTATTGTTCTCTATATGTCGGCCCTTGTGGCCAATAAATGAAGCAATTATTATTTGATTGGCAGAATCGATAGAGCGTCGGACACCTTGATTCGCGGCATATTTACGTCTCTTTACGTTCTGAGTTCAAATCTCGCCGTGGTTAACTTTGCCTTTCATCCTTACGGGGTCGATAAAATAAAGTACCAGTCTCGCACTGGCGTCGATTTAATCGACTTTCCTTCCCCCAAAATTGCTGGCCTTGTGCCTATATAAGAAACCATTATTTGCTGTTGTTGTTGTTGTTATTTTATGTATAAAGATTATAACCCAACATCTTGTTTTTACTTGATGTAATGACACTATATTTCGTGTTGTGTAATATGTAGATAAAATATATTACCAGTAACGCACTGGAGTTGATTTAATCGACTTTACCCATCCCCAAATTGTTGACTTTGTGCCTAAATCAGAAACCATTATTGTTGTTATTGTTGTTGTTGATGATGATGTTGTTGTTGTTGTTGCTGTCGTTGTCGTCGTTGTTGTTATTTCAATACAAATTATTACTACTAAATATAATTATTTTCAGAATTAAACCTCCGGACCATATGTCAAAAATGTCTAAAGACGTGTTCAACATATGTTAATGCCTTGTACAGTACATTAAGGTTTAACATTTCTTAGTGTAAACTTAACACCATTGTGGACGTGACGTGGCTCTTCAGTCATGTGACGTAAGATAACCAGTGAAGATATTGTCATAAGATAAACTATAAAAGCTAATGTCGAATCACAATTAGATAGCCAGATATATAATAGAAACCAATGTAAGCAATACAAAATTTCACAAACTGGAAGATATGTTGTGAAGAAGAGAAATCTGATGTTTTGGAGAGAAACTCTTGTCGGAGTTTTTATGTTTTTATCTAACATTACCAGTAAATATTTCACTTCTTTCCGACAGTGTTCTATTCCCAGAGCACATATTATTAGAGGTTGGGGTTGTTTTTGTTGTCATCATCCACATTTGGGTTATTTCTATGTCCAAATGTTTATATTAGGATAATTTCTCCATTGCCTTGATAGATATATTGTCGTCTGTGAGGATTAATACATCAATTAGAAGATATATTTTTCTTCGTGTCGTTTAGTTCTAATCTCCCTATCTATGTGTATAATTAATTTGTTATTCTCTCACTTCTTTTCTGGTGCCTGGTGTATGCCTGTACCATATGATTTATGTTGGTATTTTGTAGTGTTGATATCATTTGTATTTTTGGTCCCCCTTCAATATCATTTGCATTTCGGTGTTTATTGCCTGCACAGTATTTCCACCATTCAAACTGGACTTGAGAATCATCCACAATCTTCGAAATTACTCTTTTCTGACAATTTCTTTCATTTTGTTGTTGTTTACTTTATGGCTTTGTAGCACACCTAGATATGTATAGCTTCATCTGTTTCAGTGACTTGATTCTTTCACTGTTTGGGAGTTCGATTCTGTTGTGCGAGAGTACAACGCCCCCTGGCGAGAATGGGCTGGACCACTACATATAAATAGTATCCACCTGAGTAAGGGGGAAAGTTGGTACTAGTTCCACAGTTCTTGTGTTGATAGTCAAAGCTGGAGTTCAAGTTCACAGTTCGAGTTAGCATGTTGGATCGTTGGTTCTTAAAAGATTCTTGTTCCGTTACGTATAGTTATTGCCGTTTGTTTCGATTATATTATTACACTGTTGCAGTGTATTCGTTTATCCATAAGGACATAACAGATTCCATCACAACTTTCCACGCTTCACCTCTATCATTGCCCATTTTGAAATGCCGAACTCCATCCTAATGTCTTATTATTATTATTTGGGCGGTGGATTATGAGGGCGGTGGATTGGCAGTATCAGTAGAGGGTCGGACGCCATGCTTTCCAGCATAGTTACGTCCCTTTACGATCTGAGTTCAAATCCCGCCGAGGTTGACTTTGCCTTTCATCCTTACAGGGTCGATAAAATAAAGTACCAGTAATGCACTGACTGAGTAATTGCTGGCCTTGTGCCTAAAGTAGAAACAATTATTATTTGGGTAATTGCTGGCCTTGTACCTAAAGTAGAAACAATTATTATTAGCGGTGGAAGGGCGGTGGATTGGCAGAATCGGTAGTGTTTTGCAGCTTAGAGTTATGGCCCTTTATGATCTGAGTTCAAATCCCGCCGAGGTAAACTTTGCCTTTCATCCTTACGGGGTCGATAAAATAAAGTACCAGTCACGCAATGGAGTCGATTTAATCGACTTTCCCCACTCCCCAAATTGCTGGCCTTGTGCCTATATAAGAAACCATTATTATTAGCTAAATACCGCCTTTCAGCCTTACAGGGTCGATGAAATAAAGCACCTGTAATGCACTAGGGTCGATTTAATTGGCCTTGTGCCTAAATCAGAAAATATTATTATTATTGTAGTAAATAAGATAATTTCTTAGTATTCTACTGTCTGTCGAATCTCAATAAGGGCCTTAAACTTAAACAAACAGTAATTTCTTATATATATGTGCACACACAACAGTGCAATCTTTCCGAAAGCGACTTGTGATTCTAGGTTTATTTGTGTAAGATACCCTCTCAGTTTTGTGATGACGAGTGCAATGTCGAGACAGTATTGACCCCACTCATGTAATTTCGATTTTCAATTCAGTATATTGTTATTTTTCAATTTCTTACAATACTATATTTTAGCCTCCTGTGATGGTATCATCAATATTCTGGCATTCACCGAGCATATCTGCAATATCAGGTTAGTTTGGTTAGTAAAGGTCCAGAGTATCTCGAGTTTATCTCTGTCATTAATATCACTACTGGGACATGCTGGCACCATTTATCAGACACCTGATATATATATTGTTTGCACATTGACCAGTAAACATATATACAGAGTTTGCCATGTCTTTAGTATACTTGATATTTGGATTGCTAGATATCAAGCATCTTGCATGCAGAGATCACATGCACCACCGTCTCTTCTCTACCACCCCACATTATACGTGTAATCGAGATGTCTTCCTTATTTATATCACTTCTGATACATCTCGTTCTGATTGCCTCTTCTTGTACAGCTAAAATTAAACCCCATCTCTCTCCTCCTCTATCTCTCACTCTCTATCTCTCTCTCTCTCTCCCTCTCCCCCTCTCTCTCATCAGATATCCCTTCTTTAGTGATTTATTGACTTCTCCTCTCGATATTCATTAGTATTTCAGAAAATATTTCCGTATAAACTT
This sequence comes from Eledone cirrhosa, assembly GCA_964016885.1. Classification (NCBI taxonomy): domain Eukaryota; kingdom Metazoa; phylum Mollusca; class Cephalopoda; order Octopoda; family Eledonidae; genus Eledone; species Eledone cirrhosa. The sequence continues at coordinate 164,136,379 of OZ024740.1, read as the reverse complement.
TTCTGCTCATGTCGTTGCTTTCTAGTTTTGAGGACTTCAATTTTTCCCCTTCCATCACTTTGTATCTCTCACCTTTTTTCTTTTTCAGTCTAACTTTTCAAGTTCCCACTTCATTCATTTTATTATTCCTGTGCTGTATTTGATGATGGCTACTGCTCTTTAGTTCATGGTGCTGATAGTATTTATGCCATTGAGTTTGGATTTTAATATCCTTTTTACACTTCGGTGGAACTCTCTTCTGATTTTGTTTTTCCTTAGTCCATCTGTTATACCATTGACTTCCAATACCCTAGATATTTATATCCATCATCTGTGTCATTCATGCCATCACTTTTATTGCATTTGCCTCTCTTCATCACAAAGAAATACTAGACTCAATTATTATGTCATTGTTAAATACTCACACTGAGCCGACAAGCGTCTCCAGTTCTTTCACGTTCTCGTTAACAGTTCTTTCTATAGTAAAGGGAGGTGCGTTTCAGAAGTTGAACCTTTCTATTTGTCCTTCATGTGCCAGCACTTACCTTGGCGTATTAAAATTATCCAGCCGTCTATTCTGAGTGCCTTCCAATATGATAGTTTTGCAGCTTCTTTTGCAAGGAGCTCCGAAGTGATTATTATATCAACCTGCTTTTTTATTTGTCTCAGTTCATTTTCTGCTTCTCTTATCTACCTCCCCTCCTCATGGCTAACATTCTTGCAACATATACCATTCAAAAACAAAACCCTTCCCTCTGAGTTTAGTACTTTATTGCTGTGTCATTCTATTTCTCTAGTTTCTCAAACAGTCTCTTCTAATTATTCCGTAACAACCTGTTCTGCTGGAACTGTTCTATTCTACGCTCGTATCGTTTTATCTTAGCTGCCTTTGTTGGCACTTTTCTGTTTTACATTATATTCTCTCTTTAGTGCTTTTGTGACTCCTTCCTTCCTCAGTGCACCTTCTTTTAGAGTATGTAGTTGGCTTACTACTCATCTCAACATATTTATGCTAGTTTCTATTCGTCTTTTCCACCAAGGTGTTTGCTAGTCCGTTTTCGGTTTATCTGCCTTGTAGCCAACTTCTTTGATTACAACTTATGCTACTTTTTTGTGTAGGTTATTTACTTTCGGTACAAAGGTTAGTGGTACATACTCTATAAAATGGCCGTGTTCTTTTATTTCTTTATTTTCCTTCTTCCGATGGAATATTAAGTTGGCATGATTCCTATAGTTATTTATTAGTAAGTATTATTATTACGGTAGATTGGCAGTATCGGTAGAGCGTCGGACGCCATTCTTTGCAGCATTACGGTCGTTTACGATCTGAGTTCAAATACCGCCAAAGTTATCTTTGCTTTTCATCCTTACAGGCTCGATAAAATAAAGCTCCAGGAATACACTGAAATTTATTTAATCGACTTTCCCTCACCTAAAATTGTTGGATTGTGCCTAAAGTAGAAACTATTATCATTTTTATTAGTAGTAGTAGTTGATGTTGTAGTAGTGGAAGTATCAACGATGTAAATAATTGCAATTTGATAACAGCAATTTGAAGGGAAGGGAAAAGTCGATAAAATCGACTCCTTGTGCATTACTGGTACTTTATTCTATCGTCTCCGTAAGGATGAAATGCAAAGTTAGCTTCGGCGTGATTTGAACACAGAATGTTAATGGTTGTAACTATATGCCACAAAGCATGTTGTCTGACTGACGCTCTGTCGATTCTGCCAATCCATGGCCCACATCATCATACTTTTGGCCCAAGGCCAACAAATACCCAGTGCATTACTGGTACTTTATTTTATCGATCCCGTAAGGATGAAAGGCAAAGTTAACCTCAGCGGTATTTGAACTCAGATCATACAGGGAGGTAACTCTATGCTTCAAAGCATGGCGTCCGACACTCTACCAATACTGCCAATAATGGTTTCTATATCGGCACAAGGCCAGCAATTGTAGGGGAGGGGAAAGTCGATTAAATCGACTCCAGTGCGTGACTGGTACTTTATTTTATCGACCCCGTAAGGATGAAAGGCAAAGTTAACCTCGGCAGGATTTGAAATCAGATCATAAAAAGCCGTAACTCTATGCTGCAAAACATGGCGTCCGACCCTCTACCAATACCTATAATAATAATAAGAGTTATGATTTCTTTTGAAAAAAATTAGTGACATAATTGATTGTGACAGAAATTTTGACGTTGACAATGTGGATGACGATGGCGATGTGCACAATGATGATTATGATGATGATGATGATGATGATAATGATGGTGATGATGGTTATGATGATGATGATGGAGTTGATTATGATGATGATGATCATCATCATCATTATATTAATGATGGTAGTGATGGTGGTGGTGTGTTTTAGTGGTGTTGTTGGCGATGGTAGTAGTTAGTAGTTGTATGATTGTTTTATTTGTGGTGGTGGTGGTGCTGCTGCTGCTGCTGCTGCCGCTGCTGTTGCTGTTGTTGCTGTTGTTGCTGGTGTTGCTGGTGTTGCTGGTGCTTCTGTGGCTGCAGTGGGTGCTGCTGCAAGGATACTGCAGCTGGGCGTGTTGCAGTAATTGCTGCTGCTGTTGGTTATAAGGATGATTTTAATGATGATGATGTCGACGGTGATGATGTTGATAGTGATATTCATTAAGAGGAGGAGGGGGAGTATGA
>OZ024740.1:164093728-164128728 GCA_964016885.1 Eledone cirrhosa | reverse complement strand
AAACCCTCGTTAATCATTGATTCCCACAACTGTCGCTTCGACAATTTGTATGGAAAATTCTCTGATGAGAAGTGATAAACCAATAACAAATGTTCTTCAATTGAGACATTGGAGTGTTGAAAAATCGTAACAAACAGAGAAAGTAGCAGCAACAATGGATATCAAAAGTTTCGTTCACCAAGTCCATTTTCAAATACGAGATTTCAAGAGTGTGCAATCAGTAAATCCAACAACTGCACATGTCTGTCTGCTTATATGAGCGTGCGCATTTAACTTAGAACAAGTTCCATCTTGGGATTCTCATATTTTTTCTAGAATTGTCGTCGGTGCCTCCTTGTCACCGGCCTGTTGTCAGAGTTCTTAGAAGTCATCATATGAGAATTTTATAAGTGATCTCTCGGTGCTGACGACGTTGGTGTCTTTATCCTGAAGTCACTTCTTAATTTTACTGGTAAAGTTGCTATTGGTCTTCCCTTGTCTAATTCATGTCCGAGAAAAAAGGTTAACGACCACCCAACAGTTGAAATCTCCCAGGTTAGGAAACTGGGCTTTATAGCTATTGCTAGTTGTAAATTGGTCTTTTTACTTTATGTAACAGTGTGGTTGTTTCGTTTCATTCCGTATTCAATTTGATTTACAAAATTTCCCGACGCTAAGGTATTATTTCTAAACTTGGTAAACTTGCCTATATATATATATATATATATATATATATATATATATATATATATATATATATACAGAGAGAGAGAGAGATAGAGAGAGAGAGAGAGAGAGAGAGAAAGAGAGAGAGAGAGAGAGAGAGAGAGAGAGAGAGAGAGAGAGAGAGAGAGAGAGAGAGAGAGAGAGAGAATTAGAATTTAGCTTCGAACATAGTTGTATACAAATATGTATTTGAATTTCGTATTTCTAAAGAAATACGGTATGTTGATCTATATATATATATGTGTGTGTGTATGTATGTGTTGTTTATAGTTAAACAGGGTTATAGGGAAAAATATTCACTATACACCATTAGTCTCATTACTCACTCAATGAGACAAGATTTAAATATATTGAACGTGTAAATCTGTACTCACCAAAGGCTATTTGTAATGACTGTAATTACACATTTTCCCGGACCATGATTTCCACGATATAGACTGATCAAGTAAGTACATATGCGACTTCTTTTTCTCAGTGTCTGCACGGTACAAAACGTACAGACCATTAATTATATCGCTTTATCAACGGGAACACTCAGTATTTTAGCTATTTTTACGTTAATTTCACTCGTTAAAAAACTTGTGGTCGGAGCTAACGAAGCTGCAACACATACAGCACCGCACATTCGTCGATGTTTGTTTCTTTATTCAAATGTCAGGTTTTAATGTTACTATTAATGTTCAGATTTAATTGCTTATCCACCAAACTATTGACAAATCACCTTAACACATAATTCTTACTTAGTTTCCGTCTTTCTTTCAATTTTCCTTCACTTTTTTCTTTCATATTTTCTTTTATTTACTCACTCTTTCTTTCTGTCAGTTTATATTTCCTATTTAACTTTACACGAAACAGAACAAGAGAAAAAATAATTTCTTTTTTAATTTCCAATTAAAGTGAATTCATAAACAACAGTATTGTTTAAGAGAACAGTTTTTGTCGTTGTTGTTGTTGGTGGTGTTGCTGTTGGTGGTGGTGGTGGTGGGCGGAGTGAGTATTTTGTTTTTATACATTTCATTTTTTTCACATTTTATTATTTATTCATTTATTATTTTCTGTATTTTCTTGTTTATTTTCTTGTTTACATCTTTTTATCTTTGTGTTCACATTTTTATCTTTTATTATATTTTCTACAAACGGAGGTGACTGTGGTCAGAGTGGGAGTGGTGTTTTTTTGTTTTTTTCTCAATGAGTGATGAATATATTTTAACGTTGCATTATTATTTGTTTTGTTTTGTTTTTCTGTTTGCTTGTTTTGGGGGGTTTTGGGGGTTTTTTTTTGGGGGGGGGGTTTTAAAGTTTGTTTTCTTTTCTTTGTGTTATTTCTTATTCCGATACAATAAAATGTAACAATATTATAATAAATGAGGTACTCTTCCCATTGTTTATTTCACCTTTATATCAACTAAATTCTAGATTTTGTTTGGTAGTTTGTTAGGTTTATTAATTTCATGTTTTATTTTGAATAGGAGGAGGTAGGAGGTGAAAAAAAAATGTTATGATTATTTTAATTTTTTTTCTTTTCCTTCAAGGAGTTTGTATCTTTTGCCACCTTTATATTTGCTGATGTTATTGTTTTCAATCTAAAGGATAAAAATGAGAATTTGGAGAAAACTAATAAGAGAATCTGTACTGATAATAAAAGAAGAGTCGAAGATTCGTATCACAATAATACCGTTTTGCCTTGTGCCGTGATTTCTCTCTCTCTCTCTCTCTCTCTTTATATATATATATATATATGTATATATATATATATATATATATATGTAATAAAATATGGAGAAAAATACTGCAGGTAGCGCATGGATAACATGTAATAAAATGAGTCCCTCATCAGTGATTTGCCGACGATCATAGATATTTCATTGCATTAAAAATCATATACCTCACGTCGGTGCAATAATAACTAAAATAAGTTATTAGGACAATTAAAACGCGTAAAGCGAGTGAGACAGGAGAATAACAAAGAGTATAGCTAACCGTAGGGGAATGAAACAAGCTTCATAATTATTCTGTTTAGCATAAGCTAGGTGAATATATGAGCGCTTTAGAAAAAAGACCTGACACGAACGAGGGCCATGTGAGAAGAGAGAAAAATATAGCTTTCGTCGTGTACAGGATGAAGCGAAGAGAGGAGAAACAGTGAGTGAGTGAAAGTGTGAGGAAGAGCTAACTGACATGACAGAGGGGGCGAAAGAAAGTAGGAGAAACAGAGAGAATGGGGGAACAGTAAGAGAGAGAGAGAAAAACACAGAATCGCAGTTTGGGTAAATATATGTAATAAAATATGGAGAAAAATACTGCAGGTAGCGCATGGATAACATGTAAAAATACAATAATTACATCTAACTTATCATTTTAAGCATAACTAGGCGAAATCAAAACGAGTAATTATTTAAACAAATTAATTTTCTAGAACTCCTTCGTCGTCTTTAAACGACACACAGAGGAACATTTTAGCCCAGATTGAGCTGAGACTGTGCAAGCTGACAACACAATCGTCCATAACATAGCATAGATACCCGCACTAATTTCTTGAAACCTACGGTTTGATGTTAATTGTCTTGGTATACATATATATATATATATATATATATATATATATATATATATATATATGTATGTATACCAAGACAATTAACATCAAACCGTAGGTTTCAAGAAATTAGTGCGGGTATCTATGCTATGTTATGGACGATTGTGTTGTCAGCTTGCACAGTCTCAGCTCAATCTGGGCTAAAATGTTCCTCTGTGTGTCGTTTAAAGACGACGAAGGAGTTCTAGAAAATTAATTTGTTTAAATAATTACTCGTTTTGATTTCGCCTAGTTATGCTTAAAATGATAAGTTAGATGTAATTATTGTATTTTTCTACTGACCGGTTAGTAGTTCTCATCAAATTCCAGCCAAATCATGTAGATAAGGGGCAACTTATTTTTATCTTCATAAATATAAATATATACGTAGAATGAACGTAAAGACTTGCTAAAAATCCCTAGGGACGGTATTAGTGAAAACTAAATATTAATGTTGATGCTAACATACTTAAATCAATGAAACATGACATTTGGATTCCTTGTCTTATTACATTATGTATAAATCGTACTACATAAAATATGACAAGCCAATGATGAATCCTCAATATAATAGCTTGACCTGCTAGATATAGCAGTCATATCTCCCTTAAAACAACGCATTTGATAAAAGGATACATTGGATAGTGTAATCTAGCGTACATTATTCCTGAAAACCAAAGATGAAAGGATATTGACAGAGGTTAAATAACAGCAGCCAAGTTCTATGAGAGACCTAGCCAACGAGAAAACCACTGAGTGGTAGCGAAACATGCTAGATGTAGCAGGTAAATCTCCCTCGAAACATACATTGTTGTTTCTTTAATACATAGATAATATATCCCTAGGTATTCCATAGCGGAAAAATACGGGGTGGTCAGGGCTTGAACAGTTTTGATTATAGGTCTGGTTGAACAAAGTAGACTTGGGAATAAACAGCGATAACAACAACAGCATGAAAATAAGTGTTCAAGTGCTGCTGCTGTTCCTCTTTATTGTTAATAGTCTTCTTTTGGTGACAGTGTAGTTGCCTTGATACACATTTTTCTAGGCGGTAAACTAGGTGTTGTGACGTTCAAGCCTTTACCTCGTATATACATGAACGATATAATATTAGCCCATGTTATTTGTTTGTTTCTTATTGCGGTAGCAAAGTCTGAAAGAAGAAGAAGAAGAAGAAGAAGAAGAAGAAGAAGAAGAAGAAGAAGAAGAAGAAGAAGAAGAAGAAGAAGGTCGAAATGAAAGCACCATTTATACAGTACATGCCGGGTCTCCAGTGAAGAGACTACAACGTTACTGATTTCAAAAAAGCTGTAAGAAGTAGCATAAATTCCCATTGAAAACATAAAACAGGTTGTGCTACACACAATGAGATATAGGGTAAAACGGCAGTGATAAATGCTTTATATGTTGTTGTTTTCATATATCTTTCCTTTTATTTTTTCTAATTATTTAAAGTGTGAAAGTATGTAAGTTTTGTGTCAATGTTTAAACAGCAGGTTTCGTTTAGTTGCTGATGTGAAAACGTTGAGAGAAAAGAAAAGCAATGGTAATTTCTTTTTCCTTTAAACATTTTTTACATCAAAATTAAAATTTTGTTGTTTTTTTTTTGTTTTTCTTTTTCTTTTATTTTTGTCTGTGTTTCATGTTTTTATCTCGGATGTGATACGACAGCCAGTAAAAATACTTTTAGACTAAGTTGCCAATTAGGATGGGCAACAGCGCGCAAATTTTACTTTAGTTGATAGAACTAAAATGCTATTTTTCAAACCTTGCATTGAAACAGTTCTGCTCTATAGAAGTGTATGTATGTATGCTCCCGTAACTACGAGTGGAGTCAAGGGGGCAACGTTGTGACATACAACGGGTCATGGGAATTTTAAACCTGACGGAGTCCATCCCTTTTCAAGTCTGAACACAGCTGATTTCTTCCAGAGAAAGGGAGAGGGAGTTAAATAGAGACAGGGGGGAAATCGACCCTAGTATTAGACTGGTACTGCCTTTATTAACTCGAAAATATGAAAAATAAAATTCATCTCATCAAAATTTGAACATAGTGTGCAGGGAGCCGCAACGAATTCCGCAAGGTGTTTTATTTGACATTCTAATGATACTTGCAATTATCCGCCTTCTCTCTAGCAGTGTGCCACGGGTAATAATAGAAGTACTAACAGAAGAGATAGATGCTGCATCAATTTTACACTTTCAATTTATTTTCCAGAAAATATATATAACGATGGCTGGCATGGGTCTATTCGGTCATAGCTCACCATGTGATTTGTATCTGAAAAGTTCCTGTACAAGGTACATCCTTCAGCAAGGTGTTTTTATTTTGTAAGCCCAGCACCAGCAATCACCCAAGCATTCCAGCCTCCCCCTTCTGTTATATATATATATATATATATATATATATATATATATATATATATATATTATATATATATATATATATATATATGAAAACAGGGAGAAAGAGACGATTATTAGGAAGAAAAATATATTTTTTTCCTTTTTTATTTCTCTCTCTCTTTTTTCTGGGTTAGAAAATGATTAAAACGAAATGTTTTACTTTGGGTGAAGTGTTAAGGTATTAGTTGATTTATTTATTATTTAACAATGGCATTTATTTATCTTTTTATATATTTAATAATTGTCTATTACCGGTTTCAGCATTTTTATGCATTATCAAATGATAGTGATATGTATTAGTGTGGTGTCGCACATGTTAAAGAGAAGGTGCAGAAAGAATAATGTTATTTACAAACAAGGTTTATGAAGTGAAAAGAAAAAAGAAAAAAGAAAAAAAAACGGACGTAATGTAGAGCATAAAAAGTCAATGTGAAAGAAAAAATAATGTTATTTACAGACATAGTTCTTGAAGTTAAACAAATTAAAATGTGTTAATATAGCAAGAGTGCTTAGTTGATCCATGATTCCATGATGGAGGCAAATGGTGGACTGAGGTTTGATATGATTTCCCTTTTTAGAGAGTTAATATGCAGCGGGAAGCAATTCTTTCTGGATGATATTTAATTTATTTAAGAAAAAGGATTAGGTAGGGTGTGAGGTAGGTAACTCTTGTAAATGTTTGATTGTTTGTTGCAGTTTTAGTTTGGTCCGATTTTTAGTGCATTAAGTAGAGGTTGGAATTTGTTAATGAAATATGTTTCCTTATTGGTACGATGGATGAAGGTAGCGTTGTCTATGAATTTGTAAATGGGGAAAAATTTAAAGTTTGGATGTTGATTGTGTGCACAATTGTCGATATGTTCACTAAATGCAATCTTTTTGTACTCCTGTATTTTAATTTGTGATTTATGGACAGTCATACGTTGACGGAGGCTGTTTTTTGTCTGTCCTATGTAGTGCTCTTGACAACCTGAGCAGGTCAAAACATAGATTAGGTTTTCAGATATTTTGTATTACCCAATTACCAGTAAGAAAATTAGCTCAATGTAAAATATTAGATATATTACAGAGTAGAAACGATCGTCAGCAATTATGTTGTATCTCTCTCTTTCTCTCTCTCTCTCTCTCTCTCTCTCTCTCTCTCTCTCTCTCTCTCTCTCTCTCTCTCTCAGTATATATATATATATATATATATATATATATATATATATATATATACAATATATTAATAAATGGAAACTATATTTATAAAACCATATTTATTTTATTATACATATTTCAAGGGCAACCAAGGCAAATTATGGTGCGCTTTCATCAGATAAAATACAGATTTGTTTTATAAATAAATATTGACATACCCGGAAAAAAGACAACCTTAACGGTTGGAGCTTCCTGGATAGTACATTATTGAGGGTAATACAAAGTTATGAGTGAGTATGCAAATGAGTGTCCGAAAGGTTGAAAATATAACGGTTTATTTAAATTAAACTGTTGGAAGATGATGATATGTAAGGGAGAGAGAAAAAAAAAGAAAAAAAGAAAAAAGAAAGGAGAAAGATAGAAGAGGAAAGAAAGGCGTGTGGCTGAGTGGATAGAGAATTGGATTCGCAATCGTAAAGTTGTGATATCGATTCCTGGACCAGGCGATGCGTTATGTCCTTGAGCAAGACACTTTATTTCACGTTGCTCCTTCTACCTGGAGTTGCGACCGATAGATAGTATTAGCAATTGGAAAGACCAACGGAAACATCGTTCCCTCGGTCCGATTTGACGAAAGTCGGTCGTTCCTTTATATATATATATATATATATATATATAAAATAAATAAGTCAAATGTTTAAAATTTGGCTTCGTTTAATACTGCTATATATATTTCGGTGACAGCCATCTTTGGCTGTGACCTCTTCAGGCAGTCCGAATTAGTGTGGTAGAGACGATTACACATGTTGTTGGGGTGTTTAACTCCGTCAATACTCTGATATGCCCAGTTCCTGGTTGGGTTACTATTTCACTGAGGAACTGGAATTGGAATCATATGAATTTAAACAAACGAATTTCAGCGTCAAAGGATATCTTCTCCTCCCAATGGTCAGTTGTGAGAACATTCCTCAGTCAAAAGTCTATAGAAATTCGTTCTGAGGCGAGGCAATCTGTAGTGGTTGTTCTTGTTATTGTTAAGTATATCTGACCTCTACTCTTATGTTGGTAGTGGTGTTGGTGTTGGAGTCAGCTAAAAAAAATGATAAAGTGGTAGAAGGAATAAGATGGTAAAGGAACAAAATAAAATAAGATAATCAAATAAAATGTGTGTGTTATACCCAATCTCAATGTTAGAAAGATTTGTAAGGTCACTCCTCCCATTGGTCAGTTGTGAGAGCATTCCTCAGTCAAAAGTCTACAGAAATTCTTTCTGGGGTGAGGCTACCTGTAGTGTTTGTTTTTGCTATTGACCTCTACCCTTATTTTGGTAGTGATGTTGGTGCTGTGGTCAGCCTAGGTCTTGCTGCTGCTGACATTTAGAAGTACCTGTGTGTGTTTCTTCATCCATCCTGCCACCATTTCTCGCGGTGGTGGTGGGGGGTAGAGAGAGAGAGAGACAACATAATTGCTGACGATCGTTTCTACTCTGTAATATATCTAATATTTTACATTGAGCTAATTTTCTTACTGGTAAAATATTACCCCTATCTTATTTATTATTTTATATAGATTATATATATATAAGTATAAATACTCGGCCCTTGTGGCTAATAAATGAAATCATTATTATATATATATATATATATATATTTCGATCGATATACAATAGTTTCGATTTCGTTGTACCATAACAGCTCAATGAAATTATGGATGTGTGTGTGTGTGTGTGTGTGTGTGTGTGTGTGTGTGTGTGTGTGTGTGTGTGTGTGTGTGTGTGTGTGTGTGTGTGTGTGTGTGTGTGTGTGTGTGTGTGTGTGTGTGTGTGTGTGTGTGTGTGTGTGTGCCTATATCATGGTTGCCACAGCTTGAGTCCTGTGGATGTTGCAAACGGATATGGCTTCTAGGCCTGCAACTGACTTAGTGTTTTACCCACAGGTAACCTTTTACGGCTACGGTCAGTAATTTTCCTCATTCAAAGATTTATGATATCGAAGGGTGCCTGTGCATGAAGCTTTTTATAGTGAGGAAAGGCCTTACACTGAACTAATACGGAAGAACAGATAAACATGATCGGTTACTGTTGAGTCGCGGTTGTCAAGGTTTTCCTCTCATAGAGAAATATCCTAAAGAAGATCTGAGGTTTTTCATTTCCAGTGAGATCACCACGCACTCAGACATCAACCTGAGTATTTCTATGTCCCTGCATCATATGTACATACTATTGGATAGCCGTTGACTCTAAGGAGTTCCCCCTCCCTTTGTTTGGTTTTGTTTTTCATCCTGCAGGGTACCCAATATCATCCTCCTTTCCAAGCAAGCCTGGTGGGATTGCCGGTTTAGTCGTTTAAAACCCGACCATGCGACAGGTTGTATTGGGTTACATGTTACCATTAGAATTTGAGAGTCGTCTGACTTCATATACATATATATATATATATATATATATATATATATATATTTATTTATTGGTTTATTTGTGTGTGAGAGAGAGAGGAAGAGAGAGAGACAGAGAGAGTGTGTGTGTGTGTGTGTGTGTGTGTGTGTGTGTGTGTGTGTGTGTGTGTGTGTGTGTGGTGTGTTTTATGCGTGTATATGAACGTTGTCAATTCTATTAACGAGCTAACTTGCGGACAAAACTGTATTAGTCGTTATGTAACTAGATATTTCTACAGGAGCAATTCCACAGAGATTTCTACTGAAGTAACATCGATAAAGCTCCTCGTATTATATTTGTCATTTGCTACTTCATGTAATTCTAATTTGATATCTCAAGTTTCTAAGATCAAACTGAAGAAATTGTCCTCTCAGATAGAATGTATAGCACTGTGGGTGTTGATGGTTGTGACGGTGGCAGTGGTAGTGATATTACTCATGGTGGTGCTAGTTGTGGCGTTGATGGTTGGAGTTAGTGGATGATGGTGGTGGTAATATTGTTGTTTTTGTTGCGGTTGTTGTTTTGCCGTAGGTCATCCTAACCTATGATCAAAATTTTGCAGTCTTAGCCATCCCATGCTTTCTTTTAAACGTGGTATATCTGAGACTATTTATGTGTCTCTACTTCTATTTAAGATGGTATGCTGTGTTTTAGGGAGATTTAGCTGCTATTTCTAGTCAGTCTTTGATTTGCTGTACCGCTACTGCTATTGTCATTGTGACCTATGCATTTTAAAATGATAGGATATAATTTGAATATTTTCAATAATTTGAGTGACCACGTAGGGCCATGCTGCTGGTGAATTGTATTTGAGTAGGATATGCTACCAGAGTTCTAATTGCACAGCATGGATTCGATTCCTAGCTGTAGCCAATTCCACTTTACAAACATTCACTTAACTGCTTCATAATTATAGCTATTTTCCCTTTACTTAACTAAAGACCTCGTAACTCATATAAACGCCATATCTCATATATTGCAAGGATGTCATAACTTATATGAGCATCATAACTCACAATAGCGTCATACCTTTCATGGACATCATAACTTACATGAACGTCAGAGTTTGTCATGCGCGTCATAAGCCAAATCGGCGTCATAACTGAAATGACCTTCACAGCTCACATAAACGTCATAGCTCGTATGTACCTTATAATTCATATGAACATCATAATTCACGTCAGCTTATTATGCACAAATAGGAAACTATACAAATTTCTGATTCACACACTGAGAAAATTGTATCTGGGTGATAGATAAACCTTCACACGCCAATACACTACTCCAGCCATGTAATGCCTCCTCCTTCTACTTCCTGTCTCAATTTTAACGCTGTCTTTAAACTTGCCAATTTATATAATTTCCAGTCAAACGTCTCATTCCTCCCAGATTTTATACTTAAAATATTGCTGTTCTACCTCTTAAGAATAACATATTTTAACCCATTCCGTTCACATTCCCTCTGCATCAAATTTTAATTTGTAAAATTTCAGGTTGAATATCAGCTGCCTTGACTTCGTCTGACTGGGATATTCTGCAAGGTTTATAAATATTTTTCCTCTTGCACAAACTGAATACTGGAAAATTACTCTCTCTTCCCGGACAAATAGGAATAATTACGTATTGAAGGGAAACACTACTTACGAATATGTGAAATATGGCCCTATTTATTTCACCTCTTTTTATTTTTATCTAGTTGAAGAAACGTTTTTGATAACGTGGTTCTTAAATCTCTCTTAGGGAAAAAAATCTCTGTTGCAGTAAACTACGAAGATTCATGAAAAGACATACTATGTGGAAGAAAATTATAAAACATTGACTCCACTTGTTACATCTATGATTTGAATGAACATTGGGTTTTAAGCTATTTCAAACGTATTGTTGTCAGCTTAGTGTTTCTCATTTTGTCTTGTCTGTCTTAATTTGTTTACTGTGACATGAGGAGAATTAAGGTATATTGACATCCAATGGTATCTGACATTCTAAATTAAATCATTCCAATGTTTTGTCGGAGGTTTTATCTGGAAAGGGGGAAATAATTTGGATATTGTTGTTCTTATTGTTATTTTTGATGTTGTTGTTGTTATTCTTATTTTTTTCTTAGACTCAGGTAAACCATCATCGAACAGATCTATGATCAAACTTATTTCAGTTGCAACTACTCCCTCTTTTCCAAACACACAGTATTTTAGAATAGGTTACCTATTTTGTTCTTGGTAGGGTATATTTATAGGGTGATTTGACTGCTATATCTAGTAGGGTGAGTGACTATGTGGATACTCCCATAGATTTCACCAGGAAAATATTTAAGATAATATATAACAAGAAAGAAAAGGGCAAACTTCACTGAAACCATCTTCAAAATCGTAATGAATGATAGAGATTCATCGGTTTTGAGAACCATTAATCTCTGTCGTAATGTTTTTGTTTCACGATAAAACTTCCCGAATTTATTTTCATTCACTTCAACGTAACCGGAAGTGCTATATTTATAATAATCGCTATAGGCATTTTAGGGAGACAAATAGGACTCTATGGCTGTCATTGAGAGCTCGTTATACCTAACACGAGAAGATTGTTACGTATAGAGAAACCACACGAAAATTAAACAAGTTGTAGGTTTCACTGCAAAGCAGCTACATGTCTGTATCACTGAAGCACTCAATTTTCAACTGATTACATACATTCATCATAAATATTATTTCCAATGAACACAGCTATATACACATACACATTTACATACATACGTACATTAAGTAGCAACTATATATATATATATATATATATATATATATATATACATTTATTTTGAGACTTGAAACCGCGCGGTAAGGGTAAATATAGTAGGTACAGTAAACTTTTTTTAATTTATTTTAAAACTTTTTCTCTATTTGCTAAACCTTGATTATATATATATATGTGTGTGTGTGTGTGTGTGTGTGTGTGTGTGTGTGTGTGTGTGTGTGTGTGCGTGCGTGTGTGTGTGTATTTATGTATGTATTGTATGTGTATATACAATAATGGTGTGTTTGTGTGTGTGTAGGCACGATAAAATACAAGCACAACAACCAACGTTAAAAACATAATCTTACCGTCGAATATATGTATTTATACGCTCTAAAGTTGATGTGTTCTTAATTTTAACACAAATGATTAGCTGTATGAAGTTATATTTCTGTAGCTTCCTTGGTGTGAAATAAAACGTTTGTAAAGATTTATGAGGGAACGATTTGAGTGTTTTACATCAATATATTAGCAATACACATACGCACGTATGTAGAGAGATATATAGATAGATAGATTTCTTTATTTGCCACAAGGGCGCACAAGAAAAGGGTACAATACCAAGACATATGGCGGGATTTTACATACAGTCGTGTAAAAAAAATTTAACATTAAAATATAACGATCTAAAACTCCAATAGGGAGGAGGCGTTATAAATGGGTTGTTTTATACCCCGTAGATAGAAGAACCCTCAACTACAGGAGAATGTTGTGCAAATGCTCCTTTCTCCTTTTCGCTCTATTCTTCAACCTACATATTTATATGCAAAGAAGGCCCAATCACTCGGGCCTTTCTCGCCACATTCATCCATCTTTCAGTAAATTTACTGGGGCGCAGTACCGCTCGCTCCACTCTGATTCTCCTTCTAAAGTGGTATCTAAAGAAGGGAATGAGGTGTTGTCCGGAGAGAAAGGCATCAGTCCTCAGTCTTCTCAATCTTGTCCACCATATAACCTCTTCACCATAACCACCATACAGACGAAAACCGCCTCTCCTTCGTTTTTAAATGAAAGTGACGGTTTGATCATTAATATGGACTCGGCAGTCAACTGGATTTGTCCCACACGCGACAGCAGTTGTTCTGCGTAGTTCCACAGGTCGGTTACGCTCGCATCTTGGACACGTCCACTTTGAAGGATACCTGCCGGGGCGTCCGTGCCTGTAGATGTTATCGCGTGCTGGTAGAGCTCCTCGGTAGCACTGCCAGGCCAGGGACCATAGAATGACGAAGTGGAGTCTCCACTGATTGCTGTGCCCGCTTGACAGAGGACTGTGAGCGCCTGAGCGCATTCATTATGACAGGCGCCCATTTTCTTCGGTCTCTGCTTGTCCCAGGACTGCAGCTCCGTCAGCGAGATAAGTTGCGGAAAG
Organism: Eledone cirrhosa; assembly: GCA_964016885.1. Classification (NCBI taxonomy): domain Eukaryota; kingdom Metazoa; phylum Mollusca; class Cephalopoda; order Octopoda; family Eledonidae; genus Eledone; species Eledone cirrhosa. The sequence goes on along the minus strand of OZ024740.1, from coordinate 164,115,312 downwards.
GCTTGTCTCACACCGGTTGATTGGTGAGGAATACCTGCAGATGCCGTAGCCTCAGAGCGTATTTGCGCATCATCAGCCACGGCATTCCCAGCCTCCATTGGAAGGGTGCTGGCAGCAGACGGATCTCCTCACCAGTGGATCCTGCTTCTTCCAAAGAAATTGGAAGCGTATGCGTTACATTTTGGTGAGGTATTCACGGGGACAAGGCACGACTGTCAAGCGGTAGTAGATGACGGACGCTATGAAAGTGTTCGCCACCTCCGCTCGACCTTTCAAGGATAGTTTGCACTCTGCCCACTTCTGGGGTGCACAAATACCTTGGCCGTGACTTCGTTCCAGTTTTTTCTCCACCTGGAGGTCCGGACCAAACCAGACCCCGAACAATTTCGCCGGTCCTTCCGTACAGCGTCCGACGACACTGTTGGACGGCATCAGTTTGCCTCTCCTCGTCCCGAGTTGCAAACCGACAGACTTGTCCGGGTTGAGTTTTGCTCCTGTAAGCTTTTCGTGTTCCTTAAGTAAGTTGCCGTTCGCCCCGATTTCCGAGGTTTTCTACACTATTACTGTCATGTCGTCGGCATAAGCCGACGCCACTTTTCGCAGTCCCGGTTCCAAAGGGATCCCTGCAAAAGCTCCAACTTCCGCAGTAGTGGCTCTAGAGTCAACACGTAAGAATGGAGGAGAGAGGGCATCCCTGTCGGGTGGAACGCATGATTCGGAACGGCTCCGATAGGTAGCCGTTCACCTTCACTGTCGAGCAGATGTTGGTATGCATGGCTGTGATACAGCCTCTGAAGACGGGACCGAAGCAGGCCGCCTTGAGAACCACTTCCAAGTATTGATGGTCGCAAAAATGCGATGACCCACTCGCTGACAATTCAGACGGGGAAATCAATCTACAAAATGGTCTTCTGAAGTGATACTTAAAAAAGGGGATGAGTTGTTGCCCGGAGAGAAAGGTGTTTGCCCTCAGTCCTTTTAATCTCGTCCACCATATTACCTCTTTCGCCATAGCCAGCGGACAGAGGAAAACCGCCTCTCCTTCATTCTTAAATGAAGGCGGCGGCGTGATATTCACGATGGACTCGGCTGACAACTGGATGCGTCCAACACGTGACAGTAGCTGTTCGACATAATTCCACAGGTCGGACACCCCTGGGCACTGATCGTGCAGGACGGTTTCAATGTCCTGCTCGCATCTTGGATAGATTCTTTTGGCAGGATCTCTGCCAGGGCGTCCATGTCTGTAGATTTTATCTCGAACTGGTAGAGCTCCTCGGTAGCACTGCCAGGCCAGAGATCTCTAGAAGTTATCCATAGGCCCTGGACGGAAACTCCTCCTGAACAGACTGGTCAGTTCGTCTTCCACGATGCCTAGACTTTCCCCGAGAACGTCGTCGCACTTATCCTACACTAATCCCCTATAGAATGTCGAAGTGGAGTCTCCGCTGATTGCCGTTTCCACTTGGTAGAGAGTTGTGAGCGCCTGAAGGCACTCTAGGTGCCAGGCGCCCATTTTCGGTCTACGCTTGACCCAGGACTGCAGATCTGTTAGCGAGACGAGTTGTGGAAGAGCTCATCTCAGAAACGACACCCACACCGGTTCGCTGGTCAGGAATACCTGGAGATGGCGTAGCCTCAGCGTGTCATCAGCCACGGCATGCCCAGCCCTCCGTTAGAAGGGTGTTGGCAGCAGATGGATCTCCTCACCAATGAAGCCTGTTTCTTCCAGAGGAACTTGAAGAGTAGACGTTCCATTTTGATGAGGTGTTCGCGGGGACAAGGCACGACTGTCAAGCAGTAGTAGATGACGGACGCTATGTAAGTGTTCGCCACCACCGCTCGACCTTTCAAGAAGAGTTTGCACTCAGCCCACTTCTGAGTGAGTGCAAACACCTTCGCCGTGACCGCGTTCCAGTTCTTGTCTACCTGGAGATCTGGACCAAACCAGTAACGTGCCGATTAAACCGACCGCCTTGAGAGCCGCTTTCAAATATTGATGGTTGACCCTATCAAATGCCTTAGACCGATCTAAATTGATCAGAGCCCCACCGAAGCCAGGTTTACAACCTACCCTCTCTATGATGTATCACATGAGGTGGAGGTTGTCATGTATGGACCTGGTCGGGATTGCACACGTTTGCGCTTCCCCTACCAGGTTCTTGACAAGCTACAGCCTCGTTGCTAACACCTTGGCCAAAACCTTTAACTCTATGTTGAGCAGAGTTATGGGCCTGAAATTTTTTATCTCACCTTCTTTGTTCTCATCTTTCCTGATCAGCGTTACTACTGAACTGGGAATTCTCCCGTTCTGCTTCCAGTTGCAGTAGACCTGAGAACAAGTCCGGCTTGCCTATGTAAAACTCATAGGGTAGACCATCTAAACCCGGGGATTTGCGTTTCCCACAGCAGCCTATGGCATCTTTTTTTCGCCCGCTGTAATCGGTCTTTCGCAGCTTTATGCATCCATGCTCGAGAGTCGCGGTAGTCCATCACCTCACTCGACGTAGCATTTTGCCCGAACAGTTATGTAAACTGCTGCTGGAAGGCCGTGCACATCTGCTTGGATTCAAGTAGAATGCGTCCATCTTTGTCTTGCAAAGACCGAATTGTAGATTTGTCGCCACTTTTCGCCTCTGCCCCTCGGGCCCAGCTAACAGCTTTGACCTCGTTTCTTAGAGCACGTGTTCTACTTCTGACAATACAACCTTCGTGTTTCACGTTGAAGAACTGGTCTAGTGCCGTTCTCGCCGCTAGCCCGTCAGCTGTATTGCCATTCCTAAGTGCCTCTTCTACTTTAGCTACCAGTTCCTTTTCAGCTTTGTTCTTTTCTAAAGCTACTACCTTGCTAAATACTATCGATTCTACTCTAATTGCTCTCTTGAGAGAACTCCACCCCTTGTTGTTGACGATGGGCCCCGTCAGCTGGCTCTTCTTAACTAAGGATAGATAACTAGATAGATAGATAGATAGATAGATAGATAGATAGATAGATAGATAGATAGATAGATAGATAGATAGATAGATAGATAAGTTTCTATTTATTTGCCACGAGGGCACAAAAGAAGGGGACAAACACAAGGGGGGGGTTACATAAAGGAACGAGTAAAAAGCAAATAACAAATATAAAATTAACGATACAGTCCTCAATAGGGAAGAGGCGTTTTAGGGGTTACACACAGCCCTGAAAAAGTGTGCAACCTTTTCTTTAGGAGCTCAGAGAGGGGGTGCTCTTTTGAACTTCCACCTTTTCACCTACAGGCTGATAAAGAGATAAGGCCCATTCGCACGGGCCATTCTCGCTACTTTCACCCACCATACATAAAACTTGCTGGGGTAGATCACCTCTCTCTCCATTCTGATCCTTCTCTTAAAATGGTATTTAAAGAAAAGGACCAGTTGTTGGCCGGAGAGAAAGGTGTCCGACCTCAGCCCTTTCAAACGTGTCCACCATACCACCTCTTTCACCATGGCTATTACACAGAGGAAGACCGCCTCTCCTTCATTTTTGAAGAGGGGAGGTGGCTTGATCGTTATAATGGACGCAGTGGTCAACCGGATTGGTCCCACTCGTGACAGCAGTCGTTCGACATAGCCCCACAGATCGGCAACGCCCGAGCAGTGTACCAATGCGTGCGCAAAGGTTTCCTCGTCGCGCATGCATCTGGGACAGATTTTTTTCGAGGAGTCCCTACCCGGGCGCCCGTGTCTGTAGAGCTTTTCTCGAACGGGCAGCGCCCCTCGGTAGCACTACTGCCAGGCTAGGGACCTCTGGAGGTTGTCCATAGGTCCCGGGCCAAATGTCCTCCCGAATAGGCTGGCCAATTCGTCTTCCTCCGGGCTTGTTCGAGGGCGTCGTCGCACCTACTAACCACCAGCCCTCTATAGAATGACGAGGTGGAGTCTCCACCGATAGCCGGGTCCGCCTGCCAGAGAGCCGTGAGCGCCTGGGCACATTCAGTGTGCCAGGCGACCAGTTTTCTCGGTCTTTGCTTGACCCAGGACTGCAGTTCGGTGTACGAGACGAGTCTCGGAAAGGCTCTCCTCACAAACGGGGCCCACACCGGTTGACCGGTGAGGAATACCTGGAGGTGCCGTAGCCTTAATGCGTGTTTACGCATCAGCAGCCACGGCATCCCCAGCCCTCCTTTAGAAGGGTGTTGACAGCAGATGGATCTCCTCACCAAAGGAGCCCGCTTCTTCCCAAGGAATTAGAAGAGTGCGCGCTCCATTTTGGTGAGCGTTTCCCTTGGGCGAGGCACGACGGTCAGGCGGTAATAGATGACGGACGCTATATAAGCGTTCCCCAACTCCGCCCGACCTTTCAGGGATAGTTTGAACTCAGCCCACTTCCGCGTCAGCGCAAACACCCTGTTCGATACCTCACCCCAGTTCTTCTCCACCTGGAGGTCTTGTCCGAACCAGACCCCGAGCAACTTCACCGGGCCCTCCGTCCAACGTCCGACGACGCCGTTGGAGGCCATCGGTTTTCCCCTCCACTCGCCGAGTTGCAAACCGACTGACTTGTCCCGGTTCAGCTTAGCCCCTGTAAACTTTTCGTATTCCTCCAGTAAGGTGCCGATCACCCCGATTTCCGAGGGGGTTGACACCATTACTGTCACGTCATCGGCGTAGGCCGACACCGCTTTCCGCAATCTCGGTTCCAAAGGGATGCCCTGCAACAACTCCAACTTCCGCAGCAGTGGTTCTAGGGCCAATACATACAGAAGGGTGGAGAGAGGGCATCCCTGTCGGATGGATCGCGTGATTTCGAACGGCTCCGAGAGGTAGCCGTTCACCTTGACCCTAGAGCAGATGCGGCTGCTGTGCATGGCAGTGATCCAGCCCCTGAAAACGGGTCCGAAACCTGCCGCCACTATCATCGCATCCAGGTGACGATGGTCGACCCTATCGAACGCCTTAGATTGATCCAAGTTGATCAGGGCCCCACCAAAGTCGGTTTCGTTCCCAACCCTCTCTATGATGTATCGCATGAGATGGAGGTTGTCGTGAATGGACCTGGACGGGATTGCGCATGTCTGCGCATCTCCCACCAGGTTGCCCACGACAAGCGCCAACCTCTTTGCTAACACCTTGGCCAAAATCTTTAACTCTGCATTTAGCAGTGTTATGGGCCTAAAATTACTTATTTCATTCCCCTTGTTCAGGTCCTTCTTCACTAACGAGACTACGCCCTTAGTCACAGAACTGGGAATTTTCCCGTTCTGTTGCCAGTTGCAGTAGACCACTTCGAGGAGATCAAAGAACAAGTCCGGCATACTTAAATACAGTTCGTATGGAAGACCATCGAGGCCCGGAGATTTGCGTTTGCCGCATTGGCTCAGCACGTCTCCTATTTCAGTGGCTGAGATCGGCCTCTCGCAGGACTTCGCCTCCTCGTCCGAAAGACGCGGCAGGCCATCGAGGTATGGACCGAGGTCCACATCCCCATCCGGCCCCTCGTCCCTTCCGAACACTCGGGCAAAGTGCCTTTGAAAGGCCTCGCACATCTGCTTAGGTTCAAGGATCACCCGTCCATCCTGGTCTTGCAAAGACCGGATATTGGATCTAGTCCCACTTTTGGCTTCTGTCACGCGGGCCCAGCTAACAGCTTTGGTCTCCTCGTTTCCCAGAGCACGTATTTTGCTTCGGACAACGTAGCCTTCGTGTTTCGCGTCGAAGAACTGGCCCAAGGCCGTTCTTGACGCTAGCACTCTGGCTACGTCGCCGCTTCTAATTGCCTCTTCTACACTATCTACCAACACCCTTTCCTTCCTATTTCTATCTGAGGCTAACTCCTTACTAACTCCTATTGAAGCTACTCTAATCTCTCTTTTAAGAGAGCCCCACCACCTGCTGTTGACGATGGCGCCCGTCAACCGCTCCTTAACTAATGTACTAATCCGGTTCCTGGAAGCTTTACTTGCCGGTAAGGACAAGTTGAGCTTCCAGTAACCGGGTCCCTGTCTATGCGTTCTATCAAGGTTGACCATTGAGGTCACTAACTTGTGGTCTGAATAGCCAAGTCCCTATCCTTATTTCTAACTAAGAACCTATCTAGGTACGATCTAGATTGACCGCTGTGTTTTCTCCAAGTCCAGGTTGGTACAGTCGGAAAATCTAGTCGATATCTATCGGCCAGGTCGAATCGGCCGATTAACCCCTTGAGGCTGTTACAACCCTCTCTATCAGGACATGCCCCTACATAGTCCCAACGTGCATCTAGGATACCATTCCAGTCCCCCACTAAATGCAAGGAGCGGGACGTCCCTAGAAAAGTCTCCAGACGCTGGAAGAAGTCCGGCCGCGTTGACCCAAAGGGGCCGTAGACGGCGACCATCCTAAAAGCTCCGCCTTCACCACTGCCAAGGTCCAGAACCACTAGTCGACCCTCCGGGTCCAAGTGTACCGTCTGTGTAGCGAGACCCAGATGTTTTTGCAGCAGAACGACAACCCCACCCCACCTCCTGGCTGACAGAGAGATGCGTGCATCTCAAAGTCATCAAAGGTGGGGTCCAGCTGTCGCACGCTGCTGATCCGGGCCTCGCAAATAACCATCATATTTATACATCGTGACCTGAGGTCATTTAGAAGCATTGGTTGCTTCCAAGGTGAGCCCAGGCCACACGCATTTAGACAACCTATTCTCAACACAGCCATGTTGGTGGTAAAGAGAAAAGGCACTTACCTCTCTGCGTCCCGGGGAGCGGGCCGCACAATTTCCATGGGGGTGGGGGATAGGTTGTTGGGTGGGGTGGTGGTTTGTGGAAGTGTAGGGGCATCAGTGTGTGGAGGGGGTTGGGGTGTTTGGAGTTGTGTGGGTGTCTGAGGGGGGATTTTTTAGGAGGACACGGTTAATGGGTCTGACGCAAGGGGGGCCCCACGTCCTCTTTAAAAGTGTCTTTTAACGTTTTGTAAATGTCCATTGGGGCGTTTATCATTGTTAGATGGGGAAACCCCGTTGCTTGTGCGAAATTCGAACCTTCGGTTTTTATTAAGTTGTTATTATAAATAACGTTTAACAGTTTTTTGTTTATTGTATTTATGTAAGTATATGCATATTTTTCTTTTTTTGTGATGTTTTTTGTTTGCTGCTGTGTGTTTTTTGTGTTGATGTCTGTGTTATGTCTTGGGGCGGGGTTGTTTGTATTTGTGTTCCTGTGGTGCGTTTTCTTTTTTTTCTTTTAACTTTATGAAAGTGCCCCCCCCCCCCTCCCCCCTCGTCTGATGACGAAAGGGGGTCGTCTTCCGTATTCGAAGAGAGGGGGTTCATTTTCGGCTCCTGTTTGTGGTGTGGGTGTTATTGTATTTGTTTTCTGGGGGGGGGGCTTGTTTTCAGTTGTGTTTTAACTTGTGTTAGTTGTTTTTGTGGTGGTGGTGGAGGTTGTGTTGGTAGTGTTGTAGTTGTTGGTGTGGGCAAAATCGGTGTTTTTTTGTTTGCTTGGGAACAGGCAGCCCTCAGGTGACCTCTGCCACCACAGAGGTAACAAGCGAGTCGTCTACCCTCCACTGTGATGGGTAAGTAGGCAAGCCTATCCAGCAATATGCGGTCGGGGATCCTAGCAATTCGTTCTGGCTGCATTTGCACCAGAACTTGCAGGCTAGTTCCACCGAACACGTTGCTGGAAGACTTACCTACCGAAATTACTGCATCCTCTTTCAAATCGAGGAGGCCACACAGTACCGCCCAAATATCAATATCTGGATCGATACTGTGTATGGTCAATCTTTGTGTTTTTCTTCCCAAATAAATGGGGAAGAAGGTAAATAAGGGGAACACAATTGGGGCCAGGGAATGTTTTTCGGCCGTCAATTTATCTTTCATTCGGATGGATAGACTACCGTAGAGTCTATCTTTCCGAATGTATACAATGTTTTTTCAGATGATCTTTTAAAGCCAGTTCAATCTCTGGCTTACAGGTTTTGTTTGATATTGTCCTATAAATAATAGTTTTTAAGCTATTTTCCTTTTTTAGCTCTGGGGGAGAATTTAAAGAAAATAGACCATTCTTCTCCAAAGTGATATACTTCCGTGCATTTTCCATTTGCTGGGCCATGTTCGAAATGTCAATAGGTTCATACACAATGGGGTTTTTTTATGGTTTGAGCGAACGTCATTTTGTTCGCCCCTCTCTGTTTACATTTGTCGAAATGTGGTTTTCTTGTTTTTTGTTGTTACAATTTTCATTTTTTGTTGTGTTTATGTTATTTATGTTGGTGTATGCGTTCACATTTTTTCCCCGTTGGGGTTAAACTCCATTTTTTCAATATGTTCACTTATATTTTCAGTATCTGTGAGACTTCTAGTCACAGCTACTACTTCTCTTTCACCTTTGCTGGTGGGCGTGGCACCGTGAAAAGTCGAAACGGCATCTATTAATGTTGGCAATTTCTCCGAGTCAATTTTTTTCACATTTTTTTCATTAGGGTTAGGCTCCATTTTTTCAATGTTTCTAATAATCATTATTCTTTCAGTAGGGAGGCTTGTTGCCTCCGCTACCCGCTCTCCTTCAGTTTGTTTGGTGGGCGTGTCATCGTTACCTGTGGTAATGGCTTCCATTACAAGATTTTTAGGATGAAAAATTTCACCCCAAAAGGGGTGAAATAAATTAACCCTAATGTCCGAAGACCCAGGCAATGGGGTTAATTAACACAATAACACAAGAATACAAACAAACACTTACTGTTAACACGTAATATCTCCAACACTCGAAGAGCCGATGTGAAGAACGTCTATACCATCCGGAGATAGATAGATAGATAGATGGATGGATGGATGTATGGACGGACGGAGAGGCGGTTGAACAAACAAACAGATCCGTAAATAAACACATTAAAAGACAGACAAACAGGCAGACAGACATACAGATGCAGTACATCAGTATCGGGTGTAAGACCTCCACAATATCTTGAGGACAGTGTATAAGTATTATTGTTGGAAACGTTCGATGCACAAGATATGCCCTCATTGTGTTTTCCATGTCTCACATCCATGCAGCAAGATTGTAAACGCACATACTTAGTACACTACAACTTTTGTGGATACACTGATATCTGACTGTTACACACAGGCGTTGTCCCGCTTACCAAAAGTATCGGAAGATTTAGACAGCCGTACATACATACATACATACATACATACATACATACATACATACATACATACATACATACATACATACATACATACATACATACATACATACATACATACATACATACATACATATACAGTCAAAGCGATCAGTCGCATATTTTGGCGAGGGAGACTATTTATTAAATTTAAGATGAATACTATCTCTGCCACAACTACAGTCATGTTGAATAACTGGTTATTCTTCTAACTATATCTTCTGAAGACACCTTTTATTCGAATTCGTAGAATCCGACTAAATACATAATCCCTTTTACAAGGATTTGCTACAAACAGCATGGCTGAACACAACATCAACAACAAAATTAAGGAAGTAGACAAACAACAAGAAAGGTAAACAAACTTTATTCAGTTGTAGCTACAGAAGAAACTGAAATTATAAATCGCATTTCTCTTGGAGTTGCGAACTTAATAATGATTTATTTAATTGTTATAAAATGGCAAAAAGACAATCCCTCCATTGGCTATATAAACAGAATAAAGCTACACTGGGACGAAATGCACCCAGAGCTAAATTATTTCACAGCGAAACAATTACGCCAACAAGCGACGTTTGTTGAACGTAAAAATAAGATAAATAGTATTAATTGTAAGTCCCCCACAACAAACATGTTATCAACAACACGTGCCATGCTACTAGACTTCCTAGCAGCCAGGTCGAACAGCGCCTTGAAACAACTATGCCTGCAAGAAACTTGACACCACCTGTACCATCTAAGTCTACCTCGAATGCTGGGGAAAACACTATCGATAATAATAATAATCGAAGAAATAATAATAATTGTTTCTACTTTTGGGCACAAGGCCAGCAATTACCCAGTGCATTACTGGTACTTTATTTTATCGACCCCGTAAGGATGAAAAGCAAAGTTAACCTCGGCTGGATTTGAACTCAGAATGGCAAGGGCCGTAACTCTATGCGTCAAAGAATGGCGTCCGACCCTCTACCGATACTGCCAATCCAATAATCGAAGAAATTTGACACCACGTGTACCATCCGAGTCTACCTCGACTGTTGTGGAAAATACTATCGATAATGATAATAATCAAAATTATAAACAATTGAAAATTTCCCTGAACGAAATCTTCCAGAGAGAAATTAATTCATGTATAAATATCCCTCTTGCTGAACGTATTAAAACGACAATGTTTAATAAAAAAAATAAAAAAATAAAATATTACGTGTTATTCACGAAATAGGGATGAATATTTACGACGGATAAAAACCCCAACATTTTGGCAAATCTGTAGTGAAATCTGTCCTCGCTTTGAACCTTGGGTGACACCTAAAAGTCATCACCCTTTTGGTGTGAACAGGTTCATGCGTGGGCTATCCCCTAAAGGTGGGAGGCAGAAAGCGACAGGTATATAAAGCCTATATTTTCCCACCTTGAACATATAGATTGGAGCTCTACGATACATAACAAACTATGTAAAGATTCACCACTATCAACAGACCCCAGTGGTCTACAGAGATAGAGAGATCAGAGCCCTACTACTACAGACCCGCTATGTGAAAGATATTCCGCTATCTAGAAGCCACAGTGGTCTACAATCAATTACAGACCATTACTATCTCTCACTCACTATGGTCTCAGACTCACGACGAAAACTACTATGACGACTGCAACAATCTTTAACCACCAACAAACATTATCTCGTCGCTCGCTGTTTTCATATCAACAACAAAATAACATTGTCAACCTTCGCAACTCTTGGTAACTGTTTTATTGTACATTTTAATTGATTCACGTGAAGTAAACCATATATAAACTAAAATCATTTATTATTGTTATTTCTAATAACCACATATAACCATCTAATTACTTATTAATATCCCTTCGTTAAAAATCAACGCCTGTTTATATGCATTAGCAACAACAGTGAAGCATTATCTTGGTGATAGCAGATATATTAACAAGAACAGAACACCACCAAAAATACCATCATATATAACTAAAATAGAAAAAAAGATTGCTGACCTACGATTGTGACAACGCTCCTTTCATGCAAACAAACACAAAAAAAACTCACTCCTCACCAACAAAGAGTGAAAAATGAAATAGAGACGATGTTTGGTAACAGTAGAACCAGAACTCTTCAATATAAGCTGATCACCCTCAAACAAGAATTAAGAGCTGTTAGCGAAAAACGCCGATACCTGAAGAAGGTAGATAAGAGTAAAGTGCTTAATAAAAGATTCAGACGAAACCAAACATCGGTCTATAGAGATATGAAGAACAAAATAATAAGTACATAGATTCCTTTTGGAGCAAAATATGGAGTGAAAAGAAGAATTCCAACCAAGATGCAGTGTGGCTAAGAGAAATCCGAAAGAACTATTGCTCCTACACTACAACAAAAACATACGAAATAAGTGAGGGTACCCTTGAGACTGTGATAGGAAAATTCTAAGATAAGAAAACACCAGGAAGAGATATGATTGTCGGCTACTGGTACAAAACACTGATATTCTATCGGAGGTATCTTACTGACGTCTACCAACAAGTTCTTAAGGGAGATACACTTATACCAGAATGGTTGACATTAGCACAAACATTACTGATCCCCAAGAACAAAGACACCCACTTGGCAAAATACTACCGACCCGTTGCATGCCAGAACCTGATGTATAAGATGTATACAGCCTGCCTGAACCTATTCCTCCAAGATGACTGTGAAAATAATAACATCATCTCAGATGAACAAACAGCTGGAAATAAAGGGGTTTGGGGATGTGCTGAACAACTCCTAATCAACAAAACTGCGATGTCGGAGGTGCGACAACTTAGGAGGAATATGGCTACAGTCTGGCTGGACTACAAGAAAGCTTTCGATTCTGTTCCCCACTCTTGGATGATAGACGCCCTCCAACTAGCTAAAGTCCCAGACATTATTGTCAGAGACATAGAGAGGCTGTCTTCTTCTTGGGCTACTATCCTAAGGTTAAAGACAGAGAGGGAGGACTCTATTTTCACTGATAAAATAAAATAGTGCAGGGGTATATTTCAGGGGGACAGTCTCTCTGTGATATTTTTCATCTTGTCATTAAACTCCTTGTCCTTTCTGCTCAAGAAATGTGAGGGATACATCATTGGCTCACAGGAGGGCAGAAATACGAACCTAACCATAATTTCTTTGTGGACGATCTGAAACTATATGCCAAGAACATGGATTGGATGAAGAAAAGTCTTGACCTGGTTACAGCGTTCTCAAAGGATATAGGAATGTAGTTTGGCCAAAATAAATGCTCATACACGACTATAAAGCGGGGGAAAACAACAACCCAATCTAGCAACATTGTCATCAATGGCCTAACTGTTTCACCGATATCTGATGAGGACTGCTACAGATACCTGGGGATAGATGAGAACATATCCTATAATGGTATCTGTAATAAGGAATGCGTAACCAGGGAATACTACACCCGATTAAGAAAGATTTGGTCATCGGAACTCTCTGCGCAAAACAAAACAGTGGCTCACAATGTGTTTGCTGTGCCTGTCCTAACACCAACGTTTGGAATACTCAATTGGATGATGGACGAAATCCGAGCAGTTGATGTTGGAACTCGAAAAATACTAAACTACACGGGAACTTCCACATCAACAGTGACATAGACCGCCTTTACTTGAAATGTAAGCAGGGAGGCAGAGGCATAACATCAGTCCAGACAGCATTTGAATGTCGCATCATATCTCTCCAACAACATCTACGAACCTCGAAGCGTAGGAGCCCGTCTCTCGAGCAAGTCTATCTGCAGGAAACAGATAAGATCATGAGAGTTGGGAAGGAACTCCTCGAGAGATATTCCCTATGTGATAATCAAAAGCTCACACCCAGGGAAGTCGCTCAGCAGTATCGTAGTGAATCCATGGATGAAAAACTGCATACTTATCAGCAAAAGATCATGCATGGATATGTTGCCAGGAAGCTCCAGAGAGAGAGTAATGTAGATAAGGAAAGTAGCCTATCTTGGACCAACAACCGCTATATTGGCTCCCACTTAGAAGGATACGCTTTTGCAATCCAAGAACAGGAGATTAACACGAAATACCTGATTCACAAAAGAGATAGAGATGCAGGCAAAACACCAAGAGGTGATAACAAGTGCAGACTCTGCAGAACTAACATCGAGGATGTCACCCATGTCATCAGCAGCTGTCCAAAGATGTCATCGCGGTACTATCTACCTATGAGGCATGATGTAGTGGCCAAAACACTGTACAATGCAGTTCGTAAAAAGGATAGCCCCGGTAATAAACACATTAAAAGCTACAGCAACGTGGAAGACAGCCACGTACATAATATGAAAGAGTACTGGTGGAATGTTCCAGTAAAAACTACAATAAAATGCAGGTATAACAGACTAGATATTATGATATGGGACAGGGAGACGAAAGTATGTACAGTAGTGGAAATTAGCTGCCCAGCAGATGCCAATATAATATCAAAGATTAGCGAAAAGGAGAATATTTATACAGAACTGATGAGAAATCTGCAGATACTCCACCCTGATTACACCTTCAGATTTATGCCTGTGATTATTGGGGCACTGGGGTATGTTAGTAACTGCCTCAATACAAATCTTGAGAAACTAGGCTTCACAGGAACAGAAAGAACACAACTAGTTAGGAAATTACAAGTACAATCCATTAATAGAACAGTAAAAATATGTAAAACATTCCAAATATTTTGCATCTAATAACTGCATATATATACATGTACAAATGCAAAGCATATACACATGCACACATACAACTCAAAACATACACATCCACACATACAATAACATCCATATCTACACATGCATTAATACATAATCTACTTAGTTGATGTTGTGTAAATTCCAATGAGAGAGTCTTGTGTCTATGGTAGAAACCGAATCTGTCTCTATTGGGAAAAAATTTGTGAAATTATAAAACCAGAAGAACATACATACATACATACATGCATGCATACATACATACATACATACATACATACATACATACATACATACATACATACATACATACATACATACATACATACATACATACATACATACATGGTGGCTGCCAACTCGTTTTCGAGTACGGCCACTACTTTATATCCATGTAGGAGAACCCTACCGATGCGCTGAACGAGTGTGACTTTTTAGTCCAGCCAGCGACTTGAAAACTCTGGTACAAACACTACACTTATGACAATTATTGACACATAGTGCTGGGCCCATGGTACCATGTGACAACAAGTGCAGAGAGATCTCCAGATAAAAGCAATGCCTGTGCCGTGAAGCTTTTATAGTGAGCAAAGGCACTGCACAAAGCCAGTCCCACTCTCTTAACCAAGATGATATTTACGAAAAAGAAGAACAAGTCAACATCATTGGATACCATCAGGGTTGCAGGTGTTATATCAGAGTTTTCCTTCTCCTAGAATTCTGCCTTGACAAAGGCTAAGGGGTCATCTCTCCCGGTGATTTTGGATGGCCATTGACTCTTAAGAGCTCATTTGCCCTTTGACAGGTTTTGTTTTTAGTCCTGCAGGATGTCCAAAGTCACCCTCCTCACCAACAAACCTTGGTGGGGTTGCCAGTTTAGTCGCCAACGACCCGACCATGAGACAAGTTGTACTGGGATACATGTTACATACATACATACATACATACATACATACATACATACATACATACATACATACATACATACATACATACATACATACATACTTTACAATGCAGTTCGTAAAAAAGATAGCCCCGATAATAAACATTAAAAGCTACAACAATGTGGAAGACATCCATGTGCATAATATGAAAGAGTGCTGGTGGAATGTTCCAGTAAAAACCCCAATAGATGCAGGCATAACAGAACAGATATTATGATATGGGACAGGGAGAAGAAAACATGCACAGTAGTGGAAATTAGCTGCCAAGCAGATGCCAATATAATATCAAAGATTAGTGAAAAGGAGAATATTTATGCAGAACTGATGAGAAATCTGCATATACTCCACCCTGATTACACCTTCAGATTTATGTGTGTGATTATTGGGGCACTGGGATATGTTAATAACTGCCTCAATACAAATCTTGAGAAGCTAGGCTTCACAGGAACAGAAAGAACACAACTAGTTAGGAAACTACAAGTACAATCCATTAATGGAACAGTAAAAATATGTAAAACATTCCAACAATGTTGCATCTAATAACTGCATATACACATGTACAGATGCAAAGCATATACACATGCACACATACAACTCAAAACATACACATCCACACATACACATCCACACATACAATAACATCCATATCTACACATGCATGCATACATATCTACCTAGTTGATGTGTAAATTCCAATGAGAGAGTCTTGTGTCTATGTTAGAAACCGACTCTCTCTCTATTGGTAAAACTTTGTGAAATTATAAAACCAGAAGAACATACATACATACATACATACATACATACATACATACATACATACATACATGGTGGCTGCCAACTTGTTTTCGAATACGGCCACTACTTTATATCCATGTAGGAGAACCCCTACCGATGCGCTGAACGAGTGACTTTTTAGTCCAGCCAGCGACTTGAAAACTCTGGTACAAACACTACACTTGTGACAAATATTGACACATAGTGCTGGGCCCATGGTACCATGTGACGACAAGTGCAGAGAGATCTCCAGATATAAAGCAATGCCTGTGCCGTGAAGCTTTTACATACATACATACATACATACATACATACATACATACATACATACATACATACATACATACATGGTGGCTGCCAACTCGTTTTCGAGTATGGCCACTACTTTATATCCATGTAGGAGAACTCCTACCGATGCGCTGAACGAGTGTGACTTTTTAGTCCAGACAGCGACTTGAAAACTCTGGTACAAACACTACACCTGTGACAATTATTGACTCATAGTGCTGGGCCCATGGTACCATGTGACGACAAGTGCAGAGAGATCTCCAGATATAAAAAAATGCCTGTGCCGTGAAGCTTTTATAGTGAGCAAAGGCACTGCACAAAGCCAGTCCCACTCTCTTAACCAAGATGATATTTACCAAAAAGAAGAACAAGTCAACATCATTGGATACCATCAGAGTTGCAGGTGTTATATCAGAGTTTTCCTTCTCCTAGAATTCTGCCTTGACAAAGGCTAAGTGGTCATCTCTCCCGGTGATTTTGGATGGCCATTGACTCTTAAGAGCTCCTTTGCCCTTTGACAGGTTTTGTTTTTAGTCCTGCAGGATGTCCATACATACATACATACATACATACATACATACATACATACATACATACATACATACATACATACATACATACATACATACATATATGATGGCTTCCCTCGGTATCAAGTATGGCCATTGAACGTTACACCATTATTAATAATTATTAATTAATTCTATCGTGCAATGCCTGTGCGTGAAGATTTTTTTAAAGTGAGGAAAGACTGTGCACTGAGCCAATCCCACTTTCTGAGCGACAGCAGCTATAACCCGAAAAGAAGAAAAGATAAACATTATCGGTAACTACTGAATCGCAGGTTTTATGTCGGAGTTATCCCAGTTTCCTGAGTTATTTTCTCTTAGAAGAATGTCCCGACAAAGGCTAGGGGTCCTTCACTCCCAGTGGTTTAACCACACGATCGGGTATCCAGCCCAACTATTTCTATGTCCCCGTGCATATACATACACATGCACACATGCATATACATATATACATATACATACATATGTACATATGTATATATACATACTTACACATTTTTGGATGGCCGTTGACTCTCATGAGATCTTCCGCCCTTTGTCAGGTTTTGATCTGCAGGGTGTCTAAAATTACCCTCCTCACCAAGTAAACTTGGTGGGTTGCCGGTTTAGTCGCCGACGACCCGACCATGTAACAGGTTGTACTGGGTTACATGTTACCAGTAGCACTCAAGAGTGACCCGACATATATACATACATATATACATACATATACGACGGGATACTGAAATTTCCGTATCAAATTCCATTCACAGGTCAACCTGAGGCTATAGTTAAGACACTCGTCCAAGGTGCCGTGTATAGGGATTGAACCATGTATTCATAGTGGTGGGGGTGACCCAGGTGTGCCCTCCTCAAGCAGACACAAGAAACTAATATACGATCGTACTGCTCACTCCGACATACGGAGATGCATCGTATGGAGTGTAGAGTTTCCTATTATCCCGTCTGTCTCTACTCCCGCAGATTCTGTTGAGGTACATATACTCTTTCAGCTATTCAACATATTTCTACATACTTGCAGATTTTTAATGATAACCACTGGTGAGGTAGATAAAACAGATTCTGTCCCAAAGGAATAATAAGTAGATAGGAACAGCAATATCCTTGCTGTTCCTATCTACTTATTAGTCGTAACGTGCATTCAAAAATATATTTTACGACTAATGAGGTTATTGGTGTTCCTCTTATGTTGGAGCTATGTACGAGTGTTGTGAACTTGTAGTAATGTTCCGAGGTATTGTATGAGCAATCCGAAGTGTTGTAGTAGCGTGTTGGTTTGTTTATGATGTGTTTAGATGTTTAAGGAATAACTCTCGCATATTTTGGTAAAGTTTCATTTTTAGTATGCTTGTTTCATTGTGGGTCTTTTACGGACGTGTGCAATTTATGATGATGCAAAGTACATTGGTTTGTGCACTTTGTAGTTTATTGTGGTTTACTATGGCGAGATTGGGCACAAACAACATTAGAATTATACATAATTGACTTAATATGTTGTTTGTACGCCATTTTATTTGTAGCTCCTAGTGTTTTGACTAATGTATGTGTGGTTTGTTTATGATACTGAGCGTTATGGATGGTTTTATTTGATATGGTGTTACTGGTAAGAAGAGTAATAGCTGAGTTTGTAAGTACTACTTTAGATCTTTAATCACTACCCTAAACGGACCGATCCGATCTTAACATGTTAAATCGTGCATATAATAGATAAACGCAAAAGATGACATTCGATTATTAATAGATCACAGTTAAGCCTATGTAATGGACAAACACACATCCACAATTTGAAATGATGCTACTGTTATATGTGTAGGTGTAACTACAAATTACAATTTTCATCACCAGCACTACCACCACCACTCATTATGTTTTTAAATAATGTGCAATAATTATTAAGTATTTGATAGATACGGAAAATAAAGAGATAAAAGCAATAATTACATTCAAGAAACAGAAACAGTGACAGAAATTGTTTTTACTTGTTGTTGTTCTTCTTCTTTTCAGTTGTATTTGTTAACATAAAATTGATGGACAGTTCAATCACATACTTTCATATCCTTCAACAATCTCAAGATTTCTATCAATGAAAGAATTTAATTCTTCATAAATTTATTAACATTTGATTGTGTGGCTTTAAACAGCTGCTACACATAGAAACCACTATCAAATCATAACAACAAACCAGGAAATTAGTCACTCGATTTGCTAGAAATAGAAACCAAAATTCCTTAACGTCTTGCGCTGGGAAGATACGTTGAATAATACAGTGTTTGATTTCAATTAAAAAGATGAAATAATCATGATAGAAAGCCGAGGTCATCATAGAACTGACGCTCAATGGAATCGAACCCGGAATTATGCAGATATTTAGCGAACGTTTTAGCCACACAACCATACCTGTATCCTTAGATCGCAATATTTTACACTATTGTACCACATCTATTGTGATTATTTTTAAATTAACCCCTTTCCCGCCAATCTTGGTATCATTATTGGCAGTATCGGTAGAGGGTCGGACGCCATGCTTTGCAGCATAGAGTTACGGCCCTTTATGATCTGAGTTCAAAGCCCGCCGAAGTTAACTTTGCCTTTCATCCTTATGGAGTCGATAAAATAAAGTACCAGTCATGCACTGGGGTAGATTTAATCGACTTTCCTCTTCCCCAAAATTGCTGGCCTTCTTACTCGTTCTTTTCCTTTTTCTCCACCTCTCTCTTCCTCCCTCAGTATCTGCTCTTCTCTCAGTCCCTTTCTCTCTCTCTCTCACTCCCCCTCTCTCTCTCTCTCACTATCTCTCTCTCTCTCTCTCTCTCTCTCTCACTATCTCTCTCTCTCTCTATCGCTAGCTCTCTTTCTACCTTTCTTTCTCTTTCTCTGTGTGTTTGTATTTCCTTCCTCGTCACACATTTCTCCCTCCTTTATGCTTCTCTCAGTCTAATTTAGGGGCCAACTTAGTATAAACCCATCCATTTTTTGAAGAGAAGAATGAAGTTGAATCAATCAACCCAGTGTATGACCGCTACTTATATTATTAACCTCAAAACAATGAAACGTAAGGTCGACATTTACTTTTCATCTAGAAAGTAAAGTGACGTAACTAAACATCGTAAGGCATACTCTCTCATGATGATGATGATGATGATGATGATGATGATGAGGAGGAGGAGGAGGAGGAGGAGGGGGGGGGGGGTAAGAAGAAGAAGAAGAAGAAGAAGAAGAAGAAGAAGAAGAAGAAGAAGAAGAAGAAGAAGATGCGGTGGTGGATGACGACGACAACGAAGGAAGGAAAGAAAAGAAAGAGTGACATTAACAACAACAGAGAAAAAGTATAACAGTCTCAGCAACCGCAGCAGCGACAACAGCAGCAGCAGCCGAAGCAACAGCAGCGGCAGCAACAGCAGCAGAAACAGCAGTGGCAACAACAGCGGCAACAGCAGCAGCAGCAGCAACAGCAGCAGTAGCAGCAACAGCAGCAGCAGCAGCAGCAGCAACAACAGCAGCAGCAACAGCAGCCTGTCTATATTCCGATATGTTTGGATATTGAATTCTTTCTTTGCAAACTTTTTTACGGACTAATTAATGCTGACGTTAAACAACAGTTTCTAAAAGTCTGGATTTCTTCCAATATTCTTATATCCACGAAGTGTCAGACTGCAAGACAAACATTATATAACTAATGGCAAACATATATGATTGTGGTGTCATTTCCATACCCTCGGGTCGACTCACATTATGAATGAAATTTGGTAGACGGGAAACTGCACGGAATCCCGTCGCAGGTTAGCAGATGTAAACAAACAGCACTGGTTAGTAGACACAGATACGGACAGACATACACACACATAAATGTGTACATATATATATATATATGTTCATATGATAGATATACTCGTATGAGTATATGTGCATATATGTGTCTATACCGCTTAACAATCGGTGTTGTTTGTTTATAACTTAGTAGATCGATGAAATACGTACCAGCTCTTTAAAAATAAGCCATGAATGACAAATGATGTAAATAAACCATAATCCACCTGTACTCGATCGTCACCTTAGCCCAAATTATAATAGCTTTAAGCCTGACCAGTCACATCATCACAGATACTCTTCCTCTGGCGTGTAATTGAGACTGTTAAGGCAAAGATACTACTTACTATCATTATATTTGTTGATTTCAGTGCACTGGATTGGCAGTATCGGTAGAGGGTCGGACGCCATGCTTTGGCGCATAGAGTTACGGCCCTTGCCATTCTGAGTTCAAATCCCGCCGACGTTAACTTTGCCTTTCATCCTTACGTGGTCGATAAAATAAAGTACCAGTAATGTACTGGGTAATTGCTGGCCTTGTGCCAAAAAGTAGAAACAATTATTAAGGCGGTGGATTGGGAGTATCGGTAGAGGGTCGTATGCCATGCTTTGACGCATAGAGTTACGGCCCTTGCCATTCTGAGTTCAAATCCCGCCGAGGTTAACTTTGCCTTTCATCCTTGCGGGGTCGATAAAATAAAGTATCAGTAATACACTGGCCTTGTGCCAAAAGTAGCAACAATTATATTTGTTGATTTCAGAAAGATTTTGATAGTATTCACCGAGGCAAAATGCTCAAAATCCTATGAGCTTACTGAAAAACGAAAGATCTAGTTTTAGCCATTGGAAAAGCTTATAAAAATCCCAGATATTTCTGTGGAAGGACAAGGTGATTTTTTTCTAGATAATGGCAAAGTTACTGCATGGAGGATGTGGCTCTTGCAAATTATCTGTTCGTAATAGACTTAGACTTTACGATGCATCAAGCAATGGATAACAAAGAGAAAAACCTGATATTTACCATAGACGGGCAGAGATCGTGCTGAAAACCGGCAGTCATTTTCACTGACTTTGACTTTGTTAACATAACACTGATATATATAAAACTGATATATATATAAAACTGAGGATGTCTGTCTGTGTGTGTGTGTGAGTTTAAATCCCTAAAACTAGAGAACCACCCAACCGACTCTTTTCAAACTTTACACATGTAATACTTATGTTTCAAGGAGTGTTCTAAGCAAAAGGAATTTCAAATTTTCCATACCCTAGGGACTGCATTAGGCGATTTAGCGATCTCTCTCTATAATTCTTTCTCTTTTTAGATAGATACATACATA
>OZ024740.1:164076228-164088728 GCA_964016885.1 Eledone cirrhosa | reverse complement strand
GTATATATGATTATGTATTTCTAACACTATTTCTTTGATACATACAATTCTAAATGTATTTGTTTTTCTGTTATTATCTACCATCTTTTTATATATATATATATGAGTCTGTGTGTGTGTTTAAATTTATTTATATATATATATATATTGACATATATCTAAGGAGTTATACAACTCTACACGAAACCAGTTTTTAACACACACACACACACACACACACACACACACACCCCACCCCCCAAAAAATAAGGGTCTTAAAAATCTTCAAACTCTTGCTATAGCTAAACCAAAACAAAATAACACAACAATGATAAACGCAGGAAATAATGTTATATCTCTTCCAAACTCAGATTGGAACAAATAAAAATAGCAGCTCTCATCAATTCATGTATCTATATTTATGCGAAGGGTGTTCATACGGTTACTGTCTACCACATTTCATGTATATATATATATATATATATATATATATATATATATATATATATATATATATATATACGTCTGCCGGGCGCACGAGCTGAAGGACGTGTTTTTCCTGCCGGCGGCATATCACAAAATCGAATTTCATCTGAGGATACCGTTCTCATAACAACAAATGCATGAATTACATCTTGATTGCATGGGAGAACCGTTGAAATAATTATAATGAATAAACGATTTATGTAACAACAGCATCTTTATTAATGTTATTATTATGCGGTTAATTGGCAGTATCTGTAGAGGGTCGGACACCGTGCTTTCCAGCATAGTTACGTCTCTTTACGGTCTGAGTTCAAATCCCGCCGAGGTTAACTTTGCCTTTCATCCTTACGGAGTCGATAAAATAAAGTACCAGTAATGTAGTACTAGGTATTTGCTGGCTTTGTGCCAAAAGAAGAAAAAATTATATATGTATATATATATATATAAAGAGAGAGAGAGAGAGGGGGTGAGAGAGTTCCAGGAGGCCTACCTGTTAACAAATATGTATTCTTTTTCTTCCCTCTTTTTCTCGTATTTTCTCTCTTGTTTTCTTGTAGTTTCCGTCAACCAAATTGTTGGGAAGCTAACTTCTCAACCATACTGCCATGTCGGTACTTATGAATATGTGTGTATGAGTCTGTTTTCGTTTGTGTGCGTGTGCGTGTGCGTGTGCGTGTGTGTGTGCGTGTGTGTGTGTATGTGTGTGTGTGTGTGTGTGTGTGTGTGTGTGTGTGTGTGTGTGTGTGTGTGTGTGTGTGGAAATTTCCAAAACTTTAAAAAAAACTTAAAATTTAAAGATGCTTTTGAAATTTAAAGGATGGATTATTGCGCGAATGATGATAAAAAGAAAGAGTCAATTCTCTTTTACATTTTATTCTTTACAACCTTGCCACTGAGCAGATTATGCTCAAAATAAACAGAGTTGAGACACAAAGGCAACATATATATATGCGCAAATATTCACAGTAAGGTAGTGAAGTAAGTAGATAGACAGAAAGATAGATTGGTAGATAGATAAATTGATAGATAGATACATACATACATGATGGCTGCCCCCTCGTTATCGAGTGTGGCCATTGCAGGATATACCATTATTAATAATTATTAATTAATTCTATCTTGCAATGCCTGTGATGAAGATTTTTTTTAAAGTGAGGAAAGACTGTGCACTGAGCCAATCCCACTCTCTGAGCGACAGTAGCTATAATTCGAAAAGAAGAAAAGATGATTAACATCATCGGTAACTACTGAGCCGCAGGTTTTATGTCGGAGTTATCCCAGTTTCTTGAGTTGCCTTCTCCTAGAAGAATGCCCTGACTAGGGGTCCTTTACTCCTAGCGGATTAACCGCGCGATCGTTTATCCAGCCCCACTATTTCTATGTCCTCGCGTATATACATACACACAGCGGCGGACTGGGTCTAAAAGTATTGGTTGCCGAGAGATGAAGGGGGCCCATCTACATATAGAATGCTATCATTTAAGTTATATATAATGAATAAATAACATTTTCGAAAAATACATAAGTGGAAACAAAACAGTGCAATCAAATTTTTGCAGAAAAATATCTTACCTTCTCCAATAAAAAATATTATGTATTTTGCGAAATCCAGAGACTTTCAATAATTGTTTCTACTTTTGGCACAAGGCCAGAAATTACCCAGTACATTACTGGTACTTTATTTTATCGACCCCGTAAGGATGAAAGTCAAAGTTAACCTCGGCGGGATTTGAACTCAGAATGGCAAGGGCCGTGACCAGGAGTCGACATTATATATTACTAATAGCTCTAGGAAAGCCATGAACGACACCACATCTTTTTAACTTTGATTTTGAAAGTAGGTTTATAATTATCAAGTTTCATTATACTTTTGTAGCTGACTCGGCGGCCTAGCTGGAGGAATCATAGACGGTGGTGATCCTGGTCTGAAGTTCGATTCTCGTCGGGAGTAGGGTTCCAGGTAAACCTTTTCAGTTTTTTTTTCTATGGGTTGTAAAATAAAAACCGAAAAAGGTTACATGTACTTCTTGACCAGGATTGAACCCAAGGCCAGGATCGCCATCGTCTCTAGTACCTACAGCTAGGCCACAAAGACAACTACGGAAATCTTATGAAAATTCATACTTATAAATCTACTTTCAAAATTTTCAAAACAAAATGATGTGGTGTCGTTCATGTCTTTCTTAATGTTATTGCTCCTACTTAAGGCCGACTTTAAATCATTTGTGTGTTCCATAACCTACATCCTCGTTTTGTTTCACATCTAACTAGACTATATTTTAACCTGTAATCCATATTTCATTTCTGTTGCATCTCATATCTCCCCCTCCTCTCTCTCTCTCTCTCTCTCTCTCTATCTATCTCTATCTATCTCTCTATCTCTATCTCTCGCTCCCTCTCTTCCTCTCTCCATCTCTCCCTCTCTTTCTCTCTGTGATATTTGAATATACTATGATTTGGGCTTACCTTATTCCTATATATATGTTTTTGCATGCCATGTCAGTTAGATTCAAACTTACAATGATTGGCATTAATAGTACCACTGATGATGTTGCAGTTGTTCAACAAAAGAACTTTGTTAGACTATATATATGTGTTTATATCTATATTATATTTGTATTTTTTATCGTTGGTCAGTCAATGGTAAACATTGAGGACCGAATGAATTAACTGTGGAGATATAAAAGATGCAGAAGCGAAAACCAACCAAACAGTGAGTGTGTTCTGTTATTATTTCTGGCAATATTATTACAACAATATTACAACAATAAGGGTGATGGATTGGCAGTATCGGTAGAGGGTCAGACGCCATGCTTTTCAGCAAAGAGTTACGGTCCTTTATGATCTGAGTTCAAATCCCGCCGAGGTTAACTTTGCCTTTCATCCTTACGGGGTCGATAAAATAAAGTACCAGTAATACACTGGGATAATTGCTGGCCTTGTGCCAAAAGTAGAAACAATTTTTACAACAATATGACTCTCCCCAAGTACAACAATATATATATATATAAACCACGTTTATGGTATAAAAGAAGTCGTAGTTTAATATTCTATTAGGTGGTTCATGGAGACGTTCTCTGGCAATGAACGGAAAAAACGAAGAAAATACGTCATATGTGGAGCGGGAAGAACAATTGCACGCAAAGACAAAACCACGTATATGGTATAGCTGAAGTCGTAGACTAAAATTCTAACTAGGAAACCGAATGATTCTCTGTTTCAGAGTTAAGAATAAAGTAAATAAAATACAGAGATAATTGAAATTAAATAAATACATACACGCATCCAAATACGTACATACACAAGCATACGCGAAAACACTCGCCAAGGTATACATATACAAGTACGTACACCAAAAAAAAACAGCACGCACATACAGAACCCATGCAACGCCTGTAGTCGCACACATACGAATGTATACACCAAATACACATAAAAATATATATAAAATATATATATATATGTGTGTTTGTGTGTGTACATATAATTAAATAAACGTATATAAATAAATAAATACGTATATAACGCGCGCACACACATACCTACATGTAAATACACATATGTTCGGAAACGTACGTCAACCAAAACACAAAGTACACATATACACACACCCTACATACGTACGCACCCGCATACTCACACAGACGCAAAACTCGCGTATACACATAACCAAATGCATATGTACCAGAATATATAATATATACGCCATAACATATACAATCTATATACGTACGAGAAAGTATACGTACCTTCACAAAGCATACAGGTAATATATACTTACCAATACAAATAAGTAATGGTATAAACATAACATATACTTAGTTACCACATCAAGACATAAAATATCCGCGTACAGTTCGTACTATCCGTTAGGGTATAATGTGGGGCTGTAATACAGGAAAGTTTTGTGCAATTTATATTTACAAGCCGAAATTGCCTCAGATTTTTTGTTTAAGTTGTGGTCTTTGGCGTAGAGTATTTCCAGGGCCTCAGCGGCGCAGAAGTCACATGGTCTTTTATTTCTGTTATACGATCTAGCTTTAGCTAGGATCTCCCAGTGTAACTTATATTGGGTGTGGTTGTCTTTTAGACTCCAGATATAAGCTGAAAGTGACGTCATATTCTTTCTTAAAGGGTTAAGAAAAGAATGGGTATGCATGTAAAGACGCTGCTTGAATCTATTGGCGGTTAACCCTATGTAGGCCCTACGGGACGTGGATGTTTCAACCTTACATTTGTAGACAATGTTACTAGAGAGGCATTTCCCGGATAGGGGCAGTCAACCCGATTCCTACAATTACAGTTAGTACTAGCTACAGGGTTGCGCGTGTTCCTACGGCTAGGTAGTTTAGCTAAATTTGAAGCTGTGATGTTATGTGCAAGGTTAGGAGTCGTAGAGTAAGAAATTTTAATGGTATTTCTATTAAAAATTTTACTATATTTATGTGTTGGGTGAAAATGCTTCATAATAAGGGAGAGAAAGATCTTAGCTAATGGTGTCGCCACCTCCATATTATATGGTGGGTTATACAATATAATGCGTCGGGATCTATTTTTCTAGGTCTATTCTCGTACTCTTTATGTACTACCTTATCGACAGATCCACTCCGAGCAAGAGCTTCATTGTAATATGTGGAATGGTCGTTAAAAATATGCTCGTTAATAGATAGACGGGAAAGCCTCAAAGAAACGTTTCTTACTAGGTTCTTGGTTATGCTGGCAGGATGGTTAGAATGCTTACTTATGTAATTAAGCGTATCATTCGGCTTTCTATACGGGTAGTGCAAGCCATTCGACCAATTGAGAGTAACGTCGAGGTAATTAACGACCAAGAGGTTGGCCTCAACCTGTATGGAGAGATTGAAGCCTTTAAAGAAATCTGTGAGTTCTTTTCTTAACCTGTCGCAAGCACGTGGGCCGCACTTTGTCATGGTCAAAAGACCATCATCACGGTACAAACCACCACCCACGTTGGGGAATTCTTCCTTGATAGAGAAAAGAAGGAAAAAGCCGATAAGATCAGTAACCTCCGCTGAATTTCTGGCGCCCATACTCACCTCGAATGGGGTACTATTAGATTTTTTATCCAAACATAGTCGTCGTAATTAATCACCGACTTACGGGCATTGAGGATGACATCAACTTCGAAATCCTTAACCACTGTGAGTGTTTTAGCGAAATTGATAGCTCTAAGGAGAAGTGGTAAAGTGATGGAGGAGTAGTAATTATTGATGTCGAATTGGGGTTCTTATATATTTGATATATATTTATCCTTATCGAGCCCGCTTTGGATTTTTGTCTTCAAATGTATTATTATTACTATATATATATATATATATATATATAATGAAAAATTGTACGGGAACAAAACAGGGAGGCAGTACAACAAATGTTTATTAATTTCACGCTCTTGGGAGTGGGGTATATATATGTTATATATATGTTATTTATTTATTTTAAAAATTAAATGTAACATTCTATATATAGAATGCTACATTTAATTTTGAAAAATAAATAAATAACATTTTCAAAAGATACATAAGTGGAAACAGAACAGTCCAATCACATTTTTGCGGGAAAATATCTTACCTTGTCCAATAAAAAAAATATGTATTTTGCGAAATCCAGAGACTTTCAATAATGATTTCTTTATTAACCACAAGGGTTTTGGTCTTTCACACTCACTCAATATATATATATATATGTGTGTGTGTGTGTGTGTGTGTGTGTGTGTGTGTGTGTGTGTGTGTGTGTGTGTGTGTGTGTGTGTGTGCGTGTGTGTGTGTGTGCGTGCGTGTGTGCGTGCGTGTGTGTGTGTGCGTGTGTGCATCTATATATATACACCACCTTCACCACTAATTGATTTGACAGATGTCTTTAACACAACGATACCAAATATTATTTGATCAGTAGTGCGTGTGTAAATATATATATATATGTGTATATATATATATATATATATATATAATAACTTGTGTGTTACACCTCTATTCTTTTAACTATATATATATATATATATATATATATATATATATGCTTGTGTATCTGTGTCTATATATGTATGTTTGCAAGCATGAATGAGTACACTAAACTTTAGATTTAGTATAATGTACAACCACTGATCCAGCTATTTTGGTTTCTATTAATTTCCTGGGGAATTGGTTGACCAAATGCTTTGCTTAATTGTTTTATTTTTTTTTATTCTTTCTTTTAGATTTCACCTATTTTTTTAAAGCAAAGCATTGACCCTTAAAATACTACAGTGGGCCCTGCAATGCTACTCTGGGCTCTTGCAATGCTGCCGTGGGCCCTGTAGGGCCCACTTGCCATTGGGCAACCTGGTAACCTGGCCTGTCCGCCACTGCATATACATGCACACATACATCTACATACATATGTACATGTGTATATGTACATATGTGCATGTGTATATACATATTTACACATTTTTGGATGGCCGTTGACTCTTATGAGTTCTTCCGCCCTTTGTCAGGTTTTGTTTTTTGTCCTGCAGGATGTCCAAAATCACCCTGCTCACCAAGTAAACTTAGTGGCGTTGCCGGTTTAATCACCGACGACCCGACCATGCGACAGGTTGTACTCAAGAGTAGTATTCAAGAGTGACACGACATACATACATGCATACATACATACATACATACATACATACATACATACATACATACATACATACATACATACATACATACATACATACATACATACATACATACATACATGATGGGTGCCCCCTCGTTATCGAGTATGGCCATTGCACGAGAAAAGAAAAAAAAAAAAATAATAATAATAATAATAATAATAATAATAATAATAATAATAATAATAATAATAATAATAAGTGAGAAGGAGTTGGATGTGCTTGTTGACACTGTCCGTATTTTCAGCAGTGATATATGTATGCAGTTTGGTATTGGTAAATGTGGAGTCATTGTGATGAGGAGGGGTAGGTTGAGCAGAAGTAACGGGATCCAGATACCAACAGGTGAGATGATAAAGGAAATTGACTCTGAGGAAGGATACAAGTATTTGGGCGTTCTGGAGGCTGATGGCATAAAGAACAAAAAAATGAAGGAATTGTTAAGAACTGAATACATTCGGAGAGTAAGGAGCGTATTGAAGTCACATCTGAACAGCAGAAATGCCATAAGCGCAGTAAATTCCCGAGCTGTGTCTATTATTAGGTACAGTGCGGGAATTCTGAGATGGAATGTTGCTGAACAAAAAGAAATGGATAGGAAGACTAGGAAGCTATTGACTATCTACAACATGTTCCACAAGAGGAGTGATGTCGATAGACTCTACCTAAGGAGATCTGAGGGTGGAAGAGGTCTTATCAGCATAGAGGACTGTGTTCAGATGGAGAAAAACAACCTATACAAATACGTGACCTATAGTAAGGAGCCAATGCTCAGAACTGTACTGAAGGAGGGGACAGTAGGCCAGGGGATGTCCAAGGAGGAAATAACATCAAGGAGGAAGAGCAGCCTTAAGGGAAAATCCCTTCATAGTACCTTCTTTGAGAAAACTGAATTTAGAGATCCACAGACATGGAACTGGTTGAGAAGAGGAGACCTCAAAAAGGGTACAGAAGGAATGCTAATGGCTGCGCAGGAGCAGGCCCTCAAAACGAAGTGGTTGAAGCACCATATTTACAAGGAGGAGGCTAGCCCACTGTGCAGGATCTGTGGAGAGAGAGAGGAGATTGTGGCTCACATTGTGTCAGAGTGTAAACACCTAGCCCAGACCCACTATAAGGGCTGGAGACACGATGTGATGGGCAGGGTGATCCACTGGCACCTGTGCAAAGTAAACAATTTACCACATTCTGAGAAATGGTATGAGCATAGGCCAGAGGCGGTGATGGAGAACAATCAGGTGAAGGTGCTGTGGGATTTTAGGATACAGACGGACAAAAAACTGGAACACAATAGACCTGACCTGGTGGTTGTGGACAAAGAAAAAAGATCGTGTCTGATTGTGGATGTGGCCTGCCCGTTCGACACGAGAGTGCAAGAGAAGGAGAGGGAGAAAATTAACCGATACCAGGACCTAAAGTGGGAGGTGAAAAGGATTTGGAACTGCCATGAAGTCAAAGTGATCCCGATTGTCATAGGCGCACTGGGGACTATCTCCAAAAGTTTCCAGGGATGGTTAAAGAAAATCGGCCCCTTCACGCTTTTTGGAACGCTTCAAAAGGCATGCTTGCTTGGAACAGCAAGAACCCTCCGATACGTCCTGAATATCTGAGGCTGCAGGTAGTGGCTTGATATTCAATCCAACGGACTTTCCAGTTAACCAACATCAATGACTGAGATTCAAGGAATAACAACAATAATAATAATAATAATAATAATAATAATAATAATAATAATAATAATAATAATAATAATAATAATAATAATAATAATAATAATAATAATAATAATAATATACCATTAAGTAAAATGCTCAATGAAACAAAACAGGGATATAAAGTCTATGACAAAACCATTAATCACCTGTTCTACATGGATGACCTGAAACTATTTGCAAAAAATGATGAACAATTGCAAGGGCTATTATCCACAGTGATGACATTAAAATGGAGTTTGGACTAGATAAATGCGCCAAAGCAACGTTCACCAGAGGAAAGCTGCTGAAGAGTTCAGACATTAATCTTGATCGGGGGAACGTGATAAGAGAACTTGATCAAGAAAAAACTTACAAATATCTAGGTGTTTGTGAAGGAGACGGAATCAAGCACTCGACAATGAGGGAAAGGATAAGGAAGGAATGTTACCGCAGAGTGAGAGCAATCTTAAAAACGGAATTGAATGCAAGGAATAGGATCGATGCCATAAACACGCTTGCCATACCAGTAGTAACCTACAGTTACAATGTCATCAACTGGTCAAGCACAGAGATCCGTAGGCTCGATACAAAAATTCGAAAATTCTTAACCATGCACAGAATACATCACCCTAAAGCAGATATAGATAGAATATATCTCCCTAGGAAAGAAGGAGGACGTGGGTTAATCCAGTTAGACATTGCGTTAAAAACTGCAACAATTGGATTATTTACATATCTAAGGGAATCACATGATTGCATGATCAAACTCGTTTTGAAACACGAAAGCATCAAAAGATCATATTCCATTACAAAAGATGCACAAAGATACAGTAATGGACTACAAATTTCAGAAGTCCCATTTACTGCAGAAATGGAAAACACAGAAAAAGCAAAGCAGGTAAAAGTAACTGCAAAGAAAGAACTGCTACAGAAACTGGCTAAGAAATCGCAAGAAAAGCCTCTGTATGGAAAATACCCAGAGCGAGCTAACAATCCTGATGTTGACAAAACTTTAACCCATCAGTGGTTGGCATCCTCTGGACTGAAATCGGAGACTGAAGGACTGATTATATCGGCACAAGATCAGTGTCTGCCAACAAAAAATTACCAAGCCAACATAATAAAAAATGGGTGCAGCCCATTATGCCGTGTATGCAAAAAACAACCAGAGACCATTGACCATATAACTTCAATGTGCAGTCCTATAGCTCCAACCGAATACCTAAACAGGCATGACAGAGCTGCACAATACATACATTGGATAATGTGTAAGCATTTTGACCTGCCCCATCAAAAGAATTGGTGGGAGCATCAACCACCTCCCATACTTGAAAAAGATCACATCTCAATCTTGTGGAACTTTAGCATCCAAACAGACCGAAAAATAGATGCAAACAGACCTGATATAATATTGAAGGACTTTCAAAAGAGGGTATGCCTGCTAATTGATATGTTTGTTCCAATAGACAAGAATGTATCTATAAAAACATTTGAAAAATTGAGCAAGTATAAGGACCTGGAGATAGAAATTGGAAAAATGTGGAAATTGAGAACTAAAACAATACCAGTGGTTGTAGGCGCTCTGGGAATGATACCTAAGGGGTCTAATGATTACTTATCGCAAATCCCGGGAAACCCGCGTATAGGAGAAATACAAAAGATAGTACTAATGGGAACTGCCCATATACTAAGGAAGATTATGTCAATATAAGTACATCACAAGTCTAAACACTAAAGATGCATGTGTGAATATGTATGTTCTTTCTTGAACATGGCGGACCTTGTTGTCTCTTGAGGTCACTGGTTGTGACTTGGTGATAACTCATATGAACATAAAGCAAGATAAATGCAACTGTAATAATAATAATAATAATAATAATAATAATAATAATAATAATAATAATAATAATAATAATGATAACAATAATAATAATAAATAAATAAAAATTAAAATTAAAATTAAAAAAAAAATAAAAATAAATAAATAAATAAATATATATATATATACATATACATACACATACACACACACACACACACACACACACACACACACACACTCACACACATACATTAATAACAATAATAATAATAATAATAATAATAATAATAATAATAATAATAATAATAATAATAATAATAATAACAACAATAATAATAACGACAACAACAATAATAATATACATATACATATATATATACACACACACGCACACACAAGCATATCTACACAGGCACACACACACGATAGCAACTAGCAGCGCTGCGATCGAATGTGGCTTTTTAGCCCAGCCAATGATCTAAAATGTCTTGCACAGAGTCGGCAACCAAAACATTTACTGGGAATAGTTGGCTGTGGTTGGAGTTCGTGTACTTTTGCATGTCGCTTGAGCCCTCCTGCTGATTTATATTCTCTACCACATGTTTGGCAAGCATGATGAGTAGCATCTCCAACAGCAGCCTGGTAGTCAACCACTGGTTTTACTTTATGACTGCGAAGATGACTTTCGAGTCCAGCTTTGCTTAGGCAGAGTCTCGCACATACGCTGCATGTCAGCACCATAGGAGGACCCTCGCCGTCTGGAAGTGCAACAGCAATGCCCTTCCTCACATCCCGCTTAACTTTCTCGTATGCGATTTGAGATGCCTCAAAGCAACTTTTCCCTCATATACAGTCTTTCTCCATTTATTACGATCAGCAGCAATATTCTCCCATGTATCAGCAGAGATGTTAGCGTCTTTCAGAGAGGCTTTCAAGGAATCCTTATACCTCTTTTTTGGTTTATGTGACGGTTGTTTTCCTTTAACCAACTCTCCATAAAAGAGTTGTTTTGGTATTCTAGAATCCTTCATCCTGGCAAGGTGACCACTCCAACGGAGTCGTTGCTTAAGCACAAGAGCTTCTATACTGTCACACATAGAGCTTTCCAAAATCTCGACATCACTGATGTGGTCCCTCCAGTGAACGCCATGGATCCGTCTGAGACACATCTGATGGAAACGCTCCAATTGCTTAAGGTGGTGTCGATATGTGACCCAGGTCTCGCAGGCATAAAGAAGACAAGAGAGCACACATGCCCTGTACACCTTTACCTTTGTCCTCCTGCATATGTCTCGCCGACCCCAGAATCGCCTTTCTAGCTTTCCGAAAGCATCACTTGCTTTCCTAAACCTAAGTGAGATTTCACTGTCAAGGTTGCTGTATCGATTGACAGTGCTTCCCAGGTAGACAAACTGATCAACCGCTCCAAGTCGTTTGCCATACACATAGATGTTTGGTTCAGTGTACTGCTTTCCAGGGGCAGGTTGGTACATGACGACGGTTTTCTTGAGACTGACAGTCAGACCTAGGGCAGTACAAGCGTCAGAAAATGCATTCAAAATGTGCTGCATATCACTCTCTGTGTGCGCTACAAGATCGCAATCATCTGCATACAAGAGGTCTCTTATGATTGATGTAAACACTTTTGTCTTCGCAGCAAAGCGCCTGATGTTAAATATGCTACCTGAGGTTCGATATCTGATGTAAAGACCATGCTCGCAATTCCTGAATGCAGTACAGAAAACCATTGCAAAGTATATGGCAAACAGGGTCGGTGCTGGAATATCCCCCTGCTTCACTCCATTTTTTACTGAGATAGGCTCCGACATGTTACCTCCGACATTAACCCAAGCCTTCATGT
>OZ024740.1:164033728-164071228 GCA_964016885.1 Eledone cirrhosa | reverse complement strand
CTTTCTCGAACGGGCAGAGCTCTTCTGTAGCACTGCCAGGCCAGGGACCTCTGGAAGTTATCCATGGGTCCCGGGCTGAATGTCCTACCGAACAGGTTGGTCAGTTCGTCTTCCTCCATGCCTAGGGCTTCTCCGAGGGCGTCGTCGCACCTGCTAACCACCAGCCCTCTATAGAATGACGAGGTGGATTCTCCACTGACAGCCGGGTCCGCCTGCCAGAGAGCCGTGAGCGCCTGGGCACACTCGGTGTGCCAGGCGACCAGTTTTCTCGGTCTTTGCTTGACCCAGGACTGCAGTTCGGTGAGCGAGACGAGTCTGGGAAAGGCTCGCCTCACAAACGGGGCCCACACCGGTTGACCGGTGAGGAATACCTGGAGGTGCCGTAGCCTTAATGCGTGTTTACGTATCATTAGCCACGGCATCGCCAGCCCTCCTTTCGAAGGGTGTTGACAGCAGATGGATCTCCTCACCATAGGAGCCCGCTTCTTCCAAAGGAATTGGAAGAGTGCGCGCTCCATTTTGGCGAGCGTTTCCCTTGGGCAAGGCACAACGGTCAGGCGGTAGTACATGACGGACGCTATATAAATGCTCGCCACCTCCGCCCGACCTTTCAGTGACAGTTTGCACTCGGCCTACTTCTGGGTCAGTGCAAACACCCTGTTCGTTACCTCACCCCAGTTCTTCTCCACCTGGAGGTCTGGGCCGAACCAGACCCCGAGCAACTTCACCGGGCCCTCCGTCCAGCGCCCGACGACGCCATCGGAAGGCATCGATCTGCCCCTCCACGTGCCGAGTTGCAGACCGATCGACTTTTCCCGGTTCAGCTTAGCCCCTGTAAACCTTTCGTACTCCTCCAGTAAGATGCCGACCGCCCCGATTTCCGAGGCCGTCGACACCATTAATGTTAAGTCGTCGGCGTAGGCCGACACCGCTTTCCGCAATCCCGGTTCCAACGGGATGCCCTGCAACAACTCCAACTTCCGCAGCAGTGGCTCTAGAGTCATCACATACAGAAGGGAGGAGAGAGGGCACTCTTGTCGGATGGACCGCGCGATTTCGAACGGCTCCGAGAGGTAGCCGTTCACGTTGACCGTAGAGCAGATGCGGCTGCTGTGCATGGCATTGATCCAGCCCCTGAAAATGGGTCCGAAGCCTGCCGCCGCTAGCACCGCATCCAGGTAACCATGGTCGACCCTATCGAAAGCCTTAGATTGATCCAAGTTGATCAGGGCCCCACCAAAGCCGAGTTCGTTCCCAACCCTCTCTATGATGTATCGCATGAGGTGGAGGTTGTCGTGGATGGACCTGGACAGGATAGCACATGTCTGCGCATCTCCCACCAGGTTTCCCACGACAAGCGCCAACCTCTTTGCTAGAACCTTGGCCAAAATCTGTAACTCTGTATTTAGCAGAGTTATGGGCCTGAAATTATTTATATCGTCCCCCTTGTTCTCGTCCTTCCTCACTAGCGTGACTACGCCCTTTGTCACAGCACAGGGAATTCTCCCGTTCTGTTGCCAGTTGCAGTAGACCGCCTCGAGGAGATCGGGGAACAAGTCCGGCATAGCTAGATACAGTTCGTATGGAAGACCATCGAGACCCGGGGATTTGCATTTGCCGCATTGGCTCAGCACGTCCTCTATCTCAGCGGCTGAAATCGGCTCCTCGCAGGACTTCGCCTCCCTGTCCGAGAGACGCGGCAACCCGTCGAGGTATGGACCGAAGTCCACATCCCATCCGGCTCCCCGCCCCTTCTGAACAATCCGGCAAAGTGCTTTTGAAAAGCCTCGCACATCTGCTTAGATTCAAGGATCACCCGTCCATCCTGGTCTCGCAAAGACCGGATAGTAGATCTGCTCCCTCTTTTGGCTTCTGTCATGCGGGCCCAGCTAACAGCTTTGGTCCCCTCGTTTCCCAGAGCACGTATTTTGCTTCGGACGATGCAGCCTTCGTGTTTCGCGTCGAAGAACTGGCCCAGGGCCGTTCTCGACGCTAGCACTCTGGCCACGTCTCCGCTTCTAATTGCCTCTTCTACACTATCTACCAACTCCCTTTCCTTCCTATTTCTATTTGAGGCTAAATCCTTACTAAATTCTATAGAGACTACTCTAATCTCTCTTTTGAGATAGATAGATAGATAGATAGATAGATAGATAGATAGATAGATAGATAGTTAGATAGATTTGGCATTCCTTTAATTTTTAGTGCAACTAATTTCAATAATAAATCTACTAATGTTACATTTAATGCTGACGTTTACGAATGACTGTCATTCATTTTCAAAGCCAGGTTGTCTTGTTCAGCTGCTCATAAATTGTTGATTAACAAGAAAATTGTAGTCGCTAAGAGTATTTCATACAAACTTTTGTTGTGACGAACACCAGTCTACTTTAAAATTTTCGCGTTTTCCTCACATCCTGTTTTGTTCCTATTTTTTCGAAGAGCTGTTGACGTTTGTTTCCGATGAACTACCTATTTAATGAATGAATCATATTCTAGATACATGGGTATTAGTTGCGATATGTGTTTGTGTGAGGTGCATGCATGTATGTATGTATATATATATATATAAAGTTTATCCCGGGTTCAATCGGGAGTAAGTAAGGTACTCAATACATAGCAGAGTATAAATATTTAATATAGCAATGGCTTCTCCCGAATGAAACAGTTCTAGTACTGTAGAAGTAGAAACCATATATATATATATATATATATATATATTGTTATTCTTGGGGAGGGTCATATTTGTGTAATATTGCCAGAATTAATAACAGAACACACTCACTGTTTGGTTGGTTTTCGCTTTTCGCTTCTGTGTCTTTTATATCGGTAATCTAATTTAATTTATTCGGTCCTCAATGTTGCCATTGACTGACCGACGGTCAAAAATAATACAGATACAATATAGCCACAAAAACATATATATAGTTTATCAAAGTTCTTTCGTTGCACATCTGCAACATCGTCAGTGGTGCTATTGTTTCCTCCCGTTACATTGTATGTCTACGCCATTTTTATTTAGTCTGTCTATATATTTATTTATTTATTTGTTTGTTTGTTTATTCTATTTTGTCTTCTTTGCGCATGCGTTTGCGTGTGTGTATAGTGTTTTGTTTGCTGTGTGTGTTCGTGATTGGGTGACTGTGTATCGGTTAATGTATTCTATCTTTACTAGTGTGTGTTTATATGTGTTTGTTGTTATTGTGCTTGTGTATGTATTTATTTATTTATTTATCTATTTATTTATTTATTTATTTATACTTCTCTTAGGTCAGTGTTGTTTGTTTGGGTGTTGTTGTTATTCCATTCATTCTTTCTGTTTAGTCTTGGCCTTCTAAGTTCTATTTCACTAGCCTCTCTGATTTGCCTATCTGCTGGGTCATTTCTATGTTTAGATATTATTCTAATTTCTATGTTGTCTATGTTACCGTCGTGTTGTTGTCTGGCATGTTCGTATAGTACTGACCCGTTTTTTCGTCCTTTTAGTTCCCCCAGTGTTGGTCTATCCTTTCACCTATGCTACGAGCTGTCTCGCCTATATATGTTGTTGTCATGTTTCTGCAAGTACCCTCTGTACATCTTATGCTATAGACTACGTTTCTAGTTTTACAGTTTATCCGGGGGTTTACCTTACATATGATACATTTCCTATTAGTACAGTGGGTTTTCTTAAAAGGGTAGGTTTTGCTGATCAGGGATTTTATGGTGGTTCCTGGCTTTTCTACCACCTTAATCTTTAAGTGGGTCTTTCTCAGGGCCTTTCTACACTGGTTAGCTAATTTCCCTCCAGGGGTAGCGTACACAAACATGACACTCTGGTATCTCTGATTCTCATACCATGAGGTGGCTTTCCCTATCTTATGTCTAGCCCTATCTAAGCTATTCCAGGATTTGCTCCTGTATAATGGGCAAATTCCTTTCATGTCCAGTTCTATGAGGGTCTTATACTTCTCCGTGGCTCCTTCGTATACTCTGATTCTGTCTCTTTGGTTGTAGCCAGAGAACTGCATGCGGTTGAGCAAGAGTTGGATGTGTCTTTCCATTTCTGTTGGGTCGCACATGCGGGACACATTCTTCATCACTCGTACCAAATCTGCGATCAGAATATTAAACTTAGCACTACTGGACATTGCTGAGTTTTTGAGTATCAGGTATTTGGAGGCCATGGGTTTAGCATAGTGTGAGTGGAGAATTTGGGCTCTCTCGTCTATAGTGTTAATCCAGAGTTCCGTATCTAATACAGGTAGTCTATTGTTAGGGTGTTTGGAAGGGTAGTCGATAGTTACAGTTATACTCTGGTGTATGGAATTAGCTATCTGCTGAATGCTTTCCATTGTGCTACGTTCTAAATCAAACTTGTTAGTGCTCTCTAGTGTGGATGTTCTTATAACTATATTGATATCGTCTACGTAACGAGAGTACATGATGAGGTCTATGGAGCTCTCATTAAGGAGATATTTAAGTCTCCTTTCCCACCATACCATGAAAAGGTTGGCAACATCACCAGCTATGCTGACGCCAATGGCTGCTCCCTCATTTTGGGTGTATATCTTCTCGTTGAACTTGAATATGTGGCCCTTTAGGGTAGTTTTGATACTAGCCCCTATTGCATGTGCGATCATTTTTCTTACCTGATCATTGTTTTGGGGGGTCCGCATAGCTTTGGTCCACCCAATCCACCTTCCCATGGGAGTCGTTTTTGCCATTGAGGTTATGGTGGGGGGTCTACCTCTTATGGGTCTACTAGGGCAGAAACGTCTAAGGTCATGGCTGTCTAGGTAGTCAGTGTCGTAGGTAAGTCTAAGTAGGAGGCCCAGTTCGTCTGTGGCGACGTCGCAGAACTCCACCTCACTCTCAATGATCATCTCCACACATTTTTCCACAGTAAAATCATTGTTAATGGATGGGTACAGTGATACCACATCCATGCTGCCTATTATGCAGTTGGATAGGTTCCTGTTTTTGTTGCACTCACTGATTCTGCTGAGGAGGTCCTCTGTACTGTCACATACATCTGGGGACATCTTGATTATGGGGCGTATAACCATTGAGAGGGAGTAGGAGATCCTGTAGTTGCTAGCTATATTAGCTCCGCATACGGGTCTTGTTGGTGGTCCTGTTGTCGGGTCGTCGACTGTCTTGTGCCATACAAGGGTGGTATGCCATTGTTAGACGCCTGGAAGTTGTTGGCAGTGCGTCTGCTTGGCTTTAGGATGTCAGTCCACATCATCATGTGAGCGTTGAGGATTTTCTCTCTCCCATTATGTGTTTGCTGTGCAATTTCGCTCGTGTTGGTGATGTGGGGTTGCATAGCCTTGATGTAGTTCGGAATGCTATCTATTGACATCCTACCAGACTTATCCGTGGGTAGACATACTACCTCACCATCCCTTGTGCGCTGCTTGAGGCTAACCAAGCCTTCTACAGGTTTCCTCCCAAGTTGTTGGGCCTCTGGTCTGCTCTGTCTCTTAGTATACCGGTCTACTATTTGTCTAATCTTATTTATAGCTATGGTGAACTGTGCCTCTGTCTCGTCATCTATTTGTTGTGGTATACAAACTCTTTTATTAAAGGGTAACCTCGTAGGATAGATATTACCCATCTTATATGTTTTGTCAGCCGGGTTGAAAAATAGTTTCTCTAAGGGTTGTCATTATATCTATCGTCATAGTTGTGTGTGTTGCTATTATTGTTATCATGGTGGTTGTTGTTGTTCCTATCATTAGCATTATTATTATTGTTATGATTGCTAGATGTATTGTTGCTGTGATTGTTAGATGTATTGTTGTTATGATTGCTAGGTGTATTGTTGCTGTGATTGTTAGATGTATTGTTGTTATGATTGCTAGATGTATTGTTGCTGTGATTGTTAGATGTATTGTTGTTATGATTGCTAGATGTATTGTTGCTGTGATTGTTGTTTACTTCACCGTTATTGTTGTTGTTACTGTTATTTCTACCATTGTGGTTGTTACTTTTATTATGTTTCTTGTTTTTGTTGTGTCTATCATTAATGTTGCTACATGTATTATTTCCATTATTACCACTGTGGTTGTTGTTGTTGTTGTTCGTATTGTTACCGTTATTACTACTGTGATCGCTGCTGCTGTATCTGTGGTTAATGTTTCTATTATTATTATTATTGTGGTTGTTGTTGTTGTTCTGTCTATCGTTAGTATTATTACCATTGTTACTATTTCTCACTCTCCTGCTATTGTTATTGTTATGGCTGTTATTTCTATACTCAGAGTTATTGTTTATATTACTACTACCGTTATTATTGTTGTTGTTGTTGTTGTTGTTTACTTTTGCATTCCAACGTATTTTTGTGAAACACTTTTCCAGCTCCGTTTTGCACTCAATAGGGTTAATCTTTTTGTAGATGGCAAATTTTGGTGGTAGCTGCAGGATTTGTTGTTCTTGTTCACTGATTAAAGTGTTCCCATAAATATTTACTGTGTGGTCATTGGTAAATTCTTCCGGTAGTTTTACATCAGTCATACGGATATTGTTGATGTTATCTGGGTATTTTTGAGAATATTCTATTTTCCTTTCTTGTAGTTTTTTCTTATTCATCCATTCTAATTTCTTATTGAAATGCCTATTGCATTCGTTTCGGGCGTATTTCATTTCACGTCGGATGACGCTCATGAAGTCATGCCTCTCGTTTGGTGCGGTGAGATTTTGGACTTCCTTACCGTTAATGCGTTTCTGTCTATAAAGTTCGTTGACTTTTGTGTATGTTGCTCTTTTCATATTAACTGTTATTGTGTGTTTTAGTCGTTCAGCTTGTGTTTTGTTCAATACTAAATTATTTACTTGTTTTGATATGTTTGTTCAGGGTATGTCAATATTTATCTATAAAACTAATCTGTATTGTATTTTATCTTATGAAAGCGCACCATAATTTGCCTTGGTGGCTTTTGAAATATGTATAATAAAATAAATATGGTTTTATAAATATAGTTTCCATTTGTTAATATATTGTATATATATATATATATTAAAATACAAATATTAATAAAATAGATGTTCTTTTGATCAATTAAATTTTATTATACATATTTCAGATGTACAACAGTACGTCCTCATCAGACAAAATATAATGATACATGACATACCCTGAGATGTTAAATGGTTAATATTTAATCAAGGTAGTGATTAACCTAAGAGAAAACTCAACATTTATACCCTAATAATGAGAAAATGCGAAAACGTAATAAATTCAATAGAGAATGTGCAAGTAAGAAAGACGTTGGTTAATGTGACAGCTATAGAGATTTTAAAATGTAAGATACTACAAGTTATGGTTATCTAGGAAAACATCTCATTCTTTGATGTACTCATTGCATCTTGTTTAACTCTTATATATATATATATATATATATATATATATATATATATATATATATATATATATAATCACACGCCCATGCGTTACGAATATCCATACGTAACGCATTCATCCTATATATATATAATTTATATATTTCAATCTTTACCTTACCAACACATCTACGTATCATAATGGTATATGTTCGTATGTGTAAGAACCTTTGAATTTTCTGTCGTTTGTAAGTAGTTCGAATATAAATAAATTACAAATAAAATACACATTTTGTTAAAACATAAAATATAAATTGACAACATATGCACACATGTACATACACTAACAGAAAGGGGGTCGGACATGTAGAAAATTATAGAAAAGGGGTGATAGTTAA
Source organism: Eledone cirrhosa (assembly GCA_964016885.1). NCBI lineage: Eukaryota > Metazoa > Mollusca > Cephalopoda > Octopoda > Eledonidae > Eledone > Eledone cirrhosa. The sequence goes on along the minus strand of OZ024740.1, from coordinate 164,063,504 downwards.
TAGATATATTGATAAATAGAGAGATGGAAAGAGAGACAAGAATAGATAGATAGATAGATAGATAGATAGATAGATAGATAGATAGATAGATAGATAGATAGATAGATAGATAGATAGATAGATAGATAGATAGATAGACAAATAGAGAGACAGACAGACAGATAGACAGGCAGGCAAGCAGACAGAAGTTCTCTTCCGTGCAACAAAACGAAGCGAAGATCACTAATATCCACCTCATTACCGGAAATGCATGTAAATTCCTATCATTAGTGCAACGCTGTTTCGCTGCAACTATCTACCAACTCTGATTACTGGATGATTGATGAGTATCCGTCCAGGATCAGTGTTTACGGGCAGCTGGACGTCACGTGCTTTACAAAGACCTTCCTTCTCACGACCACTCTCACGACCACTCACCACCGCTCACCACCGCTCACCACCACAACAGCCCCTAAACTCGGTTTCAAAAGCTGTTATCAAAAGGCCATCTGTCATGTGAAAACAACGACGGCCACCATTCGCGCCAGCAAACTGTAAGCAATGACGGTGTTAACGATGATGGTGATGATGATGATTACGATGATGGTTGCTGATGATGTTGGTGATGGTGGTGGTAGTGATGATCGTGGTGGTGGTGGTGGTGGTGGTGGTGATGGTGGTGATGATGGTAGTAGTGTTGGTGGTGGTGGTGATGTTGAATGTGGTGGTGATGGTGGTAGTGGTGGTGATGACGGTAGTGATGGTAGTAGTGATGGTGGTGGTGGTAGTGATGGCGGTGATGGTGGCTGTGGTGGTGTTGGTTGTGGTGGTGATGGTAGTGATAGTGATGATGGTGGTAGTGATAATGGTTGTAGTGATGATGGTGGTGGTGGTGGTGGTGGTGGTGATGATGATGATGGTGGTGATGGTGGTGGTGGTGGTGGTGGTGGTGGTGGTGGTGGTGGTGGTGGTGGTGGTGGTGGTGGTGGTGGTGGTGGTGGTATTGGTGGTGGTGGTAGTGGTTGTAGTGGTATTGGTGGTATTGGTGGTGGTGGTAGTGGTTGTAGTGGTGATGGTGATGGTGTTAGTGTTGGTTGTTGGTGGTGATGGTGGTATTGGTGGTGGTGGTAGTGGTTGTGGTCGTGATGGTGATGGTGATCGTCATCGCCGTGGATGTGGTAGTGGTTGGGGTCGATGATGATGATAATTATAATGATGACGATGGCGATGATGAAGTGGAAAGGGAGGAGAATGACGATGAAGATGATGGCGATGGCGTTGACGACGATAACAACTACAACAACAACGATTATGATGATGATAAGGAGAAGGGGGAGAAGGAAAGATAACGATTGTGCTGAGGTGTAGAGGGAGGGTTTCTCACCAGATGTAGTTGTTGTAGTTGTAGTAGTTGTTCTGCTGTTCCTTACGTAAACAATCTGTTGTAAATGTTGTTGTTGTTGACGTGTTTGTGGTTGTCGTTGTTGTTGTTGTTGACATTATTGTTGTTTTCTTGTCTCATGTTTGTACTTTGCGCGTTGTTGTTTCAATACAAGTACATCCCTTCATCATAGTTAAACATTAAATGTGAAAATTATATATATATATATATATATATATATATATATATGGGGGGGGGGTGCGTGTGTGTGTGCGTGTGTGTGTATGAGTGTGTGTGTGTGTGTGTAGTTAAACATCGAATGTGAAAATTATATATATATATGTGTGTGTGTGTGTGTGTGTGAGTGTGTGTGTGTCTGTGTGTGTGTGCATGTGTGTACGTGTGTGCGTATGCGTGAGTGTGTTTATGTAAGTGTAAAAGTAATAACAAAAATAACAAAAGAAACGACACAGTACATGGAAGAAATATATTAGTTTAACGCTTGAAATAGCAGGAATAGAGTCTTAACGTTTTGGACTCTAATCCGTCATCAGAAGATAGAGATAGAAATAGAAGATAAATAGAAAGTAATGAGTGATGAGAGGAAGAAACGGGGGAAATAAGAAAAATGAGCAAAAAAACATTTGTGTATTCAATCGGCCATCTTGATGTATGTATGTATGTATGTATGGAGGTATGTATTGTGTATGTATGTATGTATGTATGGAGGTATGTATGTATGTACAGTTGAACATCGGTTCACGAACTTAATTCGTTACTGAAGGCTGTTCGTCACCGAAAATGTTCGTAAACCAAACTATTTTTACCATACGAACTGTTGAGAGAGAAATACAGTGAGATAGAGACTGTGTGTGAAAGACGGATAGATAACACCATAGTAACTAACTACACAGCAAGTGACGATACTCAAAGCGTATTGCCAACAGTTATTGCCGGCTTGTGTGTTCGTTATTCGAGACACCATTCGTGACCCGAGACGTTTTATGTTCGGAAAACGTTTTCGTGAAGTGATTTGTTCGTGACGAGAGGCGTTTGTGAACCAATATTCCACTTTGGATTGTATAATTAGTTAATCAATAAAGGAATTACGACGTACACAAACAGAAAAATGAGAAACAGAAAGGGATAGACTGCGACAACGATAACACCTAGATCGCAGACACGTCCCCGAATCAAATATTTTTTCTGTTGAAATTTTTTCTATTTGTGTATGCCGTAATTCCGTTATTGATTAACTAATTATGCAATCCGTTGTAATCAGTAGAGCCCACTTTCAGCTTCCATACGTAACTGGAGAGCTTAGTTGAGTGGCGTTTCTCCTGTTTCTGGAACGACACTGCATGGTTGTACGTTATATATATATATATATATATATATATATATATATATATATATATATACACGCACATATATATATATATATATATATATATATATATATATATATATATATATATATATAATAGGAAAAGAGTCAAGACCCGACGGCTGAGCTCCGGCCGTTTCAACAGCTATTACCCACTCTCCTACCCTAAGTATGGAGTACCCTGGTGCGTTATACATGGTCTGGTAAGATACCAGTTGGAACTGGTATCTTACCACACCTTCTTTGTTATATATATATATATATATCGTACAGTGTCCCAAAAAAACGTACACATATATAGAGAAAGAGAAGAATTGAACCTGAAAACGACCAATGTCAATAGGTCAATCAACAATGCAGTAGACCTGTATATCTGAAGGTACACCAAAATAAAAAGGAAAAGGAAGGGAGAAAAAGTAAAACAAAAACCCAGAGCTATATAAATCTCATCAGTAACTCATTTCCATCAGTTTCAGTGGAGCCGTGTTTGATCAGGTCACAGAAATACGAAGAAAATGTTGACACCTTAAAAGTAAAAACAATGTAAATATAACAGTTTTTTTTTTGTATGCTTAAATGGCTAAAATTGCTCTTTCACTTGCCAAGTGAATTGCTTAAGTCACTTGCCAAATAAGTCCAACTCAATTTTGAATTATCTACATAAAATTGTCTCTACATTTGGCACAAACCCAGCAATTTGAAGGGAAGGGAAAATTCTCTCTCTCTCTCTCTGTCTCTCTCTCTCTCTCTCTCTCTCTCTATATATATATATATATATATATATATATATATATATATATATGTTATATGTTATGGAATACTGTTAGCTTCTCGCTACAACAATTTCTATACCTTTCATTTATATATATATATATATATAAGGATAAAGATCCCATAACTCTTTGTGGAGTCGTAGAGGACCATCATGCGGTCTAAGGGACATTTAAACCTGAAAGAGCCCAACCTTCTCCAGGTCTGAACACAGTCGGGTTCGTTCCCAACCCTCTCTATGATGTATCGCATGAGGTGGAGGTTGTCGTGGATGGACCTGGACGGGATAGCACATGTCTGCGCATCTCCCACCAGGTTGCCCACGATGAGCGGCAACCTCTTTTGCTAGCACCTTGGCCAAAATCTGTAACTCTGTATTTAGCAGAGTTATGGGCCTGAAATTATTTATATCGTCCCCCTTGTTCTCGTCCTTCCTCACTAGCGTGACTACGCCCTTGGTCACAGCACAGGGAATTCTCCCGTTCTGTTGCCAGTTGCAGTAGACCGCCTCGAGGAGATCGGGGAACAAGTCCGGCATAGCTAGATATAGTTAGTATGGAAGACCATCGAGATCCGGGGATTTGCGTTTGCCGCATTGGCACAGCACGTCCTCTATCTCAGCAGCTGAAATCGGCTCCTCGCAGGACTTCGCCTCCCTGTCCGAGAGACGCGGCAGGCCGTCGAGGTATGGACCGAAGTCCACATCCCCAACCGGCTCCCCGCCCCTTCCGAACAATCCGGCAAAGTGCTTTTGAAAAGCCTCGCACATCTGCTTAGGTTCAAGGATCACCCGTCCATCCTGGTCTCGCAAAGACCGGATAGTGGATCTACTCCCACTTTTGGCTTCTGTCACGCGGGCCCAGCTAACAGCTTTGGTCCCCTCGTTTCCCAGAGCACGTATTTTGCTTCGGACGATGCAGCCTACGTGTTTCGCGTCGAAGAACTGGCCCAGGGCCGTTCTCGACGCTAGCACTCTGGCCACGTCACCGCTTCTAATTGCCTCTTCTACACTATCTACCAACTCCCTTTCCTTCCTATTTCTATTTGAGGCTAACTCCTTACTAAATTCTATAGAGACTACTCTAATCTCGCTTTTGAGAGATCCCCACCACCTGCTGTTGACGATGGCGCCCGTCAACCGCTCCTTAACTAAAGTGCTAATCCGGTCCCTGTAAGCCTTACTTGCCGGTAAGTTGAGCTTTCAGTAACCGGGTCCCTGTCTATGCGTTCTGTCAAGGTTGACCATGCAGCTCACTAATTTGTGGTCTGAATAGCCAACCATGCGCATTTTTGGACAACTTAAAAAGTCCTTATCCTTATTTCTAACTAAGAACCTATCTAGGTACGACCTAGATGATCCGCTGAGATTTGCCCAAGTCCAGGTTGGCGCAGTCGGAAAATCTAGTCGATATCTATCGGCCAGGTCAAATCGACCGATTAACCCTTTGAGGCTATTACACCCCTCTCTATTGGGACAGGCCCCTACGTAGTCAAAACGTACATCTAGGATACCATTCCAGTCCCCCGCTAATAGCAAGGAGCGGGACGTCCCTAGAAAAGTCTCCAGACGATGGAAGAAGTCCGGCCGCATTGACCCGAAAGGGCCGTAGGCGGCTACCAGCCTAAACGCTCCGCCTTCACCACTGCCATGGTCCAGAACCACTAGTCGACCCTCCGGGTCCAAATGTACCGTCTGTGTTGCGAGACCCAGATGTTTTTGCAGCAGAGCGACAACCCCACCCCCACCTCCGGGCTGACAGAGAGATGCGTGCATCTCAAAGTCATCAAAGGTGGGGGCCAGCTGTCGCACGTTGCTGATCCGGGCCTCGCAAATAACCATCACATCTATACGTTGTGACCTGAGGTCATTTAGAAGCATTGCTTGCTTCCAAGTTGAGCCCTGGCCACGCGCATTTAAACAGCCTACTCTTAGCATAGCCATGTTGGTGGTGAAGAGAAAAGGCACTTACCTCTCTGCGTCCCGGGTATCGGGCTGCACAATTTCCATGAGGGTGGGGGATGGGTTGTAGGGTGGGGTGGTGGTTTCTGGCGGGGTGAGGATGGAGGTGTTTGGTGGGGAAGGGGTGTCTGGTGGGGTGGGGATGACTTGGGTGGGGGTGCCTGTGGTGGGGAGGCTTTTGTAGAGGACGCGGTTGATTGGTTTCACGCAGGAATTCCCCACGTCCTCTACAAATGTTTCTTTTAGGGATCTATTTAGCTGATCAGTTTTAGCTTCATTTTTTTGTTTTTGTTGGAGCTATCCAAAGTTTTCCCTTCGGTTTTGACCAAAGGGTTGTTTCTGATGGTCTCCATCAGTGTTCTATTTTCTTCGTTTATGTAAGTGTATGTGTACTTTTCCTGTGTTGTGTTTGTTTTTGTCTGTGGTTCCTGCATGTGTTTTCTCTTTGTTGTGGGTGTTTTGTTTTCGGGAGGGGGAACTTTTGTTTGTGATTTTTGTGCTGTTTGTGCTGGTGTTTGTGTGTTTGTTTCGTTTTTGTTCATGCGGTTCTTTCTTTTTATTCTTTTCACGGGTTGGAAGGGTTCCTCCTCATCGCCGCTGGGTGCCGTCGATAGGGGTTCCTCATCCGTGTTGATGGGTAGGGGTATGTTTTGGGGTTCTGTAGTGTCTGTGTGTGTTTTTGTATTTGTTTTGGGTGGGGAGGGGTTGGGTGGAATAGTGTTCTCTGTTGTTTTTTCTTGTTGTCGTGGTGGTGGTGGTGGTGGTTGTGTTGTTATTTGTGGTGTTGGTAAAAGTGGGTTTTTTTGTCAATTGAGGACAGGCAGCCCTTAGGTGACCTCTGCTTGCGCAGTGGTAACATGCGGACCGCCTACCCTCAACCGAAATGTTTATGTAGGTCTGTCCATCCAGAGGTACTCTCTGTGGGATTTTCATTATACGTTCTGGGCTCATCTGCACCAGAATTTCGATGCTAGTGCCACTAAATATATCTCTGGAGGATTTTCCTACTGAGATCAAAGTGTCTTGTTCAAGGTCAATTAGGCCATAAAGTATCCACCAAATATCTACTTTGGGTCTTATACATGTAATTTTTATTTTTTGCGTTCTTTTTCCCATGTATGTAGGGAAAATGTAAAATGGGTGGACACAATGGGCGCGATGGAATATTTTTGTGCTGTTATGTTGTTTTTCATTAGCACCGAGATGCTGCCGAAAAGTTTGGCTTTCTGAATAAATAAAATGTTATCCATGTGGTTCCTTAATACTAGCTCAATCTCACTCTGAGATAGTTGAGCTGGTTTTTTTGATGCATTTGAGATTATCCTGAAAACCACCGTGTTCAAGGCATTTACTCTCCTTAGTTCTTGTGGTGAATTTATGCTAAATGACCCATTGGGTCCCAAAGTCACATATTATTTAGCATCTTCCAACTTTTGTTTCGCGTTGGTTAAATCCAAAAGTTGAAATATTTCCGTTTTTTTTTACGGTATCAACAAAAGAAATGTTGCTGTTGTTGTTGTCACTGTTGTTTGTATTTTCTTTGGTGTTTGAAAAAAAATAGATAGATAGACAGACAGATAGATAGATAGATAGATAGATAGATAGATAGATAGATAGATAGATAGATAGATTTCCTTATTAGCCACAAGGGCGCAACAAGAAAGGGGACAATACAAAGACATGCCGGGGATTTTACATACAGTCGTGTAAAAAATATAAAAACAAACAATTTCAACAATCGAAATCCCCAATAGGGGGGAGGCGCCACAAATGGGTTGTTTAATACCCCGTCGATAGAACAACCCTCAACTCGAGGAGCGTGTTGTGCAAGTGCTCCTTTCTTCCTTTTGCTCTCTTCCTCAACCTACAGGCTTATAAACAGAGAAGGCCCAATCACTCGGGCCATTTTCGCTTCATTCACCCACCTTTCAGTAAATTTACTGGGGTGCAGTGCCTCTCTCTCCGCCCTGATTCTCCCTTAAAGAAGGGAATCAATTGTTGTCCGGAGAGAAAGGCATCTGTCCTCAGTCCTCTCAACCTCGTCCACCATATAACTTCTTTCACCATAGCCACCGTACAGAGGAAAACCGCCTCTCTTTCGTTTTTGAAAGAGTCTGGCGGTTTGATCCTTACTATGGACTCGGCAGTCAACTGTATTTGTCCCATACGCGACAGCAGTTGTTCTGCATAGTTCCACAGGTCGCTTACGCCCGGGCAGTGTACAATTGCGTGCAGAACTGTTTCAATGTCCTGCGCACATCTTGGACACGTCCTCTTGGAAGGATCCCTGCCAGGGCGTCCGTGCCTGTAGATCTTGTCACGAACCGGTAGAGCTCCTCGGTAGCACTGCCAGGCCAGGGACCTCTGGAAGAGCATGCGTTCCATCTTGGCGAGATGTTCACGGGGACAAGGCACGACAGTCAAGCGGTAGTAGATGACGGACGCTATGAAAGTGTTCGCCACCTCCGCTCGACCTTTCAAGGACAGTTTGCACTCTGCCCACTTCTGAGTGAGTGCAAACACCTTGGCCGTGACCTCGTTCCAGTTTTTCTCCACCTGGAGGTCTGGACCGAACCAGACCCCGAGCAATTTCACCGGTCCGTCCGTCTAGCGTCCAACGACGCTGTCGGATGTCATCGGTTTGCCTCTCCACGTACCGAGTTGCAAACCGACAGACTTATCTGGGTTTAGTTTTGCTCCCGTCAGCGTTTTGTATTCTTTCAGTATGTTGCCGATCACCCCGATTTCCGAGGTGCTCGACACCATTACTGTCACGTCGTCGGCATAAGCCGACGCCGCTTTGCGCAGTCCCGGTTCTAGGGGGATGCCCTGAAACAGCTCCAATTTCCGCAGTAGTGGCTCTAGAGTCAATACATACAGAATGGAGGAGAGAGGGCATCCCTGTCGAATGGAACGCGTGATTGCGAACGGCTCCGATAGGTAGCCGTTCACCTTGACCCTCGAGCAGATGCTGGTGTGCATCGCCTCGATCCATCCTCTGAACACGGGACGAAACCGGCCGCCTTGAGAACCGCTTCCAAGTATCGATGGTCGACCCTATCGAATGCCTTAGACTGATCCAAGTTGATCAGAGCCCCACCGAAGCCGGGTTTACTACCCACCCTCTCTATGATGTATCGCATGAGGTGGAGGTTGTCGTGTATGGACCTGGTCGGGATTGCACACGTTTGCGCTTTCCCTACCAGGTTCTCGACGACAAGCGCCAACCTCGTCGCTAGCACCTTGGCCAAAATCTTTAACTCTGTGTTGAGCAGAGTTATGGGCCTGAAGTTGTTAATTTCGTCCCCCTTGTTCTCGTCTTTCCTGATCAGCGTTACTACGCCCTTGCCTGCAGAACTGGGAATTCTCCCGTTCTACTGCCAATTGCAGTAGACGGCTTCGAGGACGCCAGAGAACAAGTCCGGCATGCCTATGTAAAATTCGAAGGGTAGACCATCTAGACCGGGTGACTTGCGTTTCCCGCAGCGGCCCAGAGCATCCCGTATCTCAGTGTCCGTGATCGGTCTTTCGCAGAACTCGGCGTCCGTGTTCGAGAGACGCGGCAGGCCGTTGAGGTATGAACTAAAGTCCATTGCCCCGTTCGGCTCACCGTCGTTCTGCTCAAACAGTCGCGCAAAGTGCCGCTGAAAGGCCGCGCACATTTGCTTGGGGTCAAGTAGCACGCGTCCGTTTTGGTCTTTCAAAGACCGAATCGTGGACTTGTTGCCACTTTTTGCCTCCGCCACTCAGGCCCAGCTGACAGCTTTCGCTCCTTCGTTTTCTAGAGCACGTGTTTTGCTTCTGACCACGCAGCCTTCGTGTTTCGCATCGAAGAACTGGTCCAGTGCCGTTCTCGACGCTAACACTCTAGCCGCGTTGCCACTTCTAAGTGCCTCCTCTACTTTGGCTACTAGTTCTCTTTCTATTCTGTTTTTGTCTAAGGCTAACTCTCTGCTATACCCTATCGATTCTATTCTAATTGCTTTCTTGAGAGAGTACCACCATCTATTGTTGACGATGGCTCCCGTTAACTGTTGCTTGACTAGTTTACTTATCCGTTCACTGTAAGCTTTACGTGCCGGCAACGACACGTTCAGCTTCCAGTATCCGGGACCCTGTCTATGTATTCTATCACGGTTGACTAAGCAGACGACTAACTTGTGATCTGAATAGGCAACCATGTGCATTCGTGGACAGCTTAACATATCCTTGTCCCTTTCTCTAATGAAGAACCTATCTAAATACGATCTAGATGTCCCACTGCGGTTTACCCACGTCCACTGTGGTGCAGTTGGGAAATCCAGTCGATACCTATCGGCCAGTTGGAATTGGCCGATTAAAGTTTTGAGGTTGTTGCACCCCGCTCTACTGGGACATGCTCCCACATAGTCCCATCGTGCATCTAGGATACCATTCCAGTCCCCCACTAAAAGTAAGGAGCGAGACGTTCCCAGAAAAGACTCTAGACGCTTAAAGAAGTCTGGCCGTGATTGCGATTGCCCGGTCGGGGCATAAACGACCACCAGTCTGAAGGCTCCACCTCCGATACTGTTCACGTCTAGGACTACCAGTCTACCCTCCGGGTCCAAGTGTACTTGCTGTACTCCGACGTCCAGGTTCTTCCGAAACATAACAGCCACTCCACCTCCACCTCCTGGCTGACAGAGAGATGCGTAGATCTCAAAGTCGTCGAAGATGGGGGTTAGTTGCTGCCTGTTGTGGATTCTGGACTCGGTGATGGCTATCACATCCATACTGTGTGACCTAAGGTCGTTTAAAAGTTGGCCCTGTTTCCAGGGCATCCCTAGGCCACGCACATTCACGGTTCCAACTCGTAAACCAGCCATGTTGGTGAAGAAAAGTTGGAGAAAAAGGACGAAAGGTGCACTTACCTTTTCGTTTCCTGGAGATCGGTTTGTTCAATCTCCATTTGGGTGCTGGATGGGGTATTGGGTGGGGTGGGGAAACCTTTCAACAGGACGCGGTTGATGGGTTTGTGGCAGGGATTGCCCACGTCCTGTGAAAATTTAATTTTCAGGTCTTTATAGGTTTCCATAGAAACCCTTATAAGTTTAAGGTGTGGAGACGATTCTGCCTTGACGAAAGTTTTGCCCTCCGTCTCCACCTTGGGGTTTTGGGAGATGACCTCCATCAAACTCTTGTTGTTTGTGTTGATGTATGCGTATTGTTGTTTGTGTTTTTGTTGTATTGTTTTAGTTTGTTGTTCATCCGGGAGTTTTCTTTTTATGGTGGGTGCTTGTATTTGGGGTGGTGTTGGTGCTGGTTTTGCTGATAGGGGGATGTTTGACTGTGGTGTTGTTTGTGTTGTTGTTTGTGTCTGTGGTTGTGTGTTGGTGTTGGTGATTGGAGTTTTGTGGGTTTTGTGGTGTCTCTTTTTTTGTTTTTTGGATTTCCGCGGTTCTCCCTCTTCTTCACTTAAAGAAGGAGAAGCAGCTTCATCCGTCGATGAATAATCATCGTCAGGTGTGTGGGGTAAGGGTATGTTGTGTGGTGGTGGTGGTGTTTCGGTATGTGTGTTTGTGGTAGTGTTTGATGGAGTGGGGATGTGTTCTTCAGGGGTGTTGTCTCTGTTTTTTCTGTTGTTGTTGGTTGAGTGTCTGTTTGTTTTGGTGTGGTTGCTCGTTTCGTCTGTCGTTGTACTTGAGGTGGTGGTGGTGGTTGTTTTGGTGTTGGTGTTGGTAATAGCGTTTTTTTTATGATGTTGTTGTTGTGTGTTTGTGGACAAGAGGCTTTTAGGTGAGATATGCTACCACAGCGAAAGCAGTGAAATTTTCGTCCTTCTACCGAAATGTTTATTTTGTTGTTATTATCAATAACGACTCTTTCGGGTATTTTGGAGATTCTCTCCGGTTTCATTTGCAACAGAATCTCCAAATCGGTGCCCGCCCACCTTTGTCGAATGGATTTTCGTATCGAAAGTATTATGTCTGTTTCTGGCTCTACGAAGCCAGCCAAGATCCACCAGATGTTAATGCTTGGAGGTTTGTTTTTTATTTTTATTTTTTGTGTCCTTTTCCCCATGTATGTAGGGAAAAAGGTGTATGCTTTTGACACTATTGGTGTCACAGAGTTTTTTTGAGCGAGTGTCTCGCTTTTTAACAGTACGGAAACACTTCCGTACTGTTTTCCTCGCTGGAGAAAATCGACATTTGCTAGAATCTCCTTGAAAGAATCTTCTATATCTGACTGATTAACAAATGTCGGTTTTCTTGACGAATTTGACACAGTCCTAAAAGTGACTGATCAGCGGTTTGTGTCTTCCTTTATTTCAAGGGGTGAGTTAATTCTAAACCCACCTCTTTCTTCGAAAGTTACAAATTTTCTCCCTTGCTGGAGCATATCTCTTGCGTTGGAGATATCAAGATTTATAAAATCTTGTTTCTTGTTGACTGTGTCAGCGAAAGACATTTTCTTTTTTTGTGTGATGTTGTTGTTGATAATGATGTTATCGTTGTTGGAAATTTTATGTGTAGATGTATCTGTAGAGTTGTTGATGTCTTTTTCATGTGTATGTATGTCAATGGGTTTTTTTGCCGTGTTTTCCTGTGTGTTATTGTCATTTTTCTCCGCTTCGGCGGTAGAAATTGTAAAATTTTCAAATGTTGATATATTTTTTTCTTTTGTAACACTTGTCTCTATGGCAACGTCCATAGCAGCAGAAGCAGATATAACGTTAATATCTGCCTCTTTCTCTCTCTTTTCTCTATTAACGTTCTCCAGCGTTCTAGTGTTGCTCAAGTTTTTTACTTTGTAAAATTTGATATTTTAAAACAAAATTTTTTAATTAAAATGTTCGCCCCTACAGGGGCGAAAAATGGGATTACCACCCAGCTGACAATTCAGCTTGGGGGTTAATCTACAAAGTGTTGTATTTTTTTCAAACAATTAGATCGGTTTTTTGCATAGAAATTAACAAAAAACTTACCGGCGATATTCCACACGTCAGACAGAAAGAGAGATAGATAGATAGATAGATAGATAGATAGATAGATAGATAGATAGATAGATAGATAGATAGATAGATAGATAGATAGATAGATAGATAGATAGATAGATAGATAGATAACAACAGAGAATGTGTGGATGAGTGAATTTGAGTTACTAGATTTCTCTACCTTTGAACGAACTAATTTGACCAGTTATTTGGCCGTCTGTTTTATTTCATTCAAAGTCTACTGATGTGATATTAGATATGTGAATCGGTGGTATGTATGCTATATCGATTGGAATCAAATCTAGTTAGTGAAAACAATGTCAAACAATGATGTACGACAGATCTCTTAATTTGAAGGCAATACTGATTAGAAAATAATTATCATTGATAATGCGACATGTTGATAGAGCCGGGTGCTTATGAAGTCAACTTGGCAATCATGTGACTTCAGGTTCGATCTCACATCGTGGTAAACTCAGTATGTTTCTGCTGCTGTATATTCGGCTTTATCGACGCTTTGAGAGCAGAATTTGCTCTATGAAAATAATGCAGTGGCAGATATACGAAAGGGTTTCTAAAAGTCCGTGGAAAATGTACATAGCTGAAAATCATATGCAGGGTTTTTTTTCATCTCAATACGCCTGTACGTTCTTGTACTAAGGTGTCATAACATGTTCTAACGTGAACCCTTAAATGCATGTTGCAAGGTAGCGCTGCCAGTCGGAAGTTAGCACCCGCTCGAGCAACATGACCTCCAACAAAATATCAAATTTATGGTGAAGCTAGGGTGGAAGAGCAGCAAAATCATTGACGCTCTGGAGTAAGTTTATGGAGACAATGCTCCAAAGAAATCAACAGCCTACAAATGGATAAGTCGTTGTAGAAGTGGAAGAGATGAGGTTGAAGATGATCCCCAGTTGAAATGAAAAAAAGCTGCTTTGACATGGTTTAAATTGCATGAACCTCTGTTTTACACAGATGGATTTAAAGGCTGGTATCAACGTTTGCAAAAGTGTATTGGCCTAGATGGGGCATATGTTGAAAAAGAAACATCATAACTTAAACCGTTTTTTCCAACTGCCCTTTTCCCACGAACTTTTGAAGCACACTCGTATGTATATATATATATATATATATATATATATATATATATATATATATATATATATATATATATATATATATATATATAATATATAAGAACAAAAGATGGTTAAAGGAGTTCCATGTATTTTATTATGCGCATTTCAAAAACAAATATCATCATGCAATAATATTTGTGTTTTCATCAGATAAAACAGGAAGACATGATATGAAGGTTATCCACTTGTGGATAGTGCAGTTTTAAATCAACATATCATATGTTGATTTAAAACTGCACTATCCACAAGTGTTTTTTAACCTTCATATCATGTCTTCCTGTTTTATCTGATGAAAACACAAATATTATTGCATGATGATATTTGTTTTTGAAATGCGCATAATAAAATACATGGAACTCCTTTAACCATCTTTTGTTCTTATATATTATGTATACTCCAGTCCTACAAATTGTAGAGTGCTTCTTATCCGATATCTGCATTGCTTTATTACTACAATAAAACTCACCTCCTACATATATATATATATATATATATATATATATATATATATATATATATATATATATATATATATATATATATATATATATATATATATGTGTGTGTGTGTGTGTGTGTGTGTGTGTGTGAGTGAACGTATTTACCTGTGTACAAAGGTGCGTCGAATTGTGTCTCTTTATGTTAACTACATTTGATGAAAAGAAATCAATAAAATAAATACCCAGCTGAAATGAATTATGATCCGATAAACACCCGTAAAAGTGGTGCTCCAGAATTTCCACAGTCTGATTACTTAAACCAGTAGAAGTAAAAAGAAATTTAAGACGATAAGAAAAATCGAAAATAAGATATAGATGAAGAATCGTTCCTGTGTTGAACTGGTATTTCATTTATAGATGTCAAAAAGATGAAAGACAAATTTCAACTCGACGGGATTCAAAATCAGAGAGTAGGAATCGATAAGGAAAATTATTCTATGTGACGTCCTAAAAACTCTGCTACTTCCCCTCCTTATATAATTATATACATAAGTCCATGATGACTGCAACTGAGTTTAAGCAAGGTTTCTCACGAGCAGAGAGACCACCGTGCTGACTATCGGTGACTGACATTGCTTTACTTCGTTCAAGGGACAGTGTGATATTTTATAATCTATGGATATCAGAATCGGAAGGATGCAGAACGAGATGACCGGTGATACTTATGGGCATTCCTTTACATTCTGAACTCAAATCAACTGAATTCAACTTTACTTTTCATCTACCCAGGAACGATAAAATAAGTAGTAGTTACGTACTTAGTAAGATTAAATCAAGTGCATCGATCCCTCAAAATGTGTAGTTTTGAACATTGCTTTTTGTTATTTTTTTAATCATGGCTATTATTATATTATCGGTAGTGTGTCGGACAATATGCTTTACGGTATAGAGTTGCGGTCCTCTACGTTCCGGGTTCAAATCACGCCGAGGTTAGCTTTGCCTTTCATCCTTGTGGTGTCGAAAAGTAAAGTACCTATAACGCACTAGGGTCGATTTAATCGACTTTCTCCTTCTCTTCAAATTGCTGGCCTTGTGCTGAATGTAAAAACAATTATTATTCCTCGTTATCATCATCATCGGTACCCCTGGTTCAAAAGACTCATAAGGCATTCCAGCCATGACGATCCCATCTTGTATCCGATATTCTATACTCAGCACGACACTATTAAATGTGACCTATTTCAGACTTGTCAACTCTCCCCGTTGGGCGGGGAGATCTCCCACCCACTTTGGAGTGGGTGAGAGATGTCTTCTCTTTTGAAAATGGGTATAGCTTTCATTATGTAAAATCTCCCCATTTTGCCTCATTTCTCCCCGTTTTGGAGTACTTTTTTTCATGGTATTCCCCGTTTGGGGTTTTTAGACGTTGGGAGGTCTGCTACTTTAAGACGCTCTAGCAAGATTTGGGAGGAAATCTAGCTGCTCCTCTAGCAGATTGAGCCACAAGTAGATTTTTCATAGATTCATTGTTGTTGTGATGATGATAGGGACGTTAACAACGGCCATGACAGAGTATTATATAACTGTTCCTACCATTTCCCTTGCTATTGTTCTTGTGATATTTTTTGTTATTGTTTTGGTGTGGAATGATGAAAATGTTATTACTACTGCGATCACTAGTGGTGGCCTGCCTGCTATTGAAGTTATTATTGTTGCTGTTGTTGTTGTTATTTTTGCTGCTGTTATTGTTGTTGTTATTGTTGCTGTTATTGTGACTTCTTTAATCTAAAATTAGTGTTGACTAATTTTAGATTAAAGAAGAAAAATACACTTTGACGGATGATATAATGTGAAAACACATTCTCCCAAATCAAAAGAATTCTTGAAGAGTGAAGACAATACATACATATTTGTGTGTGTGTATATATATATATATATATATATATATATATATATATATATATATATATATATATATATATATATTGAGTATATGTTGGTTGTTTACCGACACCTCAGTATGCAGATAGGTGTATTCGACGAAGTGCGCAGGTTGGTTTGGTTACTCCGGAGTAATGTAAAATAAAATAAATAACTCAAATATTTAAAATTTGGCTTCGTCTATTACTGCTATATATATTTCGGTGACAGCCATCTTTGGCTGTGACCTCTTCAGGCAGTCCGAATTGGTGTGGTAGAGACAGGTACACATGTTGTTGGGGTGTTTAACTCCGTCAATACTCCGACATACCCAGTTCCTGGTTGGGTTGTTATTTCTCTGAGGAACTGGAATCATATGAATTCGAACAAACGAATTTCAGCGTCAAAGGATACCCTCTCCTCCCATTGGTCAGTTGTGAGAACATTCCTCAGTCAAAAGTCTATAGAAATTCTTTCTGAGGCGAGGCAATCTGTAGTGGTTGTTTTTGTTAAGTACAGCTGACCTCCTCCTTTATGTTGGTAGTGGTGTTGGTGTTGGGGTCAGCTTAAGTCCGGCTGCTGCTATTTTTAGAAGAATGTGTGTGTGTGTGTGTGTTGGCATCCATCCTGCCACTATTTCTCGTGGTGGTGGGGGAGGGGTTGTGCCAAGCAGATGAAGAAATAAGATAAAGTAAAATGGGGAAATAAAAAAATATAAGGCAATACAATGAAGCTATAGGGGCCCCCTCCGGGACATGCAGATACCTCAGGGCCGGGACCATCCTCAAGCTATATGGACAATAACAACACATTGGGCTGGGAACTTCCCTCTAGCTATAAGGACAGCAGCCCCACCATACCCCTGCCTCGATCGACTCCTGTGACAACACATACTGATGCATATGTCCATATATAGATACTGTTAGTTAAGATTGTACATGCAGATACTTACATGTGTGTGTGCGGGTGGGTGTGTGTGCGTGTGCATGTGTGTGTGTGTGTGTGTACGTGTGTGTGTGTGGGGGGAGGGTTAATGTGTGTGGGGGTGGGTGTGGGGGTTTTTAATGTGTGTGTGTGTATGTGTGGGGGGTGCTTAAGAGATGCACCTGGGCCTGTGTCTGTGCGTGTGTGCTTGGAACGATGTGAGTTGACATACACGCATATGTGCTCTATGCCAAAATGGGAACTGTAGTCCTCTGCATTTCCGGATTTTAACACTCGGGTTCTGGGGTTTTAAACTCCACCATTGTCTCATTTGCTCTTAAAACGCACCACACCATGATAGTGTAAAGATGGATTCTGACACAGCCTTTCTACTTCGGTCAATATCTTCCAAATCTTTCAAACTTTGAGATCGGTTATAACACACACTCATTTTATTTGATTATCTTATTTTATTCTTTTATTATCTTATTCTTTTTACTATTTTTTTTTTGCCTTTTTATTTCTTTATTTCATTCTTTTATTTTTTTATTTTTTTACCTTTACATTTTATTTTTCTCTTCATTTTTCTCTTCATTTTTTTTATTTTTTTATTTTCTTCATTTCCCCATATATATTCTTTTATTTCCCCATTTTACTTTATCTTATTTCTTCATCTGCAAGGCACAATGTGTACCCGTCTCTACCACACCAATTCGGACTGCCTGAAGAGATCACAGCGAAAGATGGCTGTCACCGAAATGTATATTGCAGTAATAAACGAAGCCAAATTTTAAATATTTGAGTTATTTATTTTATTTTATAAATATATATACATATATATATATATATATATATATATATATATATATATATATTGTTATATTTGGGGAGGGTCATATTTGCGTAATATTGCCAGAATTAATATGACCCTCCCCAAATATAACAATATCTGTTTCGACACACGATTTCATATAAAAAACCTCGCAAAACTAATATATATATATATATATATATATATATATATATATATATATATATATATATATATATATATATATGCACATATATATATGCACATATATATGTATATACATATATATATATATATATATATATACATACATACATACATACATACATACATACATACATACATACATACATACATACATACATACATACATACATACATACATATATAAAATGGCGACCGTTGTGGTCAGTGTCCGATAATCGGACGTGTGTAATTACGGCTTACATGAAGGCAACATACCATATATTGGAAAAAGTTGAGCTACATTACGCGGTAAGATTACATACAATAATTCTACATAAGTGTTTGAACTGTAAGTGTGTTGTAAAACACCTATTTATATGAACGATACATACACTTTAACATATAAATGCAACGTTGTTATATTACATTTATAAAGAAATATTACATTTATATAAAACACAGCTGTAGAATTAAAAACTAACTGAAAAGAAATATTACTCAAGCTGTGAATAACTTTAAATTTGATTCTGACAGAACTTTGTCGTAACTTTTAAAGAAGATCATCGACTATTTTGAAAAATAAATACGAAATATTAGTGAATAGACGAACTCATCATGGCAAAAAGTACAAGTCTCCTTCGACCAAATCGCAATTACAACCGTTGTATACAGTGGACCTACGAGCTTAACAAAGTATTATATGAAGCATACAAACAATCTGAGCCCCAAAAGTTCGGTTTTATGCAAAGGCTAAAAACTTTATGGAACTCCAAACACCCAGAATTAGACTTTTCTCCAAAGCATTTAAATGAACAGGCAAAACGTATCATTAGATGTAAATTGATACATCTAACGGAATCGAGTGATACTACAAATACAGCCCTTGTAGACAACCACCCCACCTCCACTGACAGACAAAGGGAATGGCCAGCTAAATCTAACAGTGAACAGCTCACCAACAATTTTGCTGAAATTCATCCCACTTCCACTGAAGAACAGCGAGAAAGGTCAGCTGACTCTAGTAGTAATTGTCACCACATCAACAACGAGGCTGAAATTCATGACTCTACTGAACAAACAGAGCACCAAAAACTTGTGGGCTCCCTACAAGTGATATGGAATGATATGTTTCAAGAGATACACAGCCTTAATGTGAGTGACAGACCATACAACACTAGAGTCAGTAAAGAACCCACTAAATTGGAATTGGAAGCGGTGAACGAAATAGCTGGCAATTATCTGAAGGCTATACGATCTAAAGGTGTAGAAACGACATTTGAAACGCTTAATGTTTTGTTATATGTTTCAGCTGTCACATTGCTAGCATATAACACACATCTAAAACCACGCAATCAAGATACAAACAGAAAGCCTGAACCAGCGTGGATGCAAAATTTAAAAACCAAAATTTTGTCCCTGAGACGAAGTATCTCACACATCGCAGTCGTTATGAAATGCAACATAGAGAGCAACTTCACACAACACCAGGAAGACCTAAAGAAAAAGTTAGAGAGAAGATTTGGAGATACAAAATTTAAAACTTTGAACTCCAAATTACACCAGTTGAAACAACAACTCACAGCTACAACAGAAAGACTAAAATATAAGTCAACAGCACATAAACGACAAGTGCTAAATAGATTGTTTGCCAGAGATCCTAAATCAGTTTATCGCAGCTTCGGTGGCAAAAGCTCAATCTCTGTAAATGACACCCCTTCAAAAGAACAGGTTGAGAGCTACTGGAGATCTGTATGGGAAACGGATGACGGATTCAACAGACAAGCTAATTGGCTAAAAGAACTGGAACAGGACTACTGCCAACATGTCCAGACAAAACAATATGACATAGATGGGTCAATACTGGAAACAGCTCTACAGAAAATGTCGAATAGGAAATCGCCAGGCCCAGACCTCATTACCGGATACTGGTTGAAGAATTTCACTTTCTATCGGCAAGATCTCATACGGCTGTTTACAGAAACCATTAAGGGCACACAAGAACTGCCCAGATGGTTATCAACTGCCTCTACTCTCCTCATTCCCAAAAATAGCCAAACCACCCTTGCTAAAAATTACCGCCCAATTGCCTGCCAAAACATCATGTATAAATTATATACTGGGTGCCTTAACCTGTTCTTACAGGATCACTGTGCTACCAACAACATTATAACACCTGAGCAAGCTGGTGGAAAGAGGGAGGTGTGGGGTTGCATAGATCACCTACTAACTAACAAAATGATTCAGGAAAAAACAACAAAGAATCGCAGAAACATGACTGTCGTGTGGCTGGACTATCAAAAAGCATTTGATAGTGTACCTCATGGGTGGATTGTTAAGGCTTTACAGTTAGCTAAAGTCCCACAACCATTGGTAGCTGCTGTTGAACGCCTGACCAAGAACTGGTACACCAGTTTGATCCTTAGAGGTGAGAAGGAGCAGGTTAAGACTGATAAGATACATTACCAGAAGGGCATCTTTCAGGGTGATAGCTTGTCAGTGCTACTCTTCGTTCTCTCACTGAATCCACTATCTTACCTACTCAGGAAACAAGGTCGACAAAGAAGTGGGACCAAAAGTATCTCCCATCTTTTCTTTGTTGATGACCTGAAGTTGTATGGGCCAAATATCAATGACATCAAGAAACAATTGGACCTCATTACACAATTTTCAACCGACATCAAAATGAAATTTGGTGAGTCCAAGTGTGCATATTTGGCAGTAAAACGTGGAAGAGCTGTGCCCTCCTCTAGAAATCTAGAGATGAACGGCCTGACAATACAACCTCTGCAGTCAGGTGACAACTACAGATATCTTGGACAGGATGAGAATGTCAGATATGATGGACCCATAAATAAGGAGAGAACCAGAACTGAATACCTCAGAAGAGTAAAGAAAATATGGTCATCAGAACTGTCAGCATACAACAAATACATTGCCCACAATACTTATGCTGTGCCAATTCTAACGCCAACATTTGGCCTACTGAACTGGTCGTTGCAAGAACTAAGTGAGATGGATGTTAGAACTCGAAAACTTCTCAGTGTTACTGGGAACTTTAACATCAATGGTGATGTGGATAGGCTATACTTCTCACGCAAGGAAGGTGGCCGGGGTCTAAAATCAATATTAACAACATATGAGACCCGGATAGTGACACTGAAGCAACACCTTCAACAGAGGAAAAAGGTTGGCAACCATCTTGCCCAGGTTTATGACCATGAAAAAAGAAATATCATTAGAATAGCGACTGATCTGGAGGAGAGATATGGAATAAAGCCCGATATAAATCTCTCACCCAGAGAAATCGGAAGATCCTATTCAATGTTCAAACAAGAAAAAAAAATTGACCAATTTACAGAAAAAGTTGTGCATGGATACTTGAGGCGTAAAACACAGACCATAGAGGGGATAAACCACTCAAAAAGCCTGGCATGGAGTTCCGACAAGTTTATGACATCACACCTTGAGGGATATCTCTATGCAATACAGGAACAAGAACTCCCTACCAAATATCTGCTGCACAAAAGAGGAGGGCCAGCAGCTGACAATAAATGTAGGCTATGTAAAACAAAGATCGAGGATGTAAGCCACATTGTTGCCAGCTGCGAAAGAATGTCATCTCGCTACTACCTCCCCATGAGACACGATGGGATAGCTAGAACCATCTGGAACGCACTTCGGAAAACAAAATCAACAACAAACGAGGAAGAATATATTGAGACAGATGGCACTAAGGAATACTGGTGGAACCTGAAAATAAAAACTGCCACCAAATTAAAGCACAACCGGCCTGATATTGTAGTTTGGGACCACACATTGAAAACGTGTTCTGTTGTGGAGATCAGCTGCCCACTTAATGTAAACGTTGTCAGAAAAATACAGGAGAAGGAGGACATCTACGGACCATTGATGAGGAGTTTACAAATCCAGTATCCAAGATACACCTTTAGCTTCATACCCATCATTATTGGTGCTACGGGTTATATACCAACCCGCTTGGACCAAAGTATGACTGAACTTGGATTTGCGGACAAAAAGCGCAGCTCCCTAATTCATAGTCTACAAATGGCTGCGATAGCTGGCACCTTCAAAATTTGCAAAACATTCTTGCGATTCAAGGGATGACAATTTCTTTTCTTTTACAACCTTGCCACCAGGAAGGTGACCGGTCAAAAAATATACTCAAAATTAAGAGAAAGAGAAAACATACATACATACATACATACATACATACATACATACATACATACATACATACATACATACATACATACATACATACATATCCATCAGTCAACGCGATCAGTCGCATATTTTGGCGTGGGAGACTATTTATTAAATTTAAGATGAATACTATCTCCGACAGTAATGCCACAACTACAGTCAGGTTGAATAACTGCTTATTCTTCTAACTATCCCTTCTGAAGACACCTTTTATTCGAATTCGTAGAGATATCCGACTAAATACATAATTCATTTTACAAGGATTTGCTGAACACAACATCAACAAGAAAATTAAGGAAGTATCGAAGACAAATAACAAGGAAGGTAATCAAACTTTATTCAGTTGTAGCTACAGAAGAAACCGAAATCATAAATCGCATTTCTCTTGGAGTTGCGAACTTAATAATGATTTATTTAATTGTTATAAAATGGCAAAAAACAATCCCTCCATTGGCTATATGAATAGAATGAAGTTACACTGGGACGAAATGCACCCAGAGCTAAATTATTTCCCAGCGAAACAATTACGCCAACAAGCGACGTTTGTTGAACGTAAAAATAAGATAAATATTATTAATTGTAAGTCCCCCACAACAAACATGGAATCAACAACACGTGCTTCAGATCGCCATGCTACTAGACTTCCTAGCAGCCAGGTCGAACAGCGCCTTGAAACAACTATGCCTGTAAGAAACTTGACACCACCTGTACCATCTAAGTCTACCTCGAATGCTGGGGAAAACACTATCGATATAATAATCGAAGAAATAATAATAATAATCGAATAAATGTGACACCACGTATACCATCCGAGTCTACCTCGACTGTTGTGGAAAATACTATCGATAATGATAATCAAAAGTATAAACAATTGAAAATTTCCCTCAACCAAATCTTCCAGAGAGAAATTAACTCATGTATAAATATCTCTCTGGCTGAACGTGTTAAAATGACAATGGTGAATAAAAAACCAAATAATGAAATACTACGTGTTATTGACGAAATAGGGGATGAATATTTACGACGGATAAAAACCCCAACATTTTGGCAAATCAACGCCTGTTTATATGCCTTAGCAATGAAAGTGAAGCATTATCTTGGTGATAGCAGAAATATTAACAAGAACAAAACACCACCAAAAATACCATCATATATAACTAAAATAGAAAAAAAGAGTGCTGACATAGGAAAAAACATAGGACATGTGATAATGCTCCTTGCATGCAAACAAACACACAAAAACCTCATTCCTCACTAACAAAGAGTGAAAAATAAAATAGAGACGATGTTTGGTAACAGTATACTGTACAATGCAGTTCGTAAAAAAGATAGCCCCGATAATAAACACATTAAAAGCTACAACAATGTGGAAGACATCCATGTACATAATATGAAAAAATACTGGTAGAATGTTCCAGTAAAAACCCCAATAAAATGCAGGCATAACAAACCAGATATTATGATATGGGACAGGGAGAAGAAAACATGCACAGTAGTGTAAATTAGCTGCCCAGCAGATGCCAATATAATATCAAAGATTAGTGAAAAGGAGAATATTTATGCAGAACTGATGAGAAATCTGCAGATACTCCACCCTGATTACACCTTCAGATTTATGCCTGTGATTATTGGGGCACTGGGATATGTTAGTAACTGCCTCAATACAAATCTTGAGAAGCTGGAACAGAAAGAACACAACTAGTTAGGAAATTACAAGTACAATCCATTATGGAACAGTAAAAATATGTAAAACATTCCAAAGATTTTGCATCTAATAACTGCATATACACATGTACAGATACAAAGCATATACACATGCACACATACAACTCAAAACATACACATCCACACATACAATAACATCCATATCTACACATGCATGCATGCAAACATAAATACATATCTACCTAGTTGATGTTGTGTAAATTCCAATGAGAGAGTCTTGTGTCTATGTTAGAAACCGACTCTCTCTCTATTGGGAAAACTTTGTGAAATTATAAAACCAGAAGAACATACATACATACATACATACATACATACATACATACATACATACATACATACATACATACATACATACATACATACATACATATACATATATGTGTGTGTGTGTCTGAGTACGTATATGAATGTATATATCAGTTGAAGAAATACATATATATATATATCCTGTGTGTGTGTGAATATATTCATATCGATACGAAACGAAGTTTATTCACTTTCATTCGCCTGTTAGTCTATCTGTTTTTGTCTATTTATCGACTATTCCTATGCCCAGCCAGTCAGCCATTCAGTTAGCTAGACAACCAGCTTGCCCGCCAGTAAGCTAGCCAGCATGG
Organism: Eledone cirrhosa; assembly: GCA_964016885.1. Lineage (NCBI taxonomy): Eukaryota > Metazoa > Mollusca > Cephalopoda > Octopoda > Eledonidae > Eledone > Eledone cirrhosa. Next base: position 164,039,082 of record OZ024740.1, on the reverse strand, counting down.
CACTTAAATATTTATTCAATTTTCGTTCTTCTATTATGAACTCTATATTTTTCGTTTAACTTCAAATTCTCCTCTAGTTATATTATATCTGTTTTCGGATTTTCTATGAAATTATGTTCTCTATCTCACACTATATATTTACCTACGTATGTATATTTATATATATATATGAGTGTGTGTGTATGTGTGTGTGCGTGTGTGTGCGTGTGCGTGTGTGTGTGTGTGTGTGTGTGTGTGTTTGTGTGTGTGTCTGTATTAGTGTGTGTGTGTCTGTATATATATACATATATATATATATATATATATATATATATATATATATATATAGCGAGAGGGAGCAAAAGAAAGAAATAGATAGGAATGAGAGAGAGAGAGAGAGAGAGAGAGAGAGAGAGAGAGAGAGAGAGAAGAGAGAGAGAGAGAGAGAGACAGACAGATAAGCAAACTGACAGACAAATATATAGACAAATAGACAGAAACATAGACAGAGAGGCTATCAAACAGATAGATAGACAGATAGATAGTTAGATAGATAGATAGATAGAGAGAGAGAGAGAGAGAGAGAGAGAGAGAGAGAGAGAGAGAGAGAGAGAGAGAGAGAGAGAGATGTGGAAAAATTCAATAAAAGATATTTAAAATTCCAGCATTGTTAATGTTAAAAAGTTGACTTCTCTTCCGAAACGTAATAATAGTTTATTAATTAACAAATTGTTCAGTAACGTAGATAATAAGTATTTTTGTAAATGTATCAAGTTCGATGTATTAGAGTTCTATCCGCCTACAACCGAGTCCCTTATTTAAGAACCATTCGAGGTTTTATTTCAGTTATTGGTTCTGACAATATTTTTATGTTTGGTAGGATTGGCAGTATCAGTAGAGGGTCGGACGCCATGCTTTGCACCATAGAGCTATGGCCCTTTATGTTCTGAGTTCAAATCCCACCGAGGTTAGTTTTGCCTTTCATCCTTACGAGCTTGATAAAATAAAGCACCAGTAATGCACTGAGGTAATTGCTGGCCTTGTGCCAAATGTAGAAACAATTATCATGCTTGGTAGGAAATCTTTGCTATTTTCGGTTAAATGTAATGCACTCGGATTGTTTGATATAGCCATGAAATTGTATAATGGAGCTGGGGTTTGTGAATTGATAGGATTGTATGTCTTAGATTTATTGAGAAACAGATTCCGTTAGGCATATTTCGGTCTCTACGATGATAATAAACTATTCTTTTCACAACATTTGAATGGCCACATAATAGATTCTGATAGTAAAGTGTTCATTAGCATATTTAAATATCCAATTTTACATGAAATCCGTACACTGTAGATATAAGATCTTTAATATGGTAAACTACAGTTGCACCAAAAACTTCGCTGTTTTCATAACCTGTGTCAACAGAAGAGAACATTTCAAAATGAACAAGCAACACTCAATATCTACCTTCTCAGTGGCGTGTGTCTTTCTTAAGCATTAATTTATCAGCTAAGCAAATAGAAGTGAAACAAAACAAAAATGTATAGAGATTACAGAAATTCCCTTTGAAATACTTTTGTACCCAATCAAATCTTGCTGACATATATTTAGGAATATGTTTGCGTTTAATATTATCGCGCTGCTTCTCTTCTTCAATCGTTTATATTGATGTCCTTGACACCCAGTGGACATAATGCGCATCCTGATACCAACAAAAAGGTTTCCGAGTTCCCAAGCGCAGATGGGTTGTCATGATTATGACTAAGGTGTCCTATCTACCTCAGTTTTGAATTAAGAGTGGCCCTTCTCCTATATGACAGTCACCCAAGGCTGACAAGTTCCGTCTACTTGGAGCAACTGATCTTAAGGCGCCAGTAACTCACCTTTTCGTCTTCTCCTTGTCAGTTTCAAACATTTCCACCACAGGAAGGCAATGAGCTTGGCTTCGGTTGCCAGAGGCCACCATGTATGTATGTATGAATGTATGTATGTATGTATGTATGTATGTATGTATGTATGTATGTATGTATGTAATCTCTTTCTCTTAATTTCGAGTATATTTTTTTGACCGGCCACCTTCCTGGTGGCAAGGTTGTAAAAGAAAAGAAATTGTTATCCCTTGAATCGCAAGAATGTTTTGCAAATTTTGAAGGTGCCAGCTATCGCAGCCATTTGTAGACTAGGAATTAGGGAGCTGCGCTTTTTGTTCGCAAATCCAAGTTCAGTCATACTTTGGTCCAAGCGGGTTGGTATATAACCCGTAGCTCCAATAATGATGGGTATGAAGCTAAAGGTGTATCTTGGATACTGGATTTGTAAACTCCTCATCAATGGTCCGTAGATGTCCTCCTTCTCCTGTATTTTTCTGACAACGTTTACATCAAGTGGGCAGCTGATCTCCACAACAGAACACGTTTTCAATGTGTGGTCCCAAACAACAATATCAGGCCGGTTGTGCTTTAATTTGGTGGCAGTTTTTATTTTCAGGTTCCACCAGTATTCCTTAGTGCCATCTGTCTCAATATATTCTTCCTCGTTTGTTGTTAATTTTGTTTTCCGAAGTGCGTTCCAGATGGTTGTAGCTATCCCATCGTGTCTCATGGGGAGGTAGTAGCGAGATGACATTCTTTCGCAGCTGGCAACAATGTGGCTTACATCCTCGATCTTTGTTTTACATAGCCTACATTTATTGTCAGCTGCTGGCCCTCCTCTTTTGTGCAGCAGATATTTGGCAGGGAGTTCTTGATCCTGTATTGCATAGAGATATCCCTCAAGGTGTGATGTCATAAACTTGTCGGAACTCCATGCCAGGCTTTTTGAGTGGTTTATCCCCTCTATGGTCTGTGTTTTACGCCTCAAGTATCCATGCACAACTTTTTCTGTAAATAGGTCAATTTTTTTATCTTGTTTGAACATTGAATATGATCTTCCGATTTCTCTGGGTGAGAGATTTATATCAGGCTTTATTCCATATCTCTCCTCCAGATCAGTCGCTATTCTAATGATATTTCTTTTTTCATGCTCATAAACCTGGGCAAGATGGTTGCCAACCTTTTTCCTCTGTTGAAAGTGTTGCTTCAGTGTTACTATCCGGGTCTCATATGTTGTTAATATTGATTTTAGACCCCGGCCACCTTCCTTGCGTGAGAAGTATAGCCTATCCACATCACCATTGATGTTAAAGTTGCCAGTAACACTGAGAAGTTTTCGAGTTCTAACATCCATCTCACTTAGTTCTTGCAATGACCAGTTCAGCAGGCCAAATGTTGGCGTTAGAATTGGCACAGCATAAGTATTGTGGGCAATGTATTTGTTGTATGCTGACAGTTCTGATGACCATATTTTCTTTACTCTTCTGAGGTATTTTCAGTTCTGGTTCTCTCCTTATTTATGGGTCCATCATATCTGACATTCTCATCCTGTTCAAGATATCTGTAGTTGTCACCTGACTGCAGAGGTTGTATTGTCAGGCCGTTCATCTCTAGATTTCTAGAGGAGGGCACAGCTCTTCCACGTTTTACTGCCAAATATGCACACTTGGACTCACCAAATTTCATTTTGATGTCGGTTGAAAATTGTGTAATGAGGTCCAATTGTTTCTTGATGTCATTGATATTTGGCCCATACAACTTCAGGTCATCAACAAAGAAAAGATGGGAGATACTTCTGGGCCCACTTCTTTGTCAACCTTGCTTCCTGAGTAGGTAAGATAGTGGATTCAGTGAGAGAACGAAGAGTAGCACTGACAAGCTATCACCCTGAAAGATGCCCTTCTGGTAATGTATCTTATCAGTCTTAACCTGCTCCTTCTCACCTCTAAGGATCAAATTGGTGTACCAGTTCTTGGTCAGGCGTTCAACAGCAGCTACCAATGGTTGTGGGACTTTAGCTAACTGTAAAGCCTTAATAATCCACCCATGAGGTACACTATCAAATGCTTTTTGATAGTCCAGCCACACGACAGTCATGTTTCTGCGATTCTTTGTTGTTTTTTCCTGAATCATTTTGTTAGTTAGTAGGTGATCTATGCAACCCCACACCTCCCTCTTTCCACCAGCTTGCTCAGATGTTATGATGTTGTTGGTAGCACAGTGATCCTGTAAGAACAGGTTAAGGCACCCAGTATATAATTTATACATGATGTTTTGGCAGGCAATTGGGCGGTAATTTTTAGCAAGGGTGGTTTGCCTATTTTGGGGAATGAGGAGAGTAGTGGCAATTGATAACCATCTGGGCAGTTCTTGTGTGCCTTTAATGGTTTCTGTAAACAGCCGTATGAGATCTTGCCGATAGAAAGTGAAATTCTTCAACCAGGATCCTGTAATGAGGTCTGGGCCTGGCGATTTCCTATTCGACATTTTCTGTAGAGCTGTTTCCAGTATTGACCCATCTATGTCATATTGTTTTGTCTGGACATGTTGGCAGTAGTCCTGTTCCAGTTCTTTTAGCCAATTAGCTTGTCTGTTGAATCCGTCATCCGTTTCCCATACAGATCTCCAGTAGCACTCAAGCTGTTCTTTTGAAGGGATGTCGTTTACAGGGATTGAGCTTTTGCCACCGAAGCTGCGATAAACTGATTTAGGATCTCTGGCAAACAATCTATTTAGCACTTGTCGTTTATGTGCTGTTGACTTATATTTTAGTCTTTCTGTTGTAGCTGTGAGTTGTTGTTTCAACTGGTGTAATTTGGAGTTCAAAGTTTTAAATTTTGTATCTCCAAATCGTCTATCTAACTTTTTCTTTAGGTCTTCCTGGTGTCGTGTGAAGTTGCTCTCTATGTTGCATTTCATAACGACTGCGATGTGTGAGATACTTCGTCTCAGGGACAAAATTTTGGTTTTTAAATTTCGCATCCACACTAGTTCAGGCTTTCTGTTTGTATCTTGATTGCGTGGTTTTAGATGTGTGTTATATGATAGCAATGTGACAGCTGAAACATATAACAAAACATTAAGCGTTTCAAATGTCGTTTCTACACCTTTAGATCGTATAGCCTTCAGATAATTGCCAGCTATTTCGTTCACCGCTTCCAATTCCAATTTAGTGTGTTCTTTACTGATTCTAGTGTTGTATGGTCTGTCACTCACATTAAGGCTGTGTATCTCTTGAAACATATCGTTCCATATCACTTGTAGGGTGTCCACAAGTTTTGGTGCTCTGTTTGTTCAGTAGAGTCATGAATTTCAGCCTCGTTGTTGATGCTGTGACAATTATTACTAGAGTTAGCTGACCTTTCTCGCTGTTCTTCAGTGGAAGTGGGATGGATTTCAGCAAAATTGTTGGTGAGCTGTTCACTGTTAGATTTAGCTGGCCATTCTCTTTGTCTGTCAGTGGAGGTGGGGTGGTTGTCTACAAGGGCTGTATTTGTAGTATCACTCAA
>OZ024740.1:164008728-164028728 GCA_964016885.1 Eledone cirrhosa | reverse complement strand
TGGGTTGAGACGACTACGTTTCAAAATTTCATGTGCGTGTGTGTGTGTGTGTGTGTGTGTGTGTGTGTGTGTGTGTGTGTGTGTGTGTGTGTGTGTGTGTGTGTGTGTGTGCGTGCGTGTGTGTGTTTGCGCGCTCGCGCGCGTGTTTGTGTATGTGTGTGTATACGTGTATGTGTGAATGTGTCTGTATATGCGTATGCGTGTGTATATTTTGGTGTTGTGTGTGTGAGACAGAGAGAGAGAGAGGGGGGGAATGTTGTGAGTGTGTGTATATGTGCATGTACGTACTTAAATTGTTTCCTTCTCCTTTCATGTATGATAAAAGACTGTCACAGGTGTGGGCTGAGAAAAACATCTTTGCCAATAATTTACAAAATGCATTTCAATATAAAAATGAAATAACGTTTCGCTGAAGGCTTGTATTTTCCTTCTGATAGATTTGGTTAGAAAGGTATTACTGATTGAACTATTGGTGGTGGTGAGGGTAATGGCATCGTGGTAGTGATAGTTTTTCTTGTAGCTGTAAACAGCTTTATTGAATATATAAATACAGATATATATATAATCATATAGATATATAGATATAATATATATATATATACATCCATTTTCCAGGAAGATTTGATTGCGGTTATAGTAGTAGTGGTAGTCTATCATGTTGCTGTAAACAGACTTATTCAGATATATATGTATACATATATATATATATATATATATATATATAATATTATTATATACATGTATATATATATGTATCTATACATATATATATGTGTGTGTGTGTGTGTTTATGGATGTTACGTATGTATGTAATTTATGTCAGGACGCTCGTCAACGCTACCGGTTACATGTAACCCAGCACAACCTGTGCATAGTCGAGTGGTCGGAGACAAAACCGGCAACCCCACCAACCTTGCTTGGTGAGGAGGGGGATTTGGGACACACTGCGGGATAAAAAACATAACCCGTCAATGGGTGAAGGAACTTAGCGGAGTCAGCGGCCATCCAATAGAGTTCTTTTTTTGTGTGTGGTGGGGAGCAAGAGACTCCTAGTCTTCACTAAGACATCTCTCTAGGAGAAGGTCACTCTGATATAAAACCTGAAACATAGTTTGCATCCGATGATGTAGACCAGTTTTTTTTTTTGGGGGGGGGGGGGGGCAGTCGATGTTCAGAGAGTGGGATTGGCTCCGTGCAAAGACTTTCCTCACTTAAAAAAGCTTCAACCACAGACATCGCTTGATATGTGGCATTTTTTACGATGCATGGTATTGCTGGCCATAGGCAAGTCCCTAGCAGGATTAAAAAGCCACGTCCGTAATGCTCTTGCTTAAGTATCAAGTGATGGCATTACTCAAAATCGAGTTGCAGCCATCATGTATGTATGTATGCAAAATACAAACAGAAATAAAATAAAACAAACGATACAGTACAATGAAGAAATATTAGTAGTTTTACGCTTGATATAGTAGGGAAAGGGTCGTAACGTTTAGGACGCTAGTCCTTCATCAGAAAATAGAATGTGGAATTAAAGAAGAAATTGAAAGATGGATGATAGTGAACAGTGGCAGAAACAAAACAAAAAGATCTATTCAAGTCTTCATCCCTTGAAAATTGTGGATTCTGATGTTGTTTTATGAAAAAATCAGTTGGCTTTGTTTTAAAAGGCTGTGATCGAACGCGTCTAGCTGAAAAGGAAAAATTCATTTTGTATGTAGAGTGTGTACGTGTGTGTGCATGTGTGTGTGTTTATTTGTCCGTACTAAGTTAGGAGGATATATATGTGTATATATAAGTTTAAGAGCGTGTGTGTGTGTGATTTCTTGTGAGTACGAAGCTGTGAGGGTAAGTGAAGAGGTGTGTGTGTGTGTGTTTTGTTGGTCTGTAAAAGCTGTAAAAGTGTGTTTCTGGGTGTAACACAATCATGGGAACCTAAGTGTGAATGTTTGCGCGAATGTGTGACAACGGATGAGGTAGGATGACAGTGGCTAGGGCTGCAAGATTAAAGAAATTGGGGAGGGGAATTGAGTCCATTACGGAAACTGGGCCCACGGCAGAAAATGAGACTCTGCTCAGTCGTGGTACGCGAAACCAGCGATCTGTGAACTAATAGAACACCAAAGACTGGGACATGTAGGAAGGAGTGGCCTGGGGAACGGAAATGACGAGCGACGAGGGTATCGATACCTAATCGCTTATCCCACCGGTTTGTCCAATGTATATATGGACCCGCAAAGGGATCAAAGGAACACCGGAGGGCATAGACAACATGGGTTGATGTGCAGGGGAAAGAATAACATTACAAGTGGAAAATAGACATGAAAAAACGTTTGAAAAGCTGTTTTAAGTGACGCCGGTCAAGTACAAAAACTATTCTTTTCTCTGTGAAAAACAAATGTTTTTTCATTGTGTAGTATACACATAACACACACACACATACATATATATATATATGTGTGTGGGGGGGGGGGGCATATATAGATATATTTATATACAAATATGGTGGCTCCCAACTCGTTTTCGAGTACGGTCACTACTTTATATCCATGTAGGAGAACCCTTACCGATGCGCTAAACGAGTGTGACTTTTTAGTCCAGCCAGCGACTTGAAAACTCTGGTACAAACACTACACTTGTGACAATTATTGACACATAGTGCTGGGCCCATGGTACCATGTGACGACAAGTGCAGAGAGATCTCCAGATATAAAGGAATGCCTGTGCCATGAAGGTTTTATAGTGAGCAAAGGCACTGCACAAAGCCAGTCCCGCTCTCTTAACCAAGATGATATTTACCAAAACGAAGAACAAGTCAACATCATTGGATACCATCAGAGTTGCAGGTGTTATATCAGAGTTTTCCTTCTCCTAGAATTCTGCCTTGACAAAGGCTAAGGGGTCATCTCTCCCAGTGATTTTGGATGGCCATTGACTCTTAAGAGCTCCTTTGCCCTTTCACAGGTTTTGTTTTTAGTCCTGCAGGATGTCCAAAGTCACCCTCCTCACCAAGTCGCCAACGACCCGACCATGAGACAGGTTGTACTGGCATACATGTTACCAGTAGCACCAACTGGTGACCTGACATAATATTCATACATATTCATACATATATGTATGTATATATGTTTGTATACATGTATGTATATATGTATCTACATATATGTATGTATATATGTTTGTATTACGTATATATATATATATATAGAGAGAGAGATAGATAGATATATATATATAGATGTGTATGTATATATATACATATATATATATATATATATATATATATATATATATATATATATATACATACACATGTATATATATCTATATATATATATACATACATACGTACGTACAAACATATATACATACATGCATACATACATACATACATACATACATACATACATACATGCATAAATACATACATGCATCCATACATACATATATACATATATACATACATACATACGTACGTACATATATATATGTATATATATATGTATATGAATATATGTGAATATATATGTATATATATATATATATATGTACATATATATATATATATATATATATACGTATATATATGTAGATACATATATATATATGTGTATATATATACAATGGTGCTGTGTGGTTACTAATAAATATTATTTAGAAAACGTAAGAGAAACACAAACATAAACATAAGAACAATTCCCGCTCATCAGCTGTCTTCCGTTGATCGCCGATATTTCGAACGCATTAAAGACAGTACAACTGCCCACAGTGCGTTGATAACAAAGAGGAGTAGTTATCCGGGGAAAAAACAACAAAAAAATCACAGACGATAACGAAGAGAACGACAAAATATACAATATACATATATATATATATGCGCATATATTCATACATATATATATATATATATATATATATATATATATATATATATATATATATGTGTGCGTACGTGTGTATGTGTATGTGTATGTATGTATGTATGTATGTATGTATGTATGTATGTATGTATGTATGTATGTATGTATGTATGTATGTATGTATGTATGTGTGTGTGTATGTATGTATGTATGCACAACACTACGTATTGTTTATTTAATGTAGATAGTTTATAAATGTTAAATCCCGCTGTGAAAAATAGAACAAATACAAACACACTTATTCTTTGCGTGCACTGAAAAGCTGACGATACTGCTTTCACGTGTTTCAGACCTAATTGGCTGTTTACCAGAAGTTAATTACTCTTATCTTTCCGCCTACGAAGAGAACGTATAGCAAACAGCTGTTTATGTCCAACATAAACCAGAACCTTTATTACAGAGCTGCAATATATTTGAGAGAGTACGGGCGTCCAAATGTTTTTCATGCGTGATCAGCACTAATCAACGTGTTCTTTTTTTAAGAAGGAACGCTGTAATTTGAGGTTATTTTCACTGCCATTTCTAGTAATTAATAGGGCTTGAGACTCATTGATTGTCATCTCATATCGTCGCTTAACAAAAGACCATTCTACATACACACCCACTATTATGATTATAGAATATCTGTGGAAATACCTTTAGCTAGGTCTGCTTGATCAGAACTAGCCTGGAATTACACAATATTTTTTATATAAGATGGTTCCTGTTTAACTTCAGGTCAACCTGACTCAGTGTACATAGGCATTACCTTCTTATCTATTGAATGCTGCATCATATAATATAAGGAAAATGTTGCTGCTATTACTAAAAGTTTGAGTGACTACAAATAACTTTCTTCGTTAACTCTGTAATGTGAAAATACTTACAAAATCCTCTAGCTCCTTAAATAAAAGTCCTGAGATAATTTTTAAAATGCTTACATGTAAAACAATCTCTAACTGAAAAATACTATCAAAACGCGAAAATGTGAAAACTACGTTACTACAGAACTGGATTCACGATAACTACCTTCAGCCACGATATTCTAACATAGACTATAGCCATCATTTTAAATATCTACTCTACTCAAATACTAAGTTCAAATTTATTTTTAATAGTTTAACTGCAAAGACATATATATATACACTACTAACTACAAGCATACACATACACAGATATATATATATATATATATATATATATATATATATATATATATATATATGTAATAAAATATAGAGAAAAATACTGCAGGTAGCACATGGATAACATGTAATAAAATGAGTCCCTCATCAGTGATTTGCCGACGATCATAGATATTTCATTGCATTAAAAAAAATATATATATAACGGAGATGAATTAGTTTTGCGAAGTTTTTGATATGAAATCGTGTGTCGAATATTGTTCGACAAATATTGTTATACTTGGGGAGGGTTGTATTTGTGTAAACAGACTAAATAAAGATGGTGTAGAAAATACAATGCAATGGGAGGAAACAATAGCACCACTGACGATGTTGCAGATGTGCAACGAAAGAACTTTGATAAACTATATATATGTGTTTGTGTCTATATTGTATCTGTATTATTTTTGACCGTTGGTCAGTCAATGGCAACATTGAGGACCGAATAAATTAGATTACCGATATAAAAGACACAGAAGCGAAAAACGAAAACCAACCAAACAGTGAGTGTGTTCTGTTATTAATTCTGGCACAAATATGACCCTCCCCAAGTATAACAATATATATATATATATATATATGAATTATAAGAATCAAAGAACTGTTCAAAACATTTTTATGCTTACAACTGTTTCCTCCAAACCGAGGTTTGGATTCTTCGGAGCAATTTATTATTGAATGAACACTTATATGACCTCCTTTTCACCCAAGAGACATACAGATACATATGCAAATATTGTGGGTCAACATTCATTACAGCATTTAGTGTGGCAGTACACATTTAGAGATAACATTCATATTAAAAGATACAATCAAAAATACAGGTTAAAATACAACATGAAATTAAGCGGTTATAGAGTGCAATGGTTATATGTGTGGCAAGCACGTGCGTCTTGTTTATATAGTGTGGCAGAGAGTTGCGTGTAATAGAAGCACTTAAGCAGGTAATCAAGAGTGTTAAGGGGGTTGATCTGGTAATGAATTCTTTATATGATTGTTATAGCCTGTGTGTGGAGAAATAATATAAGTATTAAAAATAATGTAAGCATTAATAATATTGGGAATGCGTAGCGAAGCGATGATATGGATTTCATGCACTGCGACATTTTCATAGTCTCTGCTCTGTAAATCATCTGATTACATTGAGCTAATTAACTTACTGGTAATAAGGTAGTAATATATTACTGCCTACCACTATTTAGGGTTTATAAAAATATATATAACTACAAAAGGTTTTTGTATTTGCATAACCATAAATAGTATAATTAATACTATATATATATATATATATATATATATATATATATATATATATATATATATATATAGAGAGAGAGAGAGAGAGAGAGAGAGAGAGAGAGAGAGAGAGAGAGAGAGAGAGAGAGAGAGAGAGAGAAAGAGAGAGAGGGGGGGTTAATGTAGCAATCGGTTTCCGTTAGTTGAATTTGTGTAACTTGAAATTGAAGACTGTGTCAACATAAGTGGATTTTGACTCAACATATGAATCGCTTTTCACAGTTTTTCAGTGGTGTTCAACTGCAGATACAATGAATGGTAATTCTTGGGGTATTTATATAGAAATTAATAGATTACATGAATACACCAATTTCACAATTGAAGGATCAACATGTGTTTCGTTAATATGTAAGTGATTACATCTATAATCTAATCTGATTAGTCTCATTTGCCTACGAAATTCACATACATATATGTATACAACTATGCCGAAGCTAAATTTTAATTCTACATTTAAGTTGAACCAACCTATACACCTTCATATGCAAATGAGGCTAATCAGCTCACCTATACAGGCGAAAAAAATTATATATTTTTGCATGTTTCAAATTCCAGCAGTAAGCAAGGGGAAGCACTGTCCTGATGAGGGTCATGAGCTCGAAATGTATAGACAGTTATCCTCTACTGTTTCTGCTGGAGTCTGATAGATGGAGCTGGCCGTCAGCCATTCAATTAATAGCTGGATTTTCAAGATGTTTATTAATTAAAAATCACGTATATCTTTAGATATACGAAATTCACATATATATATGTATATATATATATATATATACTATTATGCCTGCGTATTCACGGATGACTTTGCGAATATGCAGGAGAAACTCCAGTGCAAGAATACTCAAACTTAGTCATAATCGCTACTATGATATTAAGTAGTAATTCTCGCGATCATCAATATTAATCCTATATGGGAATGTGCGTGTGTATGTGTGTCTGTGCGCGTGTATGTGAATGAGTGTGTGTGTGTGTGTGTGTGTGTGTGTGTGTGTGTGTGTGTGTGTGTAGTATATTTGGCAGTATCGGTAGAGGGTCGGACGCCATGCTTTGCAGTAAAGAGTTACGGCCCTTTATGGTCTGAGTTCAAATTCTGCCAAGGTTAACTTTGCCTTTCATCCTCCTTACGGGGTCGTTAAAATAAAGTACCAGTAATGCACTGGGATAATTGCTGGCCTTGTGCCAAAAGCAGAAACAATTATAGGATGACAGTAAAGTGTAGAAGTGTCAGGGATGCAGATGTTTCAACTTCTACATGTCTTAACATGATACAATGCTCCTGTATTGCCGGGAAATTGGTAGAATCTGTAAAGCGTCGGACAAAATACCTTGTGGTATTTCCATACTACCATTTACTTCCCGAGCTCCTGTATTTCTGACAGCTCAGCTGTTTTCCAGATCACGTGAAATTTATTTCACTGCACGGCTATGTAGAAGTTATATACATGTGTGTGGTGTGTGTGAGAGAAAGAAAGGATGTATGTATATATATATATATGTATGTGTGTGTGTCTGTGTTTTTCTCTGTGTATGTTGGGAGAGAGAGTGGGGAGATGGAGAGAGAGAGGGAGAGAGATCGAGAGGGAGAGAGAGAGCGAGAGAGTAATAACAATAGTTCTTTTCCACTATAAATTATTAAGAAATAATAGATTTTCATTTCTAGAAATGTTTGTACTCATTTATGCATGTATCTTTTTATTCTTGAGTATGTATGCTAACATTTATACATGTATATATATACATGTATACATATATGTATATATGTGTATGTAAGTATTATGTGTGTATGTATATATATATATATATATATATGAATCTCCGTGTGTGTGAGATATATTTATATTTATAAATATATTACATATATCGTATAAATATAAAATCATATATATATATGTGTGTATATGTGTGTGTGTATGCGTCTGTGTAATGCTGCATTCATATATATATATGTATATATGTATTTATATATATATCTATATATATAAATTTATAATATATAAATTTATATATATATATATATATATATATATATATATATATATATGATTGATAGCTAACTAGCCTACTTGAGGCATAGAGAAATAGATAGATAGATAGATATATAGATAGATAGATAGATAGATAGATAGATAGATAGATAGATAGATAGATAGATAGATAGATAGATAGATAGATAGATAGATAGATTTCTTTATTAGCCACAGGGGCACAAAAGAAGGGGACAAATACAAAGGGGGAAGTTTACATACAATAAAAACGTGTAAAATGTTATCACAGATGGAATTTAAAAGTTAGTCGATTTTCCCCAATAGAGGGAGACAGTTTATATGGGTAACACATACCCCCGAAAAAAAATGTGCAACCCTCATCTCCAGGAGTACGAAGAGCTTGTACTCCTTTCCTCTCCTCCTCCTTTTCCTCAACCTACAGGCTGATATAGAGAGAAGGCCCATTCACTCGGGCCATTCTCGCCACTTTCACCCACCTTTCATAGATAGATAGATAGCTAGATAGATAGATAGATCGATAGATAGATAGAGACAGAGAGAGATGATAGATAGATAGATAGATAGATAGATAGATAGATAGATAGATAGATAGATATATAGATAGATAGATAGATAGATAGATAGAGACAGAGAGAGATGATAGAGAGAGAGAGACATTAAATAAAGTGGTCTTTGTGCATAAACAGAGATGGAGATATTGATTATATGAAAGAAAGAAAGAAAGAAAGAAAGAAAGAAAGAAAGAAAGAAAGAAAGAAAGAAAGAAAGAAAGAAAGAATGAATGAAAGAAGGAAAGGAAACAAATGTGATAAATAGATATGTGTACACGTAAATCTGTACAGAAATTTTAAGTGTGTATATATATAAATATATATATATATATATGTATGTGTGTGTGTGTGTGCGTGTGTGTGTATGTATGTATGTATATATATATAAATATATATATATATATATATATATATATATATATATATATATATATATATATATATATATATATATATATATATATATATATATATATATATATATATATATATAAATACATTTATATATATATATATATATATATATAGCGTTTATGATGTTTATGTGCATGAAAGTATGTATGAATATATTGGACATTCTATTGTAAGGAATCAGCCTTGCATGAAATTAATCCGATAAGAAAATGTCTTCCGATCAATAGAAGTTTGTTGTGCTGGGTGAAAAGTTTGAGAATGGACACAAATGTATATGGTGTGAGTCGAGTGACTGGTAACAACAGAACAAAACTACATGTTGATGACTAAATATAGTCTTCTGGGAGAAACTGTTGTTTCGAAAAGAAGGAGTCTCTCCATGGTCTTGCCTGCTAGTAATAGCAGCTAACTGTTTCTCATACCATACTCTATTGGCACATGCAGGGTTGTCAGGTTTATGGAGTTTGCTTCGCAACCATGTGATTTCGAGTTTACTCTCAATCTGTGGCACCTTCAGCAAGTCTCTTCTACTATAGCCACTTTTGGTAGACAGAAATATTAGTAGAATTTTCCGGAAACTTCTTTTTTTTGACAGCTGTAAAAAACAACACACACACACATACATTCAAGCACACATACACACACAACACATAACCCATTACAATCAGCTGTATTTTTGGTTTCATTTATATTGCTACTGCATCTCTAGCCAGAACAAATTCTATAATAATCCTAAACTTTTGATTCAAGTAAGCCAAAGATTTGTAGAAACCCCCACTCTTACACACACACACACACACACACACTCTCTCTCTCTCTCTCTCTCACACGCACACACAGACACGTGCACGCACGCACACGCACACACAGAGTCATCACATACCCCTTACTGTTATATGTATTTTCATTTGAATAGAACAAACGTCTAGAATGACTTTTCTATTAAATCAACTAAAACCTGATCTTTTGAACTCTACTATCACTCCAACTACACAAAAATATACATAAAGAACCACTTTATTGACTGAATTTGAATTCTAATTAAGAAAGAATGAACTCCCGATATGTAAACATAGAAGTGTTTTATATTACTTAATATACATGGCAACTAAGCATATGTTTCCATTGGTACTCAGTATGTCATGATGGTATCCAATTAATCGTAGCAGATTTATCTAGCATGCACCATCAACCTTAAGCCTGAGGTCCTGTTTATTTCCGTTGAATAACTTTGAGTAACAATTAATGTATATTAAAATAAAGGGTTATATAGTTTTAACTATATATCTTTATATATATGCAAAAAGTTCAGTAACTCTGAAGAAAACTGGTGAGAGAACCAAAGTCAGTACTCAATGCAAATCAGAGTGTATACAATAAGAATAAAGTGGAGGTGTTACATAGGAGATGTGTTGCTCAATCCTGGTTACAAATAACAACACAATCGGTACAGGAAGGGATATATTAGGTTAACGATGGTCTTAACATTTCGGACGCTAGTCCTTCATCAGAAGAAAGAATGAGAAATAAGATATATTGAGGGGACGGGCGGGATGGAATTGGAAAAAATGTCTTTAGATAAAAATAACAGGTCCATTCATGTTGAAATCTCTTGCAAAACTCTTGGTGCTGGCGTTTTGTGTATGATTTATTTTTTAGAAAAATGGATTCTGGAGCGCGTCTACCTGAAATGGAAAAAAAAAACGTTTTGTAAAAAGAGCTATACTTGAGCACGTGCGTAAGCATGTGTTTATGTGTGTGTGTGTGTGTGTGTGTGTGTGTGTGTGTGTGTGTGTGTGTGTGTTATTATACGTCCGTACGAAACTAAGAAGAAATGTGTGTGTATATGTGAGTAAAAGAGTGTGTGTGCATGTAAGTACGAAGCTATGAACATAAGTATGTTAATATAGGGGGTATGTATGTGTGTATACAGAGCAGTGAAGAGAAAAGTGGAGTGAGCATATATAGTCGGCATGTATTAGTTGTAAGAGAAGCTGCTAATGATCAAGAGAAAGCGATAGGAATCTAAGAGTGTGATAACGGACGGGGTATTTGAGAAATTGGGGAGGTGAGTTGAGTCCAAGAGGGGAATAGGACCCAAAGCGGTGAATCAGACTTTTTTCAGTCCTGGTGCGCGAGGCCTGTGATCCATGGTGTAAAAGGACACCCAGGGAAGAATGACCAGGAGAACAGAAATGACGTGCGACAGGAGTATCCAAACCGAGTCGTATGTCCCTCAAATGTTCGGCAAAACGGTCCACCATACGGCGTCCCGTTTGTCCGATATATAAAGACCCGCAAAGGGAACACCGGAGGGCATAGACAACGTGGGTGGATGTGCAGGTGAAGGAATAGCGGATACCGAAGGACCCGTTAGGGCCTGTAAGAGTGGTGAACGGTGGAAATAAAGGGACAAGTGTTGCAGCGGGAACGGGAACAAGGATAAGAGCCGGGTGGAGTCGTGGGAGAGGACGAAAAGGAACTGCGAACCAGGAGGTCACGGAGGTTGCGGGCGCGCTTAAAAGCAGTAATGGGTGGGTTTGGAATAAAGCGAGAAGTGACGGGGTCGGAAGAGAGGATACGGAAGGAGCGGAGGATATATCACCGGAGTGGTAGAGTGATGGGGTGGCAGGTGAGAGGGAAAGGAACACGGGTGAGGTGAGAGGGCTGTGGTGCGGTCTGTTTCACGGGCGCGGGTCAGAGCAGCTTGGATCAGGGTGGGGGGATATCCATGCTGGATGAAGCAGGAAGCCATGCGAAGGGAATGGGTTTCGAAATCGTCGTCCTGGCTACAGAGTCGACGAAGACGGAGGAATTGGGAATAGGGTATAGAGTGTTTGGTGTGGGTTGGATGGGAGGGGGGGTGAAGTCTAGGTAAAATTGGGAGTCTGTTGGTTTAATGAAGATTGAAGTAGAGAGGGTGTGGTGAGAGTGATTAATAGATAGAGAGATATCTAGAAAAGCGACAGAGAGAGAGGGGGAGAAAGAGACAGGCGTGAGAGATTATTGGCTTTCTCTCTCTCTCGATATATATACATATATATAAGAGTTTTTAATGTATTTCCTCTGTGCGTATATGTGTTTACGCTTGCACCGCTTACCAATCGGTACTGTGTGTTTATGGTTTGTAAAGCATCTATTCCATAATGCAACCTTGATAACATATATGCCAGCCTTTAAGCAATAGCGAATACATGTCGATAAAATCGGCTAAACCTTTGGAGGCAGCGCCCAGCGTGGTTGCAGTTAAATGACTGACACCAGTAAAATAATACAAAAATATAGATAGAATATCGTCCTAAATGTGTGATGAGTCATTGGACAATATTGATCTTAATCTATCCATTCATTGACCCTTAACTCATGATGGTATCACCAGGGTACCATCGCTACATCTTGTACGTGTACGTGTCCATTGAAGTATAAATTCTTCTTTTCTTCCTTCTAATTGTGTTTTGTTGTACTTTTTAGGATTCTGTTCGCAAATTGTTTCATAGAAGCTTTGAATATTTCTATGGGTGTTTTATTCAACTCACGAAAGCGATTATTTTGTTGTATATTTTGTTTTCTTTTTATCTTCAGGTCAAACCTGATCAGACAGGCATATGATTAAAGGTATTCTGACCGTGACAACCTCGTCATTTCTTAAATGTATGTAGGACTCCATTATCAATATGAAGTGGTATGATATGGTTTGAAAAAAAATCAACTGCTAATTCGTGCATGACAAGTGACCATGTAGATAAACCCTCATTGCCTCCATTATTTTGGTGAATTGGCAGTATCGGTAGAGGGTCGGACACCATGCTTTGACGCACAGAGTTACGGCCCTTGTCATTCTGAGTTCAAATCCCGCCGAGGTTAACTTTGCCTTTCATCCTTACGGGGTCGATAAAATAAAGTACCAGTAATACACTGGTTAATTTCTGGCCTTGTGCCAATAGTAGAAACAATTATTTTATTTAGTTTTAGTGGTGAAATGGATACCAGGAGAAAACTAGAAATCATTATCAACCTTTATGTTCAACACACAGACACGCGCGCAGACACACACTCACATACACACACACACACACACACACATACATATATTTGTGTGTATATATATATATATATATATATATATATATATATATATATATATGCATTTTATAAAGGCTAAATAGTGAGTCTTGTTACGCTGGTATTGAATACCCGTTTCTCTCGGCCGTCAATAACATACGGGTGGCTCTTTTCCTTATTTGAAGCGTTAAACTAACATATTTCTGTATTGCACTGTGTCTTTTGCTTTGATATTTCTGTTTACCCTTTACATATCTTCCTGCTAGTTCAAGCGTTAACATAACATGTTCCTTTTATACACTGTACCGATTGTGTTGTTATTCTGTTTACCTTTTACATACATATATATAAAAAATCATGAGCTTAGACGCCACTAATACACACAATCACACACTTATATAATAGGTTTATATATATATATATATATATAATATTATATGTGTGTGAGTGTGTGTGTATTAGTGGCGTCTGTAGCTCATGATTTTTTTAACAAAATGTATTAAACGTACAAGATATCTTTTTACATGGTGTTCAATGCATTTCTATATTAAAATCATTTGAATGGCTTCCCTATAGCAGAATAAACAGTGTTTACATGGAACAAATACTGCACTGGTATATTTAAGATTGAAAATATATACATT
Organism: Eledone cirrhosa; assembly: GCA_964016885.1. Taxonomy (NCBI): domain Eukaryota; kingdom Metazoa; phylum Mollusca; class Cephalopoda; order Octopoda; family Eledonidae; genus Eledone; species Eledone cirrhosa. Next base: position 164,014,678 of record OZ024740.1, on the reverse strand, counting down.
TTTTATGAGAAATAAACGCTTACTCCATCAGTATCTCTAAATACACTTTTCTGCTTTCTTCACAAAAACTTGTTATATTGAACATACCCAATCAATCTGTTTATCTGTTTATGTCTTATGATTTAAAACGAGCGCGTGCCTACTTTTGTTTTCAGTAGAGTAGTTCGGGCTGGTTTAATATTTTTCTGCTCAAAGGATTTTTTCTTTTAGATCTAACTGTATCCTTTTCCATGATGGATACATTTATATTTTCTTTATCACCACTCTAGATGTTATCGTAATAATTAGTCACTGGTGAAAGATTTAGAAAAAAGGGCTATATGTGCATTGCTGAATGTGTGGATGAAAGTGATATAGTTACTGCTATATGTTTTAATAATTGTTTCTACTTTTGGCAAAAGGCCAGCAATTATTACAGTGTATTACTGGTACTTTATTTTATCGACCCCGTAAGGATGAAAGGCAAAGTTAACCTCGGCGCGATTTGATCTCAGATCGTAAAGGCCCGTAACTCCATGCTGCTAAGCATGGCGTCCGACCCACTAACGATACTGGAAAAATCATGAACGATCAGACATAACACGGTGGTCCAATACCAAGCTTGAAAATATTTTCATTTTTGATCAAAACATTTTAGTAACGCGATACTTTCCCTCGGACAAAAATTATATAATTTAGACTTATTTCATTATATTTTGTTTATAAACATTTCCTTAATTAAGATTTTAATTAATGAAATCGTTAGAAATTTGTCAGCTCGAGTTACGCTATTAGATCAGGGCAAGTATTACAATGCAAGAATGAACATAGTGTTCTGAGACATTTCTAGAGTTCTTCATTGTTTGAAATAGACATGACAGCGGCAGTACACAAGCTGAACCCAAGTAGCATGAGTGCTGGAGTCGACATTAATGCATACACATATATACATACATACACATATACGTATATATGTATGTGCGTATGCATCATTACACATATTCCAAATTCCACTCCATATATATGCATACACAGGTCTACTATCTCTCCCGAAAAGCAACCAAGTCAACCTCATTGACACACACAGACACATAAATACACACATACATACATATATATATATATATTTATATATATATATATATATATATATATATATATATATATATATATATATATATATATATATATATATATATATCATAGATTGATAGATTGAGTGAGAAACTTAAAATAGTCTTTTACAATTAAATAGCTCAAGGAAGGGAATCTTTCCGAGCCGTGTAATATAATTGAATATATGAGAGAGATGAACACCGATACAAGTATACATGCGTTCCAATTGTAAATGACCAAGTTAGCTAGGTTGAAAAATACTAATTTAAAACAATCTGGTTTGCCTGTCTCGATTTAAAGTAATAAATCAATAAAAATAACAAACCTATATCGGGCAACACATGTATACTTGTATCGGTGTTCATCCCTCTCATATATATATATATATATATAACGAACGAAATGTGGTAAGGAACCAGGTGGACCATAACGCACCAAAGTACTCAATACTTGGGGTAGTAGAGTGGGTAATAGGAACCAGTAAGACCCCGACGGCTGAGCTCAAGCCGTTTCGACGGCTAATTCTGGACTATAATTAGCCGTCGAAACGGCTTGAGCTCAGCCGTCGGGGTCTTACTGGTTCCTATATATATATATATATATATATATATATATATTCATTAGTTAAGCAAAGCAAGACCTCAAATTTCACATAGAAGACGTTAGTTAAAGCATAGTTGCAGTTTAATGTAAGGAATAATAATGTCCGTTTACAATTGTTTCGCTACTTCATATTGTTTCTGGATCAATTGATTATTAGATCGTTATTGATCTGATTCAGAGGAAGATAAGTAACTTAAGTAATGTTATGGAGCAGCTCTTCAGAACTATAGATGAGATAATGAAAATATTTATAAAGATAAGATGGAATAAGACATATAATATAAAGTAAAATAAGATGGTTACGTGACTGTACGATTACAGAGATTGGCATTTCACGAAAAGAGTCCTGGATAGCTCAAATGTCTGCTATAAACAAGCATTACGCTTCTGTCGAGGCTGTATTAAGCAAGATCTGCGTATGCGTAACAAGATGGCTTCTTTTACGAAATTTATCTTATTAATTAGAGACGGGTTTCAAGGGAGGTAACTCCTTGAAAAGTTAAATTCATAAGGAATTTATAATTACGATAGTGCAAAAGACCTTAAATGTATGATAATGTAAGGGAGGTAACTTATAATTGTCTAAGTATAGGGCTAAATATTTAACATTCTAGCTATATGTAATGGCGAGATTTGATGACTATGTTGGGTCGAATATTCTGTTGGCGCAGGAATTTGCCCTACGATGGTGACAGTTAATAGTTATCTCGTTTCTATCATTAATAGGTGTTGGTCGTGACAGTGTTATGTGATAGGCCTCGGTAAGACAGAGATCACAACAGTTTCTTCGTCCATTGAATGCTGGGATCTAGCCAAGATATCCCAGGTTAGTGAGTGTTCAATGTTGGTTAATTTAAGGTTTTTAATGAGCCTAGCTAGAGATGTTGAGCATCTATTGCTAGGGTCGCGGAAGGAAAATGAGTGCGCATTATAGCGTACCTTAAAAGGGTTAGAGGTAGAGCCAATATAGGAGCTAGTATGTGATGCTAACTGTGCACCTATATACTATATTGGGCGTAAGGCATTGTCCGTTAAGTGGGCATGCATTAGGGTAACGGCAGTAGCAATTACTGTTGCTATTAGCAAGAGTAGGGTTGTTTAAACTATGCGGCTGGTGTGTACTAATAGAATTGGAGGGGGTGATATGCTACTAGAATAAGTATTGGTATAGTTGCGTGGTGTATTTATGGGGGGGTGTACCGCGGTGTTTTAGTTTATGATGGTTACTGAATGCGATGTGGCTAGCTAGGTTCGGTGTCGTGGAGAAGGAGATTTTAATATTGTTTTTATTAAAGAGTTTTTAGTATCTATGGTTGGGGGGGAAATGTTTAGATAGGATAGAGAAGAAGCGTTTAGGGATATTAGTGGCTAAATTAGATGAGAATGGGGGGTTAAACCAGGTGATTTTTCTCGGCCTATTACTTCTAGGGGTTCTAGTAGAGTTGGCGAGGGCCTTCATAGGGTTATTATTACCGAGGCGTTTGCTATTGGTCATCCCATTGTTCATTCCTATTCTAGGGTTGATTCTGAGTCTGCTACTAGGAGTGGGAAGTTGGCCTCTGCCACCATTACGGTTCCCTGTATAGGTGTTGTTAAGGCTAAAGTAACGGCGTATCTGGCTACATGCTATTGTGTTTCTAGTTCTAGTGTTAAATTTATTATAGTTGTGGCGAAGTTCTGCGTTATGGCCTTTAGGTATGTAGTAGATAGACTGTTCATAACCAGATTCAGAAAAGGCCTTATTATAATATGCCGCGTGGTTCATAAATATCTCCTCATTTGCGGATAGCATGGAGATCCTATAAGAGATAGATTTAATAACTGCTCTGATGACCGCCGGTGGGTGGTTAGAGTGCGGGCTAATATATGTAAGTATATCACCTGGTTTATGATAAGGGTAATATAAATTGTTATTAAGATCTAGAGTAACGTCCAGGAAATTTACTACCTGATGGTTCGGTTCGATGGTGATAGAGAGACCGTTATTTTTAAAAAATCTATGTAATTGTTTTTTGAGCAAGTCAATGCCTCGATTAGAGCAATTGTGGACTGCAAATAGGGCGTCGTCCCTATATATTCCACCTTGCAAGGGTTGGATCTCAGCTCTGATGTTATGTAAGAGGTAGATTTCAACTAAATCGGTGACTTGCGCAGAGTCGCTTGAGCCCATTGTGATGTCGAAGTTGTCTGTTCTGTCCTTTCTAGTCCAGAATGAGCCGTTGAACTCAATGATGGTCTCCCTAGTCATAAGTATGATGGCAATCTCCTTATTAGTTATGTCAGAGTTAGTGCTAGCTAGGGTTAATGCTTTGTTAAGCAGTGTCGGGGTTATTGAAGCGTAGTAACTGTCAATGTCAAATTAAAGAAACCTCATCGAGTCCTTGGACCTTAGATCTGAAAACCATCTAATGACTTGGCCGGTGTTAGACCACATCTTGTAGGTGATACCATCTCGCAACCCAGGTATGATCCTATCGAGAATGTTCTTGCTGATACGACCCAAGTCAGATGTGGTTGGACTTATAAGCCTAATAGATGGGTTCTCAATAAAGATTGGCTTGTGATCTTTGAGCGAGAACCTAGGAGTTGTGGATACATAAGGGTGGGTAAATTTATCCAGATGCAAGTACTTAACCAGAGCCTGGGCTTTTCGGTTAAGTAAGTTTACACTGGAGGGTATAGTTTTTTTATAGTTCTTATTAAGCTCCTTAAGAAGGAAAGAGTTGTAAGTTTCAGGAGGCATGGTATATAAATTTTTAGTTTTATCAGACATAACATGTATGAGGTGGCTATTTTTAAAGTTTTTGATTGCTGTTGCTAATTTTGTGAGGAAATTATTCTTATTAACTGTCACCATCGTAGGGCAAATTCCTGCGCCAACAGAATATTCGACCCAACATAGTCATCAAATCTCGCCATTGCATATAACTAGCATGTTAAATATTTAGCCCTATACTTAGACAATTATAAGTTACCTCCCTTACATTATCATACATTTAAGGTCTTTTGCACTATCGAAATTATAAATTCCTTATGAATTTAACTTTTCAAGGAGTTACCTCCCTTGAAACCCGTCTCTAATTAATAAGATAAATTTCGTAAAAGTAGCCATCTTGTTACGCATACGCAGATCTTGCTTAATAGAGACTCGACAGAAGCGTAATGCTTGTTTATAGCAGACATTTGAGCTATCCAGGACTCCTTTTGTGAAATACCAATCTCTGTAATCGTACAGTCACGTAAACATCTTACTTTACTTTATTTTATCTGTCTTATTCCATCTTATCTTTATAAATATTTTCATTATCTCATCTATAGTTCTGAAGTGCTGCTCCATAACATTACTTAAGTTACTTATCTTCCTCTGAATCAGATCAATAACGATCTAATAATCAATTGATCCAGAAACATTATATGAAGTAGCGAAATAATTGTAAATGGACATTGAATTGGCAGTATCGGTAGAGGGTCGGACGCCATGCTTTGACGCATAGAGTTACGGCCCTTGCCATTCTGAGTTCAAATCCCGCCGAGGTTAACTTTGCCTTTCATCCTTACGGGGTCGATAAAATAAAGTACCAGTAATACACTGGGAAATTGCTGGCCTTGTGCCAAAAGTAGAAACAATTATTAGCCATACTTTACAGCATAGTTACGTCCCTTTACGGACTGAGTTCAAATCCCGCCGAGGTTAACTTTGCCTTTCATCATTTCAGGGTCGATAAAATAAAGAACCAGTGATGTACTGAGATAATTGCTGGCCTGGTGCCAAAAGTAGAAACAATTTTTCCTTACGTTAAACTACAATTACACTATTTATTCCTTACATTAAACTGCAACTATGCTTTAACTAACATCTTCCATGTGAATTTTGTGGTCTTGCTTTGCTTAACTAATGAATATTTCCAGTTATGTGCACCTAATCTCTGCATGGACCCAGTTCTCTAGTTGCCTCCCAGTGCATATTGCACATCGAGCACAAGGCTTTACGCTTTTGGCTTCTAACACCTTCACCAATCTCTCTTCTCCTCTCCTACCTCCATCTCTCTCTTTAAGATTGGTTTACTCTCGAACTGTGTATATATATATATAACAAAGGAATTGTGGTAAGGAACCAGATGCACCATAACGCACCAGAGTACTCAATACTTAGGGTAGTAGAGTGGGAAATAGGAAAAAGTATGACCCCGACGGCAGAGCTCAAACCATTTCCACGGCTATTTCAGTCCAGAAATAGCCGTCGAAACGGCTT
>OZ024740.1:164001228-164003728 GCA_964016885.1 Eledone cirrhosa | reverse complement strand
TCTTTATTTCTCTCTTATTTAGAAGTGCTATTATCTTATATATTGATAGGAAATGTTTTTATAACTTTGAGAAGATCATCATTCTTATGATATTATCCTCATTATCCTCATTATCCTCCTTAGCATCACCACTATAATTCCAATCATTTTGAAAGCACCCGCACATGAAAGCAACATTGTATTTTAGATGACAATGTGGATTCAACAAAACTCTCAAATATAAAATAGTGAAATTGCTCCGATGGTAACATAACCGGAATTTGAGGATAAAAGAGAAAGGAGGGAGCAAAACATGACAGCTGAAAATTGCGTAGATATATGTTTACGTATGAAAACATGATTACTCATCCAAATGAAAACTTTGTTCAATCGTTCTTTAAGAGTTTCATGACGTTGTGTATAGAGATATATATTTTTTGAATGGCCGACGAGCTCCTATGGTTTCTATTTTAGTTTAAACATAATGTCAAGGAGCTTTATTTTTGTAAGGTTCGATTCAGCTGTCGCCATTTTAATGTTACTACTCGTATTCTGAGGGCATCATCTGTAACCGTGCATATACTAATCGAAATCATAAACATAACATTTTTAGCAGGAACTCGTCTACTAGCTCACAGGTTCCATCTCAATCAAAGCTGCCCTTTGTGATATCAAAATTATTCGTACCACCTGTCTTAACTCTAAAAATATTATTGTTAAAAAAAGAGGGATCTTCTCACACGCATGACTATCTGAAGATCGCTATGTATGACGTTCATTTATATTTTCGTGAATTGAATAACTTTTAGAAGACAGGCATTATATATGGATTAATAAGAATCAATAATGTCGTATAGGATATTTCTGCATTTATGTTTCTTTTGGATACCATCGAACCACATGATATCTGTAACAGTGCTCTTCCACAAATTTAAATACGTAAACTATTTTATGTAGTTTTTGTTGTTTAATAAGGACAAAGTAAAGGTGAGGCATAGTTGGATGCAGCGCATTCCAAATGACAAGCAGAATCACAATCTAAAGATATTGTAATCAAACAAAGAGTAAACGAAGTCGACTTGCAATTCACAAAATATGAAGGTCAGTCTTCCCCTAATAGGTGCATGCTTAGAGAAAAGCTTTGTGCTGACAGAACCACTAATAACACATCAACTAACTACATTGAATTCACACTAATTCAAATAGCGCCTATCTCAGTATAATTTTTTAAAGGATGGAACGAAGTACTGTGGCATTCGTCTTACAGAAAACCTTTTTATCATTCGTTGGTCCAGATCTTTTTTTCTAATTCTATATTCATGTATCAATATAGACATAGATATTGTTACTGATGTCTGTGCATGAAGAGTAGCTTTTATATACAGTGGGTTTCTACATGAGTGAATGTATATGTGTATATATATATATATGTGTGTGTGTGAGTGTGTGTGTCTGTCTGTCTGTCTGTGTGTGTGAGTGTGTGTCTGTCTGTCTGTCTGTCTGTCTCTCTCTCTCTCTCTCTCTCTCTCTCTCTCTCTCTCTCTCTCTCTCTCTCTCTCTCTCTCTCTCTCTCTATGTGAGTGTGTGAGTGTGTGTAGTATGGCCGAATTAAGGAGTTCCCTTCACAATCATTAAGTCCCAAGTTCCAGACGACTGCTATGCATCTTAGGCAAATGTTATTTAACGTGGTCTCGAGTCTACCCATGCCTTGTGAATGAAATTGGGTAGAGGGAAACTGTTTGGAAGACCATCGGCTGGACTGTATTTGTGTTCCAAAGAGTCAGCTTTGTCACACTTATCTCCTAGAAAATTACGTTAACAGTACACGTGCCTATGGATTACTCAGCTAATTACACGTTAATTTCATGAGAAGAGGTTTCGGTTAACGGAACAACAGGAATACTCATCATTAAAACCGACAGAGGTCCATTTCGTATACATTTTCATTCGTATATATATATATATATATATGAAAAAATGGGGAGAAGAATACTGCATGGTTGCACATGGATAACATGTTATAAAATGAGTCCCTCATCAGTGATTTACCAACGGTCATAGGTATTGCATTAAAAATCATATACCTCACGTTGGCGCAATAATAACTAAAATAAGTTATTAGTGTGTGTGTGTGTGTGTATATATATATACACACACACACACATATATATATATATATATATATATAGGAACCAGTAAGACCCCGACAGCTGAGCTCAAGCCGTTTCGACGGCTAATTCTGGATCCAGAATTAGCCGTCGAAACGGCTTGAGCTCAGCTGTCGGGGTCTTACTGGTTCCTATTACCCACTCTACTACCTCAAGTATTGAGTACTTTGGTGCGTTATGGTCCACCTGGTTCCTTACCACATTTCCTTCGTTATATATATATATATATATATATATATATATATAGCTTTCACCGTATTTTTAACTAAAGGAATTTTAGCTTGATAACGGGGTTTAGAACCCTCAGATAAATGGAAAAAGATGAGTATTGACGTACATGTACGTCAATACTC
>OZ024740.1:163993728-163996228 GCA_964016885.1 Eledone cirrhosa | reverse complement strand
TGGATATATTTTTTTTTCTGAATAGGAAAGCCAGAGAATGTGAGAAGACATAAAGAAATCGGATTTACTATCAGAATACTGTGGAAATGGTGATGTTACCGTGTAGTGTTTGTGACTACATAATGAAATTGAGAGTCTCATCGGGTGGACAGTGGCATTCTACCGCAATCTCTATTTATGCTCGTACATTAAACAGCTTGTGTCGATTTGATCACTTTATTCTACGACTCACCGAGAAATGTTTTGAATTTGGTAAGAAATAACAAAAGTGTTCTTATTTGAAAGTATAATGCAAGGGTTGGAACTATTGAATCTTAGATTCTTTTAGCTACAGAAAAGGAATTCGAATGGGCTCCAATTTTCAAATTACTTTCATTTTGCACAGAGTTGGACCTGGTCATTACAAACACATTCTTTTATCTGAAGCCCGTGTATAAAACAACTTCGATGTACGCAAGTTCTAGGAACTGGCAGATGTCTAAATTCGTAATAGTGTGTCATCGTGATATGAAGAAAAGGTGGAACGTATATGTGTTAAGATGGACAAAATTCTCAATAGACATTAGTATAGCCAGAGCAAAGTTCTAGTTTACTGTCAGGCATAATAGGCATTAAGGGGGACATTAAGTGCCCGAAACTCATTGATGTATCAAAGGTCAAAATGAGACTGTTTTTGTCTCTATGGCGGACTATAACATGATCTTTTGGACCTCTGACAGTTTCGATGGTGAGTGTTCCAGTTGTTCGATCAAAGGAACAGTCTGCTCATGAAATTTATGTGCAAGTAACTGAGCATTCTCCAAACATAATTCTCAGGAAGATTCAACGTGGCACAAAGTGTAACAAAGTTAACCCATTGAAGTACAAGTCTGTCCGACAGATTTCCAAACAGTTTCCGTTTACCCAATTTCATTCACAAAGTCATGTGATCGGCAGATATTATCAGCAATGGAAACATAGTTTCCATAGTCAAAACCTTGTTTCTCTGGTCCGATCTCATGATCAGCCCCTTTCCTTGTACATATTATACCTCCCTGTATTTCTTTCCTCTCTTTCTCCACTCATATTTTATTTGTGTCTCTATATAATCATTCCTCTTTTGTTTCAACTTCTATTCAGTTGTTCCATTCATCATTCACCCCTCCCTTCACTTTATTTCCCCAACCACGTGTATCTAACTTCCATAGTTACTATTGTTGTTTAGGATACCCACTCATTAACTCTCTCTCTCTCTCTCTCTCTCTCTCTCTCTCTCTCTCTCTCTCTCTCTCTCTCTCTCTCTCAGTCCCTCTCCCTCCTTCTCGCTTTATCGGTGTACCGCTTTCTCTCTTTTTCTCTCTTTCACGTTTTCCTTGTGTGTGTCTCTCTCTCCCCCTCTCTATCTCTCTGCTGCACCTCTCCATTTATTCGTTGTCTCATGTTTCACCTTCCCTTCCTCTTTCTCACTCTATCTCTATCTCTTTCTCTCTCTCCTTCCCTCTATCTATCTATCTGTCTATCTGTCTTTCTCTCTCACTCCCTCTCTCTCTCATTATCTCTCCTTCTCACTATATATATATATATATATATATATATATATATATATATATATATATATATATGTATATATACATATATGAGTGTATGTGTGTGTGTGTGTATATGTGTGTGTGTGTGTGTGTGTGTGTATCAATCTTTCACAATATTTCTCTGTTTGTCTTATTTAGCTTTCCCTCGTAATCTGTATAGCTAACTTCGTTTACTTAATTATACATACACACATACATACATGCATACATACAAACATGCATACATGCATACATACATGCATACATAAATACATGCATACATACATACATACATACATATATACAAACATACATACTTACAAAAACATACATACTTACAAACATACATACCGAGCAATTGATGTTAGAACTCGAAAAATACTAAAAGACACCGGAAACTTCCACATCAACAGTGACATAGACCGCCTTTACTGGACATCAGGCCTAACATCAGTCCAGACAGCATTTGAATGTCGCATCATATCCCTCCGACAACATATACGAACCTCAAAGCGTAGGAGCCGGTCTATCTGCATGAAATAGATAAGATCATGAGAGTTGGGAAGGAACTCCTCGAGAGGTATTCCCTGTGTGATAATTAAAACCTCACACCCAGGGAAGTCGCTTAGCAGTATCGCAGTGAATCCATGGATGAAAAACTGCATGCTTATCAGCAAAAAATCGTGCATGGATATGTTGCCAGGAAGCTCCAGAGTGAGAGTAATATAGATAAAGAAAGTAGTCTATCTTGGACCAACAACCGCTATATTGGCTCCCACTTTGAAGGATACGCTTTTGCAATCCAAGAACAGGAGATTAACACGAAATACCTGATTCACAAAAGAGAGAGGGAGGCAGGCAAAACACCTAGATGTGATAACAAGTGCAGACTCTGCAAAATTAACATCGAAGATGTCACCCATACCATAAGCAGCTGTCCAAAGATGTCATCA
>OZ024740.1:163883728-163988728 GCA_964016885.1 Eledone cirrhosa | reverse complement strand
GCGATAGCTTACATTTATAATAATTTCAAACCCGCTCGCTGTTTCGAAAAATATTCTTACTTGATATATATATATATGATTGACTCTCCCGTCGATATCCGACGTATGAGTCTCCAACAAAAGTTAAATGTGAGAAAGTGAACTGATGTTGAACTACCCACACAAAGTTTTGTTTTAAGTGGTGAAGGTTTGTGTAGGGTCAACCGCACTTTTTGTAACTGGCGACACATATCTTCGGTGCAACTGTTTGCCACGAAAAATACGACAGCCCTCAGCTTTTTATGCCTCGGAGTTTAACCTGTTCTTATAACTTTAAAAATATATACATTTTTTTTATGTATATATATATAATGTGTGTGTGTGTATATATATATATATATATATATATATATATATATATATATATATATACACACACACACATTAGCTTTCTCCGATTATGTATTTATATATATATATATATGCTCAAAGACATGGAAATACTCGGTTTAGAGCCCAAGCGCACATGGTTGAACCAGATATGTTGAGGAGGGTCATTTTCAGAAACGTTCCGGTGGATATACTTTTCATTGGAGTGGAAGATTAGAAGGATGCAAGAGAGAGAGTCTGGTGTGCCATTTGCTTTTAAAATTACAATGGATTCCAGACTAGATGAGTTTCCCCGTGGCTTCTCTGATCCTACACTTTTTGCATTGAATTTCTAGTGGTATTTGAGGACTGCACACATGGAATGTATATCAAGTATCATTTGACGGGCAACATCAGACGGTTTGCTGTCAAAACAAACGTGTTCACCTCTTTAAAATGTGAATGTCTGTATGCAGATGATTGTGATCTTGTTGCTCACGCAAAGAAGCATATGCAGCACCTGGTGGATTCTTTTTCGGAGGCATGCAGTGCGTTGGGTTTGACAATCAGTCTGGTCAAGACAGTTGTAATGTACCAACCTGCTCTGAGCAAGGATTTCACCGAGCCTAGTATTTCTGTGTATGGCAAAACATTGAAGGTTGCGGTTAAATTTTTTAATTTATGTAGCTTATATTTCTTTCTGAATATGCTCCTATGATAAAGATTTATTCCACTTTGGTTCTGTTTTGTTTTGGTGAGCTTTCAAATGACGTTGGGTCCACCGGCCGAGGCACACTGTTTTCCATACTTTCGACAGGAAGAAATACCAAAGAGATAATAATCGGCAACATTTTGTACGTAGTATCTTTGGATTTATAAAATCAGCTTTACAGGGGAAAATCCGGCGACACTTATTGAACATTTTGAGTTATTTTGAGCATCAAAAAAATCCAATAAAGTAATATCATGCATACCATTACGTGTAGGAATAGTTTGGTTAATATATCTAATGTGTACTGCAATCAGTCCATGCGACAACTTATTAATATATTATTAAATTCGATACTAAACGAAGACATAACAGGGAGAAATGCAAGAACACGCATTTCGTTGAGCGGACAGTGTTTCGTTGAATAAGTTGAGTTCGCTCAACGAAACACATGTTGCGTTTCTCCCTATTGTCTTCGTTGTTGTATCGATGTTAATAATAATAATAATAATAATAATATATATATATATTTATTTGTTTATTTATATATATATATATATATATATATATATATATATATATATATATATATATATATATATATATATATATATATATATATATATATATATATATATACACACAGAGAGAGAGAGAGAGAAAAATCGATAGATATCACTCGCTTATTCTCTGCTGGTATAGCATCCTACTGTATGAATATATACCCCTTCGTGTGTAAATATGCATATATCATAAATATTAAAAATATATGTGTGTGTATATGTATGTGTGTGCTGTGTGCGTTTATATGTTTGTGCGCATTATGACAGAAGCATGCTGGCTTCTGCCTCAATATATATAGATTTGCATTTAAACTTCAACCAGTATAGGCATATACATTTGCATTTACATATATTTATATACAGATATACATGCATAGATACGTTTCTATGAAATATGTAATTCTGTCCAACGCTTTACTGCCCTTGAAGCATAGATATATTGAAACCACCCAAGCGCTACCAGAATTCCTGGCATGTGTAGAATACAACGTATTTTGTAGGGCGCGTATATCGATCTAATCGAACCTAGATTTTTATTTTTACTTTATTTACCAACTTATAAAAAGGAAAAGCCAAGTACTTCACGAAGAGATGTGCACTTAGAACATGGGAGCATGTAAAAACATAAAATATCGATTTTGCCTCTCATTTTTCTTCTACTATATTATATTACACAACAGTGGGTTGTCCAAGAATGTATTTCATAAAACAAACGATAGACTTCATAGTGTACATTTCAATTGTACACTATATTGTTTAATATAGGCAAAAAGCTTACAAGCAAAAAGCAAAAGGCCTCAAGGAAAGCGATATAGTTGGTTTCATTGATCCCCAGTACTTGACCGACATATATTTTATGTCTATATCATTATAGACCCCAGAATGATGAAAAGCATAGCCGATCTTGACCGCAGAACAAAGCATTTTGTCCGACATTCTACCGATTCAATCAATCCACCATCCTTGCGTTGTGTACTATAAACACTGAAGATGAACTCGGTTCTTCAAGATAAAGAGAAGTTCGTTGATCGTAAATTGGTCAGACTACTCACATTTGTAATCTGTAAACTGCACAATATCATGGTATCTATTAACAGATTGACATGATTGCTCATTGAGAGTTCACTGTCTTGTCTACAGAGAGTAGTACTGCTTACATATTACGTACTACTCTTAATCGGGTATTCTCTCAACTAACCATTTCGAAACACGATGCTACACTGCGCATACAAACATACACTAAGATATCTTAGTATATAAAGTAGTAGAGTCTTAAACTAAACATATTGTAGTATTTAGTTATGTCCCTTTACATTCTGAGCTCCAATCCAGGCTTAGGCTCATTTTGCTTTTCATTTCCTCCGAGATTGATATCCTAAATACCAATCGATGGAAATATACCTTACAAGGTGATGGAATAGCATGACCATACTAAAGGATTAAAAGACCATACTACTATAACTCCAGGCATTCCTTCATCTGGTTTTAGTCGCCAAGATTTTCGTGGGATTGTTTTTTGTTTGTTTTTTACTGAAAAATCATAATTTTTTTCCGTTGAAAAACAATTCCATTGTTTACAAAATAATCCTTACATTAAATTTAATTTTATCTAGATAATGAAATAAATCTATGTATCCAGCAATGGAAAGTTTGGTGACGAAATATCCACATACGCAATTCACTACACTGGATTACACAAAAGGAGAAAGTAAATATTTATAATACATATATTACAATGTATTAAAATCTATCATACATCAATGTTGTTTCTTTTTTGGTTGGCACAATCTCTAAAGAATGTAGGCGGCTAGCAGAAAGTCATATGTTTGGTAGGGAGGGTCTAATCTATTATCGAACGTGAAACAATAAGAAGAATTTCTTACTTTGATACAGGTAACAACTTAACACTGGTTAGAACGCCGACAAGAATGCTCAACGGAATTTGTGCCGACTCTTTGTGCTCTGGCTTCAATTTCCAACCGAGTTCTTATTTGTCTTTCACTTTCATTCTTTCGAGATCGCTATATAAGATACTGAGTGGATTTCTTTCTATCCATATATCTAGCTGTCTATCTCTATCCATCTATCCATATATATATATATACATATACACTTATATATATATATACCTAATTCGGTTATGTCGTATCGTGGGAGATCGTTCACAACGTTCCTTTCTCCAGAAACGGAGAAGGGTTGAACTATGGGCTAGCAACTTCATATATAAAACTTGATACCGTATAGAAATAGGCAGACGTGCAGTACAACACGAAATTGAGATAAAAGACAAAAAGTTAACTTTCACACAAAGTCACAACCTTTGATAGGTGGGGTTGAATAATTCACTGCCTTTGAAGCATGGATACATTGAATTTTGATGTAGACAAAAGGTGGGTTTACTAGATTATATCGACTGCAGTAGTTGACTGATATTTTATTTTATCGACTCCCACAGGTAAAAAAAAAAAGGCCAAAGTCGACCTTGGTGAAATATGGATTCAGAACATTACAGGGACATAATTGAATACCATGTAAAATTTTGCCCGGTGATCTATCGATTTTGCTAATCGATAATACTAACCTAAATAATGATTTCTTACTTAGGCATTGGGCTATAGCTTTTGGGGAAGAGTCGAGTTGATTGAATCGACTCTAGATAATAACTGGTTCTTATTTTATGGAATTCAACACTCAGAACTCGCGGGATTTAAACTCGGAGCATTAAAGGGACTTAATTGGAATGGACTGCCGTAGGATTCGATGATGTGTTTTTTCAACTGATCGATCAACAGAACAGCCTTTTCCTAAAATTAACATATAAATACTTGAGCATTTCACAGACATGTGTACTTTTAACATAATTCTAAGGGAGATTCGGCGAGATAGAGTGTGTGACACGACTGGCTCCTTGAATTACAGGTACAATCCAATTCCATTCACAAGGCATGGACAAACACGAGGCTATGGTAAATAACACTTGTCCAAGATGTTACAGAGAGGGATCGAACTTGGGACCTAATGTTTGCGACACAAACTCCTTAACCATTCCGCCGTACTCTGCATCGACAGATGACGTAATTAGATCTCACCACAAGACATTTAATCCAGTACTCAATCGTTTCTGTGACTTTACAGTCTTCTTTTTCTCCCGTTTCCTTTCCCTCCTTCTCACTCTCACTCTCTCCCTCTCTTTCTCTTCCTCTCTTACACTCATTTACACTCACTCTCTCTTACACACACACACACACACACACTCTCTCTCTCTCTCTCTCTCTCTCTCTCTCTCTCTCTCTCTCTCTCGTTATGAGGAAGTTAGAGAATGTTCTGCTTGACAAAGAGGATGAGGAATAGTATGATTGACGTAATCATGTGTATGTCTGTTAGGGCGTTGTTGTAGTTCCTGTTTAGTAGCAGAGCAAACAGAGCTGTCTTTAAAGGAATCCTCTGAAGCTGTGCGCCATCCCAGTGTATCTACGACTATATTATCCAATGTGTCTTTTCCTTTTCTACGTGTAATCTGAGAAAGATTATTTGCCTACTATTTCTTGGTGGTCGAACGTCAGCGTAAAGACTCACACGTTATGTATGTGTGCGTTTGCATGTGTGTGTAAGTTATATGGCATGGTATGGTGTAGTTCCGTAACTCCTGATAGAGTCGTAGGCGCACCGTATTGATATACGGCGTTTCTTGGACATTTTAAGCCTGGTGGAGCCCATCCTTCTCCAGGTCTGAGTAAAGTAGATTTCCTCCAGCGAAATATAGAAAGTGAGAGAGAGGTAATGAGAAAGATATATAGAGGAAGACTCGATCCTAGTAATAGACTGGTACTTTTTTTATCAACCACGAAAGGATGAAAAGCAAAGTTGACCTCAGCAGGATTTGAACTCAGAGAGCGGAAAGCCGGAATGAATACCACAAAGCATATTATCCGACGTTCTAACGACTCAGCCAATTCGCCGCCTGTATGTTATATACATATATTGAGAGAGAGAGAGAGAGAGAGAGATACTGTATTAAACAATGTGCAGACTAATCGATGGTAGTTTTGCAACTCTATACCAACAGCTTCAAAAATGCACATCTTCTGTACTGACCAGAAGTTTGAAATGTTCAACGAGGATGTCATCTTTCGACAAAAACGGATGAAACTCTGCTTAGAATAAATATTCACGTCAACACTATCAATTTTTAAAATGATTATAAATCTGGTCCTGACAGGGCAGAACACTCATAAATGTGTGTGTGTGTGTGTGTGTGTGTGTGTGTGTGTCTGTGTGTCTGTGTGTGTGTGTGTGTGTGTGTGTGTGTGTGTCTGTCTGTCTGTCTGTGTCTATGTGTGTGTGTGTGTGTGTGTGTGTGTGTGTGTGTGTGTGTGTGTGTGTGTGTGTGTCTGTCTGTGTGTGTGTGCGCGCGCGCGCGCGTGTGTGTGTGTGCGTCTGTGTGTGTGTTTAAATGTAAATATACATATATATATATATTAAGATATGAGCCAAGTCTTGGCTACCCACTCTGTAAATATACAGATATCACTTTATCACACACACACATGCATATATATATATATATATATATATATATATATATATATATATAGTAATAATAATAAATTTGAAGACTAAAATCCAATATCTATTGAAGATCCCGTTAAGGATGAAAGCAGCGATTCTTTGCTTAAACTTTAATCTGTTATTTTAATATATATATATATGATGCTACGTTGGGCGGGCCCGTACGGACGGTCTGCCAAGACCTTCAATCGGTGATTCCTGCCCCGGCGGGAATCGGCCTCCAGGTCAACTCGGCCAAGTCGGAGGTGGTGAACGTCAGCCTCGATGCTGCGAACTTTGCAGCCTCCGTCTTGGACGTGCGGTCCATTCTCCGCCAGGTTCAGGTGACCCCCAAAGAGGATGTCCTCATCCTCGGGTCACCGATCCACCCGCCGGCCATCCGCTCCACCATCAGGTCCAGGCTTCAACAGCCCCAGACTCTCACAAGCCGACTGGGCTTGATTGACGGTCACCCAGCTCTCTTTCTGTTGAGGGACTGCTTCGCCATGCCGAAGCTCCTCTATACACTCCGCAGCGTTCCGTGCTACAGCCAGACATCTCTCCTCGCTGACCTCGATACTTGTATCCGAGCAGCAGCCGAGGGGATATGCAACGTCAAGTTTGACGACATAGGGTGGCAACAGGCCACTTTACGGGTCAGGTATGGCGGCCTAGGCCTCCGGTCCCCGATCTCACTAGCTTTGCCGGCGTATCTTTCGTCGGTAACCTCGTGCCGCATCCTCGTCAGCAGGGTTCTTCAAAACACAACAGAACCCTCTGTGTTCAAAGAACGTGAGGCCGCCTGTGATACGTGCGACCGGCTGGGAGGTAGCCCAGTAGACGTCCCTCCTCCTTCTCCCCCTGTTGACGTCAAGTCCCCCCAACGCACTTGGAATGCCATCCAGTGCAGCCTGGCCTCAGACAGGCTCACGCGCCAGCTTGACCAGCACCGCCTTGCTTATTTTTGTGCGGCCTCCAAACCCCACAGTGGTGTCTGGCTCCATGCTCTGCCCTCCTTCTCCACTGGCACGCAGCTAGACAACCATAGCCTGCGAATCGGCGTTTCCCTGAGGCTCGGCCTCCGGATCTGTCAGCCACACCAATATCGCTGCGGTTCCACCGTGGACTCTTTCGGCCTCCACCCGCTTTCCTGTCGCCACAGTGCCGGTCGCATTCCACGCCATGCTGCCCTCAACGAGGTCATTAAGCATGGCTTGGACGCTGCAGGATTCTCTTCCCAGCTGGAGCCGGTGGGGCTGGATCGAGGGGACGGCAAAAGGCCAGATGGCATGACCATCTTCTCGTTCCGCGGTGGCAAACCCCTCGACTGGGATGCCACTTGCACCGACACTTTCTCCACCCGTAACCTGGTGCAGTCTGCGACTGACCCAGGTTCTGCTGCACGTCGGGCTGCGGGGGGGGGGGGGGGCAAACTCCTCAAATACCGGTTGCTCTCCGACAGGTTTGTGGTCGTTCCCCTGGCAGTGGAAACTTCTGGTGTCCTCGGTCCCAGGGCTACCTCCTTACTCACCACCATAGGCGCTGAGCTGGCCAGCCGTAGGTGTGAGCCCCGTGAGCTGGAGTGGCTTTTCCAGCGCGTCTCCCTTACCGTCCTCTGGGGAAACACCTTCTCCATTCTGTCCGCCGGGGCTGTGGGTGGGCCCCATCGCGTACCAATACATTAGTTAAATACCATTCTTTCATCTGATACAGCACAATAAAGTCTGTAACATATAAATAGATATAATACATAAAAAAAAATGTTTTAAATATATATATATATATACATACATAAATATATATATATACATCATATATAAATACTTAAATATATATATATGTGTGTGTGTGTGTGCGTGTATATGTTGTGTCTGTGTATATTGGTGTGCAGTCGTCATGACGACAGACACAATTTATTGATATTTTAACCTCGACAAATATTTAAATTCTAACTGACAAATGTTTTCTAAATGAGATTTCATCAGACCATTACTATCGATATAAATTATATAATTGTTTCTACTTTTGGCACAAGGCCAGCAATTACCTAGTGCATTACTGGTACTTTATTTTATCGACCCCGTAAGGATGAAAGGCAAAGTTAATCTCGGCGGGATTTGAACTCATAAATAATATAAATTATATAATTGTTTCTACTTTAAGCACAAGGCCAGCAATAACCCAGTGCATTACTGGTACTTTATTTTATCGACCCCGTAAGGATGAAAGGCAAAGTCAACCTCTATAAATTATATAATACTTTAAAATAACATCACAATTGGGAGACGCAGAAAACATAAAGACCAGAAGTGGATGAGGAGTTCTAGTTTGTTCTCGGCAGTCTCGATATGTGCTTGCCAGCTTAGTTTGAACGTGTATCTTCAAAAACATTTGTCGAAATATATGCTTCTTAGATCTTGCTGCTGGTAATGGCGACGGCTGTGTGGCGATGATGGTGGTAGTGGTAGTAGTAAAGGTGTTGTGATTGGGCTGCTGTTCCATCTTATTCGGAATGACTACAGTAATTGTTTCTACTTTTGGCACAAGGCCAGCAATTATCCCAGTTCATTACTGGTACTTTATTTTATCGACACCGTAAGGATGAAAGCAAAGTTAACCTCGGCGGGATTTGATCTCAGACCATAAAGGGGCGTAACTTGATGCTGCAAAGCATGGCGTCCCCCCTTCTACCGATACTGCCAATTCCCCGCCCAATATATCCTTTTTTTAAGTATGGAGAGAATATAGGATTTATGAAATTGTGAGAGAAAGAAGGAAGAAGGACTGTCATGTGACTGATGGGTGAAGAAGAAACAATTTAAGAATTAATCATACAAAAGATATATAGAGAGAAAGAAAGGGAAAGAGGGAAAAGGAGAAATAGGAAAAGAGTGCAACGGAAGAAAGATATGCAGAATTTTAATCATTTCTCATATGGGTAAAAAATAATATTTTTGCTTTCTTAGAAAAATGAGAATATTTAATAACATAGATACACTATTGTATATATGTTTTGTGGCATATATTAATGACATACGTAGATGCCAACTTAAAGAATGCCGCAGTACTGAAATATGCAGATGACATCAAGCTGTATCTTGAGATAAAAAGGACAGATCCTGAAGACTATAGATCTTGCCTGCAATCTGACCTGGACACAATGCAACAATGGATCACGGACTGGCAACTCAAGCTGGCTGTGGACAAGTGTACCACGATGCATTTTGGGAGTAAAAACCCAGCACCCACATATTCCCTTCACAACACTAATATCAAGAAGCCTTCTTGGGAACGTGACCTGAGCATTAGTGTCAGCAGCGATTTGCGTTGGACGAAGCACGTCTCTAGAATTGTCAAGAAGGCCGAGGGTGTCTTAGCATCACTCAGCAAGACCTTTGTCAGCCGCTTTCCAACTATCTATTTAAAGCTGTATATAGCTATGGTGCGGCCACACTTAGAATTTGCATCACCAGTCTGGAACCCTTATCTTGCTCAAAACATTGACCACCTGGAAACTGTTCAGCGACGTGGCATCTACCATACTCTGAACGCCTTGCTTCCCTGATCATGGATACATTGAAGCTCCGACGTCTGGCAACTGACTTGGTAAACACCCACATAATTATTAACCATCTTTCCAACAACAACCCTGAGTAGCTTTTTGATTTCCATGTGTCTAACATACGTGGGCATGCCAACAAAGTCAGAAAACAGCACAGCTCCCATGACTTTCGGAAACATTTTTTCACGCTCAGAGTTGCTGAAGCATGGAACAAACTACCTGCATCAGTTATTAGCTGTCGAGACACTGCATCCTTTAAAACTTCCATGCTTCCCGAGATTCGATAACACTACACCTAATATTCCCCCTCCATACACACGCACACATGTATATCATGACTCATTCATTATTGACTTCCTTGACATTTGTATATTATTCTGTGTACTATACATGCACCTTTGATGAGTTGTAGTGCACCTGAGCACTGTACACAATAATTTCATTATTATTATACATTATTATTAGCCCTTTATGGTCTGAGTTCAAATCCCGCCGAGGTTAACTTTACCTTTCATCCTTACGGGGTCAATAAAATAAAGTACCAGTAATACACTGGGGTAATTGCTGGCTTTGCGCCAAAAGTAGAAGGAATTATTATTATGTATGGGCCTATTATTCCTGGTTTCAGCGTAGTGCTACCGAAGTGTCTTACGATGTACGATGTGCAGGTTAAACATGGTGAAGCCCATCATTCTCCAAGTCTGAACATAGCTAATTTCCTCCAGACAAAGAGATTGAGAGAGAGAGAGAGAGAGAGAGAGAGAGAGAGAGAGAGAGAGAGAGAGAGAGAGAGAGAGAGAGAGAGAGAGAGAAAAAGAGATATAGAGATGAAATTGACTCCAGTACTGGATTAATACTTTTTATCGACCTCCGAACTATAATTATACGACCTCGAAAGAGTGAAAGGCAAGTTGACCTCGGCGAGATTTAAAATCAGAGAGCCAAGCGAGCTGGAAGGAATACTTTGCTAATTCACCGCCTTAAATACACTATATAATTGGGATATATTTTATCGGCTTTAAATTTATTGGCAGCACGACCTTCCCAAACTATAAATTCATATATATATTTATTTGTTGACCCTGAGTTGTCGGGAGTAACCACTGTAAAAAAAGGTACTCAATGCAGAGTGACGGCAAAGATATATATAGAAAAAGGTTCTACAGGAGTAGAACTGTTTCATTTGTATGAAATCATCAGGAATTGTAGAAGCCTAAGCCTTTTCTATATAAATTTATAGATTTATATATATATATATATATATATATATATATATATATATATATAATCATGTATATACATATATATATATATGACAAGTAAGTATGTTTTGAAACAGTGAGCAGGTTTGAAATTTATCTGAGGGTTCTAAACCCCATTATCAGGCTAAAATTTCTTTTAGTCAAAAATACGGTGAAAGCTATTCTATTTTTCTAATATATATATATATACTTATATATATGCATATACGTATGACAGCATACTAGGTGAAACCATCCTGTCTTTATATATATATATGTGTGTGTGTGTGTGTGTGTGTGTGTGTGTGTGTGTGTGTGTGTGTGTGTGTGTGTGTGTGTGTGTGTGTGTGTGTGTGTGTGTGTGTGTGTGTGTGTGTGTGTGTGTGTGTGTGTGACTACGTAGACCGTTTCATTTTATTTTTAAGACACTAGATTGTGATCTATAGGGATTTCGGCTACTTTTTTAGCATGTTGAGCAGCCAGATAAAGGTTCATCTCGTGACTCGTAGTTGATGTTAGTCTCAGTTGGGTGTTGAAAAAGTTCCTTTCAGTTCGGTTACGTTCTTTGTTTTAATTCAACCGAGGTTCGTCTTTCTGACGTCAGGAAAATAAGTACCAGTCAAGTACTGAGGTCGATTTAATCGACTACAACCTTCCCCTAAGTATTATGTCTTTGTGTCAATGTCAAAAATCTCATTATTAATACTATTTACATTGTTCTCTTTAAAAAAATATAGAAAATTATAATGGACATTTTGTTATTATATTTTTTAACTAGCTATAATTGAAATTTTTCATTCTTTTCCACTTCAAAGAAAGAGCTTCAGGACCATCTAGTGTATGTGTGGGTTTTAATGGAATTATAATAGAAGAATCCAGTAAATATTTTATTTATTGCGTTCGAAGCCATTTTAATTTCTCGGTATTTAGAAAAAACAACAAAGTATATTTATATAACTGCATATTTATTTATTTATATTTTTATGGACAAAATCTACAGAAGTTTAAAAAGAAAATGGGTTAGAAGAGAAAACTGATTAAATGCATATGTTTCTGCGCATGTGCAGAAGAAAACAAAACGAAAACGATGCGATTTTCTTAAAATATCAAATTCAATGCGGAAAAGTTAAATAAGCAAAATGAATCATACATAGTTAATAATTGCTCAAAACTGGCGCAAATTTAATTTCCTTATTCAAAATCTCTCAGTAATTTCGCAGTTGTGAACATTATACAAATAAATACATCAGCTAAAATATGTAAATAATATATATTCATTTTTAAAAACCTCGTATTAATGTAAATAAATAACCAAAAGACTATACGTATGTATGTGTATATAGGAAGATAATAACGGTAAATAAATGTATGTATATATGTATGTATGTATGTATGTATGTATGTATGTATGTATGTATGAATGTATGTATGTATGTATTTTATGTATGTATGTATGTATATATGTATGTATGTATGTATGTATGTATGAATGTATGTGGCTATGTATGTATGTATTATGTATTTATGCATGTATGAATATATGTATGTGTGTGTGTGTGTGTTATGGCCGGCTCTAGGGTTGCTCGTGTTCTGAGCAACCTGCATGTAGGCGCCTTTACAAGTTTGATATGTTTGTGTTTGTACGTAGAAATAAAGTGTATATTACATTATACAAGCTAAAGAGAACAGTTCAAATACAGTATCATAGCTTTATATCTGTTCAATAATATAAATTAAGAGAGCTGAAAGGAAGAGAGAGATCGTATCTATCTGCAATACTGACAATGATCTCGATACATTTTTGTTTTTAAAAATTTCCTGATTAATACCTTATAGGTTTAATTATTTTTTAATAAACTAAAAAATATGACCAAACGATAAGATGCTGGGAAATATATACTATCCTACTTGAAACATTTTTCTTCCCGTCTTTAAATCAGCAGATATTTTTACAGCATAATCTATATCTATCTTTCTTTAAACATCATTTTCTTCTGAAGAAAATACCCAAGAATTTAACCTAGTGTCATGAATGACTGTAAATATGTCTTTATAAGCTTCAGTTTACTAAATCTTCTTTCTCTTGTGACCAGTTATAGCTACCGTAATTATTATTCATAACGCAATCCACGGATTTAGAATGACGTCCTATAAATTATTCCTGTAGATGAATCTAACAATGTATATATTCTATACTCATGAGCATTTTAAAACCACGCCGACTAAACATATGTTGATTAGCTGCCTCGGTTTATAAACGGAGTTTGTATTTTTTTACCATTTTTCAGTCATAAAATAGTCAGCTTATATTTGGATCGAATTATATTCGAGTATATACAGTAATTCTATTGTGAATCATTTTAAATGATGTTAATGTTCTTTCGCGTCCATTTTCACAACAATCCATGAAATAATTAGCTACACTAAAAATTAATGAAACTACAAAAAAAAACAGACTTGCCTAAGACCAGATATTCATTATTACTAGAAAACTATAATCTTTTGTGATACAAGACTCTGCTTTATGTCATAATGCAGGGTCAGAAGCAAGTATTTTTTAAGTTCATAAAGAGGTTCTCGGCTTCCAAAGATGTTATATTTAATAGTTTTGACACATTTCAATTTCCATTTCCATTCAGTCTGACATAAAGGTTTTACAATGTGGCGGATAACGTGTTTTGCAGTAAATGTTATCGTCCAGGAGAGGTAGAAAACAACTGGAGAGCACCAAGACATGAAGTGGCTACCTGTCAACTTGTTGCACCCTCATCAACCACTAATTTCAAACCACGATAGCTGCATGACATAAAAAATGCCTTTCTTGAGCCACCTCTGAACTTCTTCATTCTTTCATTTCGTATTTAAACCTTTATTATAACTCCGAATGTTACTGATAGCTAAGTCTAGCTTGTTAATTCTCTATCTATCTATCTATCTAGGACGTGGGTCCCCCCTGCGTCGGGCCCATTAACCGCGTCCTCCTAAAAAACTATCCCACCCCCTCCCCAAACACCCTCACAACTCCAAGCTCCCCAACCACACAACACACTGATGCCCCCACACTTCCACAAACCACCACCCCACCCAACAACCCATCCCCCACCCTAATGGAAATTGTGCAGCCCGATACCCGGGACGCAGAGAGGTAAGTGCCTTTTCTCTTCACCACCAACATGGCTATGCTAAGAGTAGGCTGTTTAAATGCGCGTGGCCTGGGCTCAACTTGGAAGCAAGCAATGCTTCTAAATGACCTCAGGTCACAACGTATAGATGTGATGGTTATTTGCGAGGCCCGGATCAGCAACGTGCGACAGCTGGCCCCCACCTTTGATGACTTTGAGATGCACGCATCTCTCTGTCAGCCCGGAGGTGGGGGGTGGAGTTGTCGTTCTGCTGCAAAAACATCTGGGTCTCGCAACACAGATGGTACATTTGGACCCGGAGGGTCGACTAGTGGTTCTGGACCTTGGCAGTGGTAAAGGCGGAGCGTTTAGGTTGGTAGCCGCCTACGGCCCTTTCGGGTCAATGCGGCCGGACTTCTTCCATCGTCTGGAGACTTTTCTAGGGACGTCCCGCTCCTTGCTATTAGTGGGGGACTGGAATGGTATCCTAGATGCACGCTGGGACTACGTAGGGGCCTGCCCCGATAGAGAGGGGTGTAATAGCCTCAAAGGGTTAATCGGTCGATTTGACCTGGCCGATAGATATCGACTAGATTTTCCGACTGCGCCAACCTGGACTTGGGCAAATCGTAGCGGATCATCTAGGTCGTACCTAGATAGGTTCTTAGTTAGAATTAAGGATAAGGACTTTTTAAGTTGTCCAAAAATGCGCATTGTTGGCTATTCAGACCACAAATTAGTGACCTGCATGGTCAACCTTGACAGAACTCATAGACAGGGCCCCGGTTACTGGAAGCTCAACTTGTCCTTGCCGGCAAGTAGAGCCTACAGGAATCGGATTAGTACGTTAGTTAAGGAACGGTTGACTGGAGCGATCGTCAACAGCAGGTGGTGGGTATCTCTAAAGAGAGAGATTAGAGTAGTCTCGATAGAATTTAGTAAGGTTCTAGCTGCGGATAGGAATAGGAAGGAAAGGGAGCTAATAGATAGAGTAGAAGAGGCAATTAGAAGCGGCGACGTGGCCAGAGTGCTAGCGTCGAGAACGGCTTTGAGCCAGTTTTTCGACGCGAAGCACGAAGGCTGCGTTGTCCGAAGTAAAATACGTGCTCTAGGGAACGAGGGGACCAAAGCTGTTAGCTGGGCCCGCGTGACAGAGGCCAACAGTGGAACTAAATCCACCATCCGGTCTTTGCGAGACCTGGATGGACGGGCGATTCTTGAGCCTAAGCAGATGTGTGAGGCCTTTCAAAGGCACTTTGCCCGACTGTTCGGGAGGGGCGGGGAGCCGGTTGGGAACGTGGACTTCGGTCCATACCTCGACGGCCTGCCGCGCCTCTCGGACAGGGAGGCGAAGTCCTGCGAGGAGCCGATTTCGGCCGCTGAGATAGAGGACGTGCTGAGCCAATGCGGCAAACGCAAATCCCCGGGTCTCGATGGTCTTCCTTACGAATTATATCTAGCTATGCCGGACTTGTTCCCCGATCTCCTCGAGGCGGTCTACTGCAACTGGCAACAGAACGGGAGAATTCCCTGTACTGTGACCAAGGGCGTAGTCACGCTAGTGAGGAAGAACGAGAACAAGGGGGACGAAATAAGTAACTTCAGGCCCATAACACTGCTAAATACAGAGTTACAGATTTTGGCCAAGGTGCTAGCAAAGAGGTTGGCGCTTGTCGTGGGCAACCTGGTGGGAGATGCGCAGACATGCGCTATCCCGTCCAGGTCCATCCATGACAACCTCCACCTCATGCGATACATCATAGAGAGGGTTGGGAACGAACCCGGCTTTGGTGGGGCTCTGATCAACTTGGATCAATCTAAGGCGTTCGATAGGGTCGACCATGGTTACCTGGATGCGGTGCTAGCGGCGGCAGGCTTCGGACCCGTTTTCAGGGGCTGGATCACTGCTATGCACAGCAGCCGCATCTGCTCTAGGGTCAAGGTGAACGGCTACCTCTCGGAGCCGTTCAAAATCGCGCGGTCCATCCGACAAGGGTGCCCTCTCTCCTCCCTTCTGTATGTGTTGACTCTCGAGCCACTACTGCGGAAGTTGGAGTTGTTGCAGGGCATCCCTTTGGAACCGGGATTGCGGAAAGCGGTGTCGGCCTACGCCGATGACGTGACAGTAATGGTGTCGACGGCCTCCGAAATCGAGGCGGTCGGCACCTTACTGGAGGAGTACGAAAAGTTCACAGGGGCTAAGCTGAACCGGGACAAGTCGATCGGTTTGCAACTCGGCACGTGGAGGGGCAGACCGATGCCCTCCGATAGCGTCGTCGGACGCTGGACGGAGGGCCCGGTGAAGTTGCTCGGGGTCTGGTTCGGACCGGACCTCCAGGTGGAGAAAAACTGGGCGGAGGTTACGAACAGGGTGTTTGCACTGACCCAGAAGTGGGCCAGTTGCAAACTATCCCTGAAAGGTCGGGCGGAGGTGGCGAACACCTACATAGCGTCCGTCATCTACTACCGCCTGACCGTAGTGCCCTGCCCAAGGGAAACCCTCACCAAGATGGAGCGCGCGCTCTTCCAATTCCTTTGGAAGAGGCGGGCTCCTATGGTGAGGAGATCCATCTGCTGTCAACACCCTTCGAAAGGAGGGCTGGGGATGCCGTGGCTAATGATGCGTAAACACGCATTAAGGCTACGGCACCTCTACGTATTCCTCACCGGACAACCGGTGTGGGCCTCGTTTGTGAGACGAACCTTTCCCAGACTCGTCTCACTCACCGAGCTGCAATCCTGGGTCAAGCAAAGACCGAGAAAACTGGGCGCCTGGCACACTGAGTGTGCCCAGGCGCTCACCGCCCTCTGGCAGGCGGATCCGGTTATCAGTGGAGACTCCACCGCAACATTCTATAGAGGGCTGGTACGCAGCAGGTGCGACGACGCCCTCGGAGAAGCCCTAGACATGGAGGAGGACGAACTGGCCAGCCTGTTCGGTAGGACATTCAGCCCGGGACCTATGGACAACTTCCAGAAGTCCCTGGCCTGGCAGTGCTACCGAGGGGCTTTACCCGTTCGAGAAAGGCTCTACAGACACGGGCGCCCGGGTAGGGACCCCGCCAAAAAGATCTGTCCCAGATGCGTGTGCGACGAGGAAACCGTTGCACACGCATTAGTACACTGCTCGGGCGTAGCCGATCTGTGGGGCTATGTCGAACAACTGCTGTCAAGGGTGGGACCGATCCGGTTGACCACCGAGTCTATTGTAATGATCAAGCCGCCTCCCCCCTTCAAAGATGAAGCAGAGGCGGTGTTTCTGTGCGTAATAGCCATGGCGAAAGAGGTTGTATGGTGGACGCGTCTGAAAGGACTGAGGTCGGGCACCTTTCTCTCTGGCCAACAACTGGTCCGTTTCTTCCGATATCATTTCGGAAGAAGGATCAGGATGGAGAGAGAGGTGCTGCACCCCAGCCGTTTCTATGAAAGATGGGTGAAAGTGGCGAGAATGGCCCGTGTGAATGGGCCTTCACTCTACATCAGACTATAGGTGAGGAAGATGAAAGACCAAGGGAGCACCCCTTCTCTGTGCTCCTGAGGAGAAGGGTTGCACACTTTTTTCGGGGGTGTGTGCGACCCCCCAAGGCGCCTCCTCTCTATTGAGGATTTTGTTAAAAATTTTATTTTTTGTTATATCTTATTTTATTTTTATATTTTGTTATTGCCTCCTCCTTATTGAGGACGCCTTTTTGTGTAAACTCCCCCCTTTGTACTTGTCCCACTTTTGATGCCCTAGTGGCAAATAAAAGAAATATATCTATCTATCTCAATTGTTCTCTTATATGATCATTTGCTTGTCGGTTTCAAGGATGAGAATTCACCCTTTCAATCATCAGAACTGGGTGTAAGTGATTATTTCACATAGCACGTGTACCCTTAACGTACATTTTTCAGAGAGATTCAGCATAACACAGTGTGTGACAATGCTGGCCTTTTGAATTATAGATATAATCTACCCGAAGTTCTTCCATAATGCTTCCATCGACTCAACTTTACTTTCAAGGCGTTGGTTGACCCGAAGTTATGGTATAAAGACTTTCCCGAGATACAATGAGATCGAACCCAGGACTTGATGATTTCGAAGCCAGCTTCTTAACCACTTAGCTATACTTGTTTTCATCTGTATTTAGTTTATAACTGGTTTATAGCTAACAAAAATGCATTTTATTGAAATGTTCCCTAAACATTGTATAAGCCTAAAATATTTGGCTTTTTAGCTCGGTTTAATATATTTTCCTGGGCAGCATTTCCCAAAAGTTTGATTATTTCATTCTAAATATTTTCCCCACAATAGTGAGTATTAGTTTCTTTGAACACAACCGTTCATGAATGTTGTTTCATTGCTATATAACATTTTTCAAGGAGCTAAAGAGACAGGAAATTTGTCATTGCGTGGCATTAATAATGTGTCTAAAGTACCTTTGAAAGCCAAATTGTGTTTAAGTAAATACAAAGTTAGGCTCATTAAATGTCCCAAAACTTTACACTCTCTTGTTCTTTTTCTATTTATGAATAGGTCTCTTTATCAATAGTTTTAATAGTCTACAATCTCAGTGATGTCTCAAACCAATTATTAAAACATTCTAAATGGTGTGCAAAATGTTCATGTCCTTCTAAATATTCATGAGCATGCTTCTACTCATTAATTTCAAGTTTCTTCAAAAAGACTTATTTGAAAATCCAAAACTTTGCAACAAAAGCAATAAATTTTATTAGCGCTCTCTGAATAAATAAGCCACCTTCTTGGAAAATGTTCACCGTTGTTAATTTTCGTATACATCATTTCTGCAAAGAAACTACGTTTATTTTCTTATTTTTGGAAACTGTACTTGTATATTAATAAGATGCGGCCCGTTCATTATATTTTTCCACCACTGATAATTCATCTAACCAATATCCTGGGTTATAGGAGTTGACATTTCTTCTGGGTGAGTTTTCAAATTTATTTTTAAATTCTCAGAATTCCCTACTATGAAGTTATTGCGCAAATCTTCAAAAACGTTGGTAATGTGATTATAGCACTTGATTCATGTGTGCAATCGTTCTTTTTTCCAGTATTTTCAATTGGTTTGACAACACAAACATCAGATAGCAAATCTAGAAAGATAGATGTAGCAGAATACATTGGGTCTTTCTACTGTTAAACTTAAGACAAAAAACATCCATAACTTTGTGTTTCCTGGCTATTACTTCTTGCTGAAGACGCCTTTTTTCTAGGCCTGATAACATTTTTTAAAGAATTTACAATCTAAGAAAGGGTGGGAGAGAAGATAAGACCTGAATATATGTGTGTGTGTGTCGTCTATATACATTATGTGTGTGTGTGCGTGTGTATCCCAGAGAAAGAAACATGATGTTACCACCGTATTTACTTTCGCGATGAAACTAAAGATGTGTGTATCTGAGTATCTATGTATGTATGTATCTATGTATGTACCCATATACACACATATACACCCACGAGTACATGGGATCAATCATTCATAATAGGCAATTTGGCAGTCTCCACATGGTTGCTTCATCTGCTAGAAGTAACAGTCAAATATTCATTAAACGACACTTCGCCGCCTGTAAAAAATGAAGGTATTGGATAATGAAGCCCGGAGATATACTAGGCATGAAATAAATGGTATTGCCGTGGCTGAAAAGCTTCTGATCATGTGTCTGCTTGGTCGGAGCTGACATAATACTACAGCAACAATGTTATGAGAATTAGATCACCTCTGGTTAAGCAGATCTATTTACACGGGTAGTCGAACAAACGACTAGGTATGACCCACAGATCTGTTGTTCTGGATATTACATGTCTCTGCCTAGCTGAATTTTATACTAATGTGTTTGTATTGGATAAATTAAATCTACTATACTAAAGAAGATAGTACTAAATACCCTATTCTAAATATTTTGTTCTAGGATATGCGCTTTATGTTGCCGTAGAACATTTTACAGTCGGTGCATACTTGCGTTTGATGATTATAACTGTGTTGGCCGCTTATACCGACTATCGCTAGCAGTTAATAATCAGAGCCAAAATTTGTATCTAATGAGAAGATGAACCAAGTTGTTTTGGGGATTCTGAAGCAAGTCCAGTCGAATGCAGTACAGCAAATGGCCTAAAATACGTATCAATTTTACCGTGGCCTTTGCTATTTGAGAGTTATGTCTACAGTGACAGGATAAAAGTTGGTAATCTCATGGATATAACAGCTTACGAACTGTTTATCTATCGACCCCACCTATATTAAGGTTATTGTTATTTGTATATTGAGTATAACAGATAATATGACTATGCATATTTGGATTTACCATTCAGCAAAATCGATAATCTCAATATTCTAAGTACTGTAGACTAGACAACTTCGAT
Source organism: Eledone cirrhosa (assembly GCA_964016885.1). Taxonomy (NCBI): domain Eukaryota; kingdom Metazoa; phylum Mollusca; class Cephalopoda; order Octopoda; family Eledonidae; genus Eledone; species Eledone cirrhosa. Next base: position 163,968,271 of record OZ024740.1, on the reverse strand, counting down.
CCCCTCTGACACCATTTTAATATATATTAATGCTGCTAATGCCCTTGTAAATAGTATAAATATCAAACTTCCCATTTCCTTTTACTTCCTAAGTTAGAAAATATTCCTTTCTAATAAATAAATAAAAAAGAAACCCAATACTATGAACTTTCTGTATTAAATATATCAGGAAATGTAAAGTCAATAGGTTTGAACCTGCACACGATGTCAAAAATAGACGGCTGTCTCGTTTTCTTACTTAAGCTTCTGTAAAGTCAGTCTCAAAAACATTTATGATGAAAGTGAGTATACGGGAAGTTAATAAGGTTTCTCAATTATCTGCTGACACAGCACCGAAAGTCTCGTCAGATGAAGCAGACGATAAAGAAGACGATAATCTTTGAGGTTTACGGCCAATTACTGGCGCCAAAAATGCACAAGTAAAATAAAAAGCATCGTTTTGCATCTTCTGGTCCAATTATTCTTTAGCTATTCACCTTCAATTTACCCACCCTATCATATTCTTCTTTTTTATTTATTTCCTTCATTGATTTTTATGAGCGCTTCTCCTTAATGACATATCTTCACTCTTAGATATATGAAATCACTGCGTTCTTCTTTTATTACCTTCATTGCAAAAGATTGCTGGTTGCATTTGATTCGTTAAAATACGACCGGTCGGCCAGATTAGGAGACGAGTTTTAATTTTCAATGATGTTGCACTATTTGGGAAGTTTTATTAATCTTTTCTACGTTTCTTCTTAATTACTTGGTGACACACCAGCTTACTGGTTATATAATACAATTTCATTTATTTTATTACACTTTTTCATTCAGTCACATTTTTATTCGAGTTTTCTTTTTTATTTGCGATTAAATTTTATTTCATTTTTAATTTACTCTTTTACCGACGATCATTATTTTATTTACATTCTTCTTCTTCTTCTTCTTCTTATTATTATTATTATTATTATTATTATTATTATTATTATTGTTGTTGTTATTATTATTATTATTATCCTCGTCATCATCATCCTCATTAACATCATCAGCAGCACCATTACAATTTCAACCAGTGTTGTGTGTGAGGTGGGAAAGGGTTAACTTAGATTTACAGATTTCTTTCTAGACGATGTTTTGATTTTTATTCCTTCCATAAATTCTATTCAAGGAGGACTTCTTGCCTAGGAATGACATGAAGGTTTCCGGAATGACTGAGATAAGAAAAGCATAAATTTCTTTTAAATGAACTTCGTTTATTTAGTTGTTTTCTATATAAATCCTTTTAAATTGGAAAGGATGAGGGAATGGATGATGCTTTTCTATTCCGTTTTCTTTTTCAAGGCTGTAATTTTCTAATATTTGATTAAAAAAAGAAAATAATAAATTATTATTTACGTTTAGGGATTACACCCAATGGAATCTTATATACATATATAGACATAAATATACACTCATAAACCTGACTGCGCGCACACAAACACATATAAATATGTTTGTGTGTGTGTGCACGCGCGGGTGAAGTCTATTATTATCCGGTTGAGCAAACTTGAGCAAGGCAATATTTAAGTATACAATTACACGTAATAACACAGATGTATTTACACACATACATACACGTATGCATACACATACACACATGCACACAAAGACATGTGTATATCTGTATATAAATAATGATAATTCATACAACTGCATGAAAGATGTAATGTGACTCTATATATATGTATATATATACATACAAACACACATATGCACGCACACAGATACACACACATGCACACACACATACATACACACACACACACACACACACACACATATATATATATATATATATATATATATATATATATATATATATATATATATATATATATATATATATATATATATATATATACATATATATATACACACACACACATATATATATATATATATATATATATATATATATACATACATATATATACATAGCACTGACTTTAGAAAGGACATTGAAAAGTCTTGGAAGAGATACCTTGACGACTGGAAAGAATCTCTAGATACTCTGGATGAGTTCAATATCCTCCTGAATAACTTACACCCATCTCTCCAATTCACAAAAGAGATGAGTAGTACCAAATTACCATTCCTAGATATAATGGTAATCAAAAACGACACCACCATTACCACGGATATATATTATAAACACACAGACACCCATCAATATCTGAATTTTAAGTCGTGTCATCCCCCTCATACAAAACGCAACATCCCATACTGCCTAGCCAGAAGAATTTGTACCATTGTAGAAGATACGAATACCAGAAACAAACGCCTAACAGAACTGAGAGAATTTTTGCTCAAACAAAAATACCCATTTCTACTTATAGAAAATGGCATACAGCGGCCGATAAAAATACCTATACAACAACTTAGGACAACCCAAGGAAGAAGAAACCAAGAACTGGTCATACCATTTATAATGACACACAACCCATGTCACCAGAATATCTTCAACACTGCCAAAGCAAACCTCCCGATCATTGCTCAAAGTAATGAATTAAAAGGCTTAATCACAGACCGATCTTTGACTCTTAGTAAAAGACAGCCAAAAAATTTGAAGCAATTACTAACAAAAGCAAAGTTTGACCTTAACAACAAAGACCAATCATTCACTGTATCTAAATGCAATGATAGTCGATATGGCACATGTCAATCCATACACACCGGTCAATGTATATGAACACAAAAGCTGGAAAAATATTCCCAAATGCAAATATGAACTGCAAAAGCAGAAATCTAATTTACTGCATTAAATGTCCGAATTGTGAAGAACTATATGTCGGTCAAACTGGAAATGCACTATCGGAACGTGCACGGGTGCACCGACAGCAAATCAGAGACCCAAATGTCCGTCAGATACCCCTGAGTAACCATCTAGCAACATGTGGTCAGAAAATATTTATAATATTTCCATTCTACAAATTACACAGCCCAAGTGAAATCAAGAGAAAAATCAAAGAAAAGAATTTTATTGATAAATTCCAACCCAAGCTAAATGAACAATAATAATTCTTAAGGGTTTAAAAACCCTAGAAAATACTATTTTCATCATTTCTAAAAATAGCAAAACAATTGATGCTTTGGATAGGGCCAAATAGAAGTCGTTAGACATGCTCAACCAACCGTGACGCCTAAACCAATCAACTTCAGTAATCCAGTGAAACTACACACCGATTGGTCGAAATACAGTTTGCAAAATTAGCATTCTGTAGCCGCTTTTCACTGTATATAAGGCACAAAATTTACCCATCTCATTACAGTTGAAAATTGCAAACTTGACTGTCACCACAGAATATGAACCTGAAGATTGCGAAAGCATGAAAGTACTTGTTCAATTAACACTTAACATTTAATATTCTACCATACTATTTCATTCTAATACCATTATAATTTTAAAGGATTGTAAATAAACGAGTAAATCAGACAAAGTTGGAATTCCTTTTATTAAGATATATATATATATATATATGAGGTAAATTATATAAGTTGATGATACAACAATAAGACATTCAGATATTTAAAGCTCAGATATGGTCTTTTCGATATCCAAATTAGTGAAAGATAGTGCAGAGGTAAATCCAGTTAGTATACTTCCGGTCATCGTAGATATATAACCACAGAACATATATAAACTCAAGAAATAGATCACCGAGTTCCAACAATTAATGCATTATTTATTTGATTTACATGTTTCATTCTCCAAAGAATATTATTTTCAATAACTTTGTACAGAAATCATCAGAATCAATTATATAGTATATTAATGTCAGTAAACTAGTGATGGAAATACATGTCAGACTAACTATTGAGAACAATACCATTAAATAATTCCTACATTTCCAGCCTTCCATAGAATGAACTTTGTCTACATTTCGACGCTTGAACCAAGATGATACGTACACACATGGTCGGTAAATGAATATTTATTATATGTTATATATAATTGATTCTGATGATTTCTCTATGAAGGTACATACATACATACATACATACATACAGGCTTGCATACATACACTATGGCTTCCACCTCATTATCGAGTATAGCGATTGCACGATAAAAAAGATACATATACATACGTATACACACGCACACGCACGCACACACACACACACACACACACATACACACATACATACATACATACATACATACATACATACATACATACATACATACATACATACATATATATATATATATATATATATATATATATATATATATATATATATATATATATATATATATATATATATATATATATATAATTAACGGTGCTGCGATCGAATGTGGCTTTTTAGAGTTGACAACCATGATAAAAACATTCACTGGCAATAGCCAGCTGTGAGGTACTTTTGCATGTCGTCTGAGCCCTCCTGCTGATCTACACTCTTTTCCACATGCTTGACAGGTATGATGAGTAGCATCTCCGACAGCAGCCTGGTAGTCAACCACTGGTCTCACTTTATGACTGCGAAGGTGAATTTTGAGTCCAGCTTTGCTGAGGCAGTAACTTGCACAGACACTGCATGTCAGCGCCATGGAGGACTTTTGCTGACTGGAAATGTAACAGCAATGCCTTTCCTGACATCCCTTTTTACTTTCTCGTATGTGATTCGAGATGCTTCAAAAGCAACTTTCCCCTCGTGTACAATCTTTCACCATTTACTACGATCACCAGCTACTCTTTCCCATGTATCAGCGGAGACGTTAGCGTCCTTCAAAGAGGCTTTCAACAAATCCTTATACCTCTTTTTTGGTTTATGTAGAAGTCGTTTTCCTTTAACTAACTCTCCATAAAAGAGTTGTTTTGGTATCCTAGAATCGTCCAACCTGGCAAGGTAACCACTCCATCGGAGTCTTTTCTTAAGCACAAGAACTTCTATACTTTCACACACAGAGCTTTCCAAAATCTTGACATCACTGATGTGGCTCTCCAGTGAACGCCATGGATCCGTCTGAGACACATCTGATGGAAACGTTCCAACTGTTTAAAGTGGTGTCGATGTGACCCAGGTCTCAGAGCACACGTGGCTTGTACACCTTTGCCTTTGTCTTCTTGCATCTCATGTTCTGAAAAGAGTGATTAATCGATTGTATTAGTTCCAGTACTTGACTAGTTCTTTGTTTTATCGACCGCAGAAGGATAAAAAAACAAAGTTAATGTCAACAGGGTGTGAATTTGGAGCATAAAGGGACATAATTAAATGATGCAATATATTATTTCCGATTTCCTAATGATTCTGCCAGCCAACGCCCTAAAAACCGTTGCAAATATCAGGAAAAAAAATATTCTTCTTCTTCTTCTTCTTCTTCTTCTTCTTCTTCTTCTTCTTCTTCTTCTTCTTCTTCTTCTTCTTCTTCTTCTTCTTCTTCTTCTTCTTCTTCCTCGCCCACTTATTCTTAAGAGGGTCGTGGAGAAAGAGTCCTCAAACACTCCTTCCAGCGAGTCCTGTCAGAGGCAACCGTCTCAATCTGATCCGGCTGGATCCTCAAGTCAGACCAGCCAAGCTCATGGATGTTATCCAAACATTTTCTCGGGGTCTACCCTTGGGTCTCCTGTCGGTTGCGTGTCCGTAAAATCTGTCTAGCGATTCTTTGCTGAGACATTCTAACCACATGCCCATAGTATATGCCCATAGTATATGCCCATAGTATATGCCCATAGTATATCCCCATAGTATATCCCCATAGTATATCCCCATAGTATATGGCCATAGTATACTATGGAAAAATATATACTAACAATGGACAATGATGTTGAAGCATGAAAATATGAAAATGAAAAAACAAAAATAGAAAGGAAGCTGCTGCAAAGGAACAGCTAGATATATATATGGAGTAAGAAGCTGATTAATTTATAGATATACAGTGTAAGGGAGTTCAATCGTAAAGAAACATATAGATACAAAAAGACAGGAGTAACTGACAACTAGGGAGACAGACAGAGAGATGACATACAGTATATATATATATATATATATATATATATATATATACATATACATAAACAGTATATATATATATATATATATATACATAAATACATATATATATATATATATGTATATATATATATATATATATATATATATATATATATATACATATATATATATATATATATATATACATGTATATATATAATACATATATATGCATATATATATATATATATATATATATATATATATATATATATATATATATATGCATTTATGTATATATATATATATATATATATACATACATAAATACATATATATATATGTATATATATATATATATATATATATGTATATATATATATATATATATATATATATATATATATATATATATATATATATATATATATATACATAGAGAGAGAGTGGGGAGCAGAAGAAGGTGGAGAGAATTAGAATCCCATGAGTCAACCTTCCATGTCATATATATAAAATCATCAGCAATTTCTGTGCGGAATATTAAGGCAGACATTTGCCACCGTGAAGCAATAAACAAGTCGAATGGTTAAGTAATATAAAAAGGAAATTTAATAGACTGGGATTTGACTTATATTCACACAACTTACAATAACCATATATCTTAGCGGCATCATTTAATAAAGCATTTATTTCAATTCCTTTTAATCTATTTATTTATCTAGAGGATTAACGAATTTTTAAATTTTCTTATTACGATGTCTATATTGTTGACATAGATTCTCATTCTGAGAGACCCGTATGTCATTTTTTCTTGCTTGTTTATCTCCATAAGGTGAGCAAACATAATTCGATAAACTTTATATAATATTCATCATTTTCCAGTTTTTCTTCTTTTTACTGAGTACAATATCTCATCATGTATTTTCTGTATATTATAATTGTGGATTGGCAGTATCGGTAGAGGGTCGGACGCCATACTTTGGAGCATAGAGTCACGGCCCTTTATGATCTGAGTTCAAATCCCACCGAGGTTAACTTTGCCTTTCATCCTTACGGGGTCGATAAAATAAAGTACCAGTCACGCACTGATGTCGATTTAATCGACTTCCCCCTTCTCCCAAATGGCTGGCCTTGTGCCTATATAAGAAACCATTATTGTGGATTGGTAGTATAGGTATAGCGTCAGACGCTATGCTTTGGAGCATAGAGATACGGCCCTTTATAGTCTGAGTTCAAATCCCGCCGAGGTTTACTTTGCCTTTCCTTCTTACGGGGTCGATAAAATAAAGCACCAGTAATGCACTGGGTAATTGCTAGCCTTGTGCCTAAAGTAGAAACAATTATTATTGGTGAATTGGCAGTATCGGTAGAGGGTTGGACGCCATGCTTTCTAGCATAGTTACGTCCCTTTACAGTCTGAGTTCAAATCCCGCCGAGGTTAACTTTGCCTTTCATCCTTACGGGGTCGATAAAATAAAGTGCCAGTAATGTACTGGGTAATTGCTGGCCTTGTGCCTAAAGTAGAAACAATTATTATTATTGCTTCTGGACAAAGAGCAGCAATTTATATTGTTTAGTGAGTTTGTTTTGATTTCTTGTAGACTCTGCCTGATTGGGGCGTTTGTTTATTGTATTACTATGCCGTGTTTTTCATTGCAGAAATGACCAGAATACGCAGAAGTGAGCAGCTCCTTTATTTTCTTCATTAAGAAGAGGGTGAAATCTTGTTTTTGAAAATGGCTTTGTAAAATATAACATATATTGAAGACCCAGATGCCTGGAAATCCATTTACCTTCGACACAGTGAACTTCTGAATCAGACAGCGATACTCCGACGTATTTGTTACATTAAAAAATATATATTTGTTTAAATGATCAGATGATATAGTTGACACCTCTCACTTGCAATGTCTTCTATATATTTAGACAGACATTTTTTAATGTTTTATTAGTCACCTCCTCCCATGAGATTTAACTTCAGTTAAAGGAAACGTCTACAGAAAGATTAATAACGATACACAAAACAAATTCAATAATTTGGGTCGTGCTATTAATATGCCAGAAAATAGGTGTAATTTATTAGTAAACAGATAAAAAAGTAATCACTTGATAGAAATCGAACCTGTTATACAGTCTCAGCTGTCCAAGAAAATATCATTAGTTTATAAGCGTTATATTTGTCCGTTGTTCAAATAATAATTTACATATTTTTTTCATTTTACAGTATCTTTGTTGGTTTTGCTTTTCTGGTTACGAATTTATTATTTTTCTCGGTTGTAGATTTTAAACTGATAAATCTAAAGTCGAATTGTTATTCAGCCGACGTCAACTTTGGCTTTCATCTTTATGAGATCCATAAATAACGTACCAGTCCAGTACTGTCATTGATTCTTTCTCTATGGATTGCACCTGTAATTCAACTATCTAGCTGTGTCACATCATATCACGCTGATTCGGCCTGAAAAATTGCTTTATGCGTTCACGTGTTTGGGGATACTCAGCCATTTACATGTTAATATCATGTGAATTCAGTTGTTCATCCAACTGAAGGCTCATCGTGGAAACCGATGAGGAAGCCATGGCACCGAACTAAAATCTAATCTCGAATCGAAATGCTGCTTAAAAAATGAAAATGAACTTTTGTATTTCTCGTTTATATATTCCAGATTTCAAATTTGTTTTGTTTTATTTTTTCCAATTCGATTTCCCAAACTTTACTCCACCTTTAGAATTCAATTTATGAAAATAATTGTAAGTTTTATCAGTTTAAAGTTGTTGTCTAGCACGAGGTAAGATTGAACTATAATCAAGTATTCTAGCCATGACCATCACATCTTGTTTTCAGGCATAGTGTATTATCAAATATATTCATCCTTTTATAATATCGTAAAGTGTAATTTGAGGGAGATTTCACTGCTATAATATCGAGTAACCGTGTAGAGGCTTTCTCGTTAGCTAATATTTTCAAATCGGAATAATTAAAACTGACAAAATGTTAAATCGAAAAATATCAATACATTGTAACGGCTAAATAAAAGTTGAATGGTTATGCAGACCACTTTGGAGTGGGTGAGAGATGTCTTCTCTTGTGAAAATACTCGCCGTTTGAGTTTTTAAAGGTTGGCATGTCTAGGTTATTCACAGAATTAACCGCCGAACACCTCACATTTACCGCTCCAATATGGGTGTAGTCATACTATATTAATGACTAGTGTTTCTTTTTGACTAGGTGCAAATCCCCTATTTTTACTAGGCATAGAACTTTTATTTTCATAAACTCATCGGCTATGTTTTAGTAAGACACGTCAGCTTTGTTTTAACTAGACACGGTAGTCATAGTTTTTACTATGCAGAGTGACTCTATTGCAACTAAGAACAGAGGCTCTATTTTAACTAAATGCAAAAACTCTTATTTTGATAGGAAAGTCTGTGAACAATATAATGAGAAAAACAAACGTTACTAGAAGTGTGAACTTCATTATTAAAATGAAACAGCTTCAGGTTGAGACTGAAGCCGCATTGTATTCTCTCCTTACAGGAACTTCTTTGATAAAATGTGGCTAATTAATGTTGCTGTTTTCAGCTTCTACAGAAGCACTACCAAATACTAAACTAAGTTTTAAAATTTGCAAGTGCCATATTGTCGACAGTTAAGGTTTCCTTTTCAACCCCCGTCAAGGCCTCAATTTATTTGTTTGTTTTTTCTTTTGTTTTTCATTTTAGGATGTTGTCATTTACCATCTCAGGTTGTTATTGTTGTTGTTTGTGAGTATGTGTAAATCTCTTCTATTCATGCCTTTACACAACCATTACGAATGCAGCATGGTGGAATGGCTAAGAACATTGCTTCACAATCAATAGACCTCAAGTTTGATACTACTTCCTGGCATCTTGAGCAAGTGTCATTTACCATAACCTCAAGTCGACCCATGCCATGTGAGTGAAATTTAATAACAGTAATGTAAATCATAATTATTGATATTTTTGTCTATATATATTTTCATAGTTACTTGGATGGATGAGCGTGTATGTGGGCATATGCATAAGTGTAGGTGTTTTCGTATATATATATATATATATATATATGTGTGTGTGTGTGTGTGTGTGTGTGTGTGTGTGTGTGTGTGTGTGTATGCATCTGTATATATGTACGTTATATGTGTATGTCTATATATATATGTATATGCATGTATGTCTGTATGTGTATATATGTATATTTATGAGTGCGTCCGTATATATATATATATTAGAGTGTGCCATAAAAAGCAAGGTCACAATACTAATGCACCCTGTGTATTTTCCCATTATAAATGCCCCAATTGGTAAAATAAAACATTTTGTATAAAATAAATTATTTTGAGCCTTGCCTATATCATGGTGATTATAGTGGAAAGTGTGATTATGTTGCATGAAATCATGAAAATATGACCATACAATAATTGTTTATTTTATTAATCCATTATATTTAGTAGTATCGGTAGAGGGTCGGACGCCATGCTTTCCAGCATAGTTACGTCCCTTTACGATCTGAGTTCAAATCCCGCTGAGGTTGACTTTGCCTTTCATCCTTACGGGGTCGATAAAATAAAGTACCAGTAATGCACTGGGTAATTTCTGGCCTTGTGCCTAAAGTAGAAACAATTATATTTAGTAAACCAGCTTTGAATATAAAGGCGTATAAGGAAGAAACAAGTTCAGTTAAGTTAACTCCAGTCATATTTTTTTCAGAGTTTCTTTTTCGAAATCCGGGACCTTGCGACGATGAGCTTCGACTACTTGAAGGACACATTGCTTCCCCTCCTCATTCTTGGTGATGGCAACAAAATCAGTTATCAACTTGACTGCTCTCTCCGCCAGATCGTTGACTACCTTGATATTGTGAACAACAGCACAGGCATTTTAATATGACGCTTGTGATGACCAAGTTGCAGGCGACAGCTCAAGCCAGGTATCGTTGGGATCAAGGAGATGGAACAGAAGCCTTGATTTCTTCCCAACTAGATGAGGCAGCTTCGTGGACGACTTCAACTCGGGAAATACTGGAGTACCACGGTCGAGAGGCCCAAACGTTTTCAGTTTGACAAGACGTTGGGCTATTTGTTTCTTCTCAGACTCTTGGACCCGACTTGAAAACAGCGCTAACGGAATGGCTTCCTCCATCAGGTACCAAAGATGCCTGCTCAGAGCAGTAGTGGCTGCCTGCGAGAGATATCTGTCAACCTTACTGTACTGTGTCAACTCCACGTAGAATTGAAGGTCATTGGATGGTGCATCAGCACACTTGACTGCTGTCAGCCAGTATCGCACGTAGAACAGAGCATTGAACATACAGATCCGGCGCAACTTTTCTATTTTATCACCAAATGCATACATCTTTGCACTATAGATGATTGTGGACATCCACCGAGCGTTATGATGTGCACCAGGCAGCATCCAATGAATTCCACGAAGAGGCGTGACACCAAGCAAGGTCAACATCAACTCGGCACATTCTTGGTAGTTGTCCCGTGGAAGAGAACTCATTTTCCCATCGTCGGATGTCAACAAATCTTGGAGGAACTTGATGTTCTCAGAACACAGACGCTTGAGTCTCCGGTCGACAATGTTCAATGTTTTAAAGTTGGTCTTGTCTGTGAGTGACACCCAATCTTTTTTTAACTCCTTGAACTCTGGGGTGTCTGGACTGGACATTGCTCCGAATAGTTGTTTCCACACTGCACACAAGATACGCTCCATGACATGGTGCCGACAAGCAAAATAAAACACCTTTTTGTGAGCATCTCTTCTAGTTTCACGCAGGCATCATTTTTCCATTCAGAATTCGAAGCAGTTGTGTCAAAGACCAAGCCCACCACAGACCCATCAACATTCCAATTTTTAACAAGATCAAATGATGCTTTGGCTTGGGTGGTTCCAGTGCCATCAGGAATTATGGGAACACCGAGGAGTTTACCTTCTCTGAAGTCCGGAGTTCCAGCAACTAGCACACCTAGCCTCTCGTGGTCACCAGGAATTATTTTGCCATCCCAATGCAAGGTAACAAAGTCTGGTACAGCAAATAGTTCCTTTATGTGTTCAACCCCCACAGTTCTGATCTTCTTAGCTGCACGTCTGCTACTATTCTTGGAGAGAGTTGTGGCGGCTATGTCAGACCCACCCTCAGAAATAATCGATGCCATAAATGCTGTTCTCTGGCCCAGTGTCAGGTTTAAATGATCAGCCATTGGAGAAATTTTTAGACTTTGAAATAGATTCTTTGGGTGTTCCAGCTGGATTTTTCGTTTCTTGTCTGACTTTGAGCTGTCTCTAGGTGGGTTTGAGGCCTGAAATTCAGGATCCTGTTCATCTTCACTTTCATCATTGTTTGAATTTGAATCACTCATTTCATTACGTGGAAGTTGTGCTGCTACAGATCCTGACAAACGCTTTCTATGGTTCTCTGACTCTCATCGAGCCACAGAAACCTGATCACGCTTAAAATTTGAAGATACCTTTTTCTGGTAACCATTGTCTTCAGCACCCAGAGATACTTTTTTATGACAACGCATGGCTTCGAGAAATGTAGCATGAATGTATATATAGTGTATTTTGTAATACACTGTATGCTTAATTAAAAGCATTTTGAAGACCATACGCTATTGTTTTAAAATAGTGACAATGTCACTTATTTAAATTTTCAGCACTATATATACACTATATATACATTCATATATATATATATCGCTATTTCAGAGCACCAATTCTAATTTTCAATTTCTGCTGGACCGGAGACCGCTCTGTATAATCATTTCCTGATTATTACTGGAATTCTATAAGAATCCAACACACATAATTTTCAGCAAACAGGAGGAGTAGTGAGCTTTGATAAGTACCAAAAAGTACGAAACAGGGCTCTGTCAGTTTATCTCCCCTGTTTGCTGAAAATTTAAATAAGTGACATTGTCACTATTTTAAAACAATAGCGTATGGTCTTCAAAATGGTTTTAATTAAGCATACAGTGTATTGCAAAATACACTATATATACATTCATATATATATCGCTATTTCAGAGCACCAATTCTAATATATATATATATATATATATATATATATACACGTTTGATTGTAAAGCAATGTTCTAACTAAAGTCTGCTAGGAACGTCTTATACAACTCATTTACTTTCAATCAATATTTATAGGTTTTCTCCCATTTGTTTAAAAACATAATAATAGTAAATACGTTATGTCTTTTATATATCGTCTGAACGGTTTGAAAATGAGTGGATGTTATTACCTCTTATATTATACATTTTTATTTCTATTTTTATTCATCACTCTAGAGGAGTTTTTTTACTTGATGGGATAATGAAGGAATGTAATTTAATCGATATTATCGATTATGGATTGCTTCCTCTTATCACTTAAATGTGTGTAGAATAAAAAGACAAACGATGTTTTAAGTCCCTTTAAAGCATTTGGTTTTCCTTTAAATGCACACACACACACACACACACACACACATATATATATATATATATATATATATATATATATATATATATATATATATGTGTGTGTGTGTGTGTGTGTGTATGTGTGTGTGTGTGTGTGTGTGTGTGTGTGTACACACGCACGCACATATATATGTGTTCAGAGATGTCAACATGAATGGACCTCTTAAGACATTTTTTCCAATTCCAATCTATCTTATTTCTCATTCTTTCTTCTGATGAAGGACTAGCGTCCGAAATGTTAAGGCCCTCTTCCTGCTATATCATGCGTTAACCTAATACTGTACCTAATACTGTACCATATACTGTACCGATTGTGTTGTTATTTCTGTTTACCTTTTACATATATATATATATATATATATATATATCAACTAGAAATTGATTGACATATATATATATTCAAAATAAACACATGAAACAATCACAGGGGATAATTAGTAAAGTGTGTAATCACACATAGCTAGGGAGGTAACTAATTAAAGTTTAACTTTTAACTAGAGCTTCAAATATTACCTTTTAAAATATGATTAATCCTCCTTGTATATATTTCATTAAAGAAATATATTTCACCATTAATCCGTAAAGTCACAGTAGTCAAATCTAGGATCTTCAGCAAGGGGGAAGATTTAACTATGTGTGATTACACACTTTACAAATTATCCCCTGTGATTGTTTCATGTGTATATTTTGGATATATATATATATGTCGATCAATTTCTAGTTTATATAAAATGGTCGGAACTATTCATTGGAATCTTTGAGTTTATTCTACGGTGGATATGGCGCATGTCTTGGACATGACTCCCTTAATTTAATTTAATTTAATTAATTTTGTATATATATATATATATATATATATAGAGAGAGAGAGAGAGAGGGGGGGGGGGAATGGCTTCTACAGAACTAGAACTTATGTATGTATGTATGTATGTATGTATGTATGTATGTATGTATGTATGTATGTATGTATGTATAAACGGTCGCCACATAAACCAAAAAAGAGGTATAAGGATTCCTTGAAAGCCTCTCTGAAAGACGCTAACATCTCTGCTGATACATAGGAGAATATTGCTGCTGATCGTAATAAATGGAGAAAGACTGTATATGAGGGAAAAGTTGCCTTTGAGGCATCTCGAATCGCATACGAGAAAGTAAAGCGGGGTGTGAGGAAGGGCATTGTTGTTGCACTTCCAGATGGCGAGGGTCCTCCTATGGTGCTGACATGCAGCGTCTGTGCGAGACTCTGCCTAAGCAAAGCTGGACTCGAAAGTCATCTTCGCAGTCATAAAGTAAGACTAGTGGTTGACTACCAGGCTGCTGTTGGAGATGCTACTCATCATGCTTGCCAAGCATGTGGTAGAGAATGTAAATCAGCAGGAGGGCTCAAGCGACATACAAAAGTACATGAACTCCAACCACAGCCGGCTATTCCCAGTGAATGTTTTGGTTGCCGACTCTGTGCAAGACATTTTAGATCATTGGCTGGGCTAAAAAGCCACATTCGATCGCAGCGCTGTTAGTTGCTATCGTGTGTGTGTGTATAGATATGTTTATGTGTGTGCGTGTGTGTGTATATATATATGTATATGTATATTATTGTTGTTGTTGTTGTCGTTATTATTATTGTTGTTATTATTATTATTATTGTTATTAATATATGTGTATGTATATGTATATGTATATATATATATGTATATATATATATATATGTATGTATGTATGTATGTGTGTGTATATATTTTTTTTTCTCGTGCAATGGCCATACTCGATAACGAGGGGGCAGCCATCATGTATGTATGTATGTATTCTAGGAGAAGGAAAACTCTGATATAACACCTGCAACCCTGATGGTATCCAATGATGTTGACTTGTTCTTCTTTTTGGTAAATATCATGTTGGTTAAGAGAGTGGGACTGGCTTTGTGCAGTGCCTTTGCTCACTATAAAAGCTTCACGGCACAGGCATTGCTTTATATCTAGAGATCTCTCTGCACTTGTCGTCACATGGTACCATGGGCCCAGCACTATGTGTCAGTAATTGTCACAAGTGTAGTGTTTGTACCAGAGTTTTCATGTCGCAGGCTGGACTAAAATGTCACAATCGTTCAGCGAATCGGTAGGGTTTCTCCTACATGTATATAAAGTAGTGGCCGTACTCGAAAACGAGTTGGCAGCCACCATGTATGTATGTACTTCTGGTTTTATAATTTCACAATTTTTTTACCAATAGAGAGAGAGTCGGTTTCTAGCATTGACACAAGACTCTCTCATTGGAATTTACACATCAACTAGGTAGATATGTATGCATGTCTGTATGCATGTCTGAATGCATGTATAGACATGGATGTTATTGTATGTGTGGATGAGGATGTTTTGAGTTATATGTGTGGATGTGTATATGCTTAGTATCTGTACATGTGTATATGCAGTTATTAGATGCAAAATGTTTGGAATATTTTACATATTTTTACTGTTCCATTAATGGATTGTACTTGTAATTTCCTAACTAGTTGTGTTCTTTCTGTTCCTGTGAAGCCCAGCTTCTCGAGATTTGTATTGAGGCAGTTACTAACATACCCCAGTGCCCCAATAATCACAGGCATAAATCTGAAGGTATAATCAGGGTGGAATACCATCAGTTCTCCATAAATATTCTCCTTTTCGCTAATCTTTGATGTTATATTGGCATCTGATGGACAGCTAACTTCCACTACTGTGCATGCCTTCTTTTCCATGTCCCATATCATATGTATGTATGTATGTATGTATGTATGTATGTATGTATGTATGTATGTATGTATGTATGTATGTATGTATGTATGTGTGTGTGTATGTATGTATGTATGTATGTATGTATGTATGTATGTATGTATGTATGTGCTACTGGTAATATGTAACCCAGTACAACCTGTCTCATAGTCGGGTCGTCGGCGACTAAACCCCACCAAGCTAGCTTGGTGAGGAGGGTGATATTTGGATACCCGCAAGATGAAATACAAGGCCCGGCAAAGGGCGGAGGAGCTCAGCAGAGTCGACGGCCATCTAAATAGTAGTTTTTTTAATGTGTTTTTTTTCACCTGGGAGTGAAAGTCCCCCAGTTGTTGTCACAACACCTTTCTAGGAGAGAGAAACTCTGAAAAAAAACCTGCGGCTTCGTTAGAATCCAATGATGTTGACCAGTTCTCCTTTTCGAGTAGTGTTTTCGATGCTCAGGAAGTGGGATTGGTCGAGTGCAAGGCCTTTCCCCACTTAAAAACCTTCAAAGCACAGGCATTGCTTGTTCAGGATATGTTACAGGTTTGTGTGGCTGGCCGTAGCCTAAAAGTGCACCAAACTCTGTAATCTGACAAGCGATTGAAATACTCTTAGCAGAGTTTGCAGCCATAATATACATGTATACATATGTGTATATATGCGCGTGACATAGAAATAATCGGGCTGGATACCCGATCGCGCGGTTAAACCATTGGGAGTGAAGGACCCCTAGCCTTTGTCAGGGCATTCTTTTAGGAGAAGGCAACTCAGGATAACTCTGAAATAAATAACTGGGATAACTCTGAAATAAAGCTCAGACCGATGATGTTGATCTTTTCTTCTTTTCGGGTTTGAGCTACTGTCGCTCAGAGAATGGGATTGGCTCAGTGTACAGTCTTTCCTCACTTAAAAAAAATATCTTCGCGCACAGGCATTGCATGATAGTTTAATTGATAATTATTAATAATGTTATATCATGCAATGGCCATACTCGATAACGAGGGGGCAGCCATCATGCATGTATGTATATATATATATATGTGTGTGTGTGTGTGTGTGTATGTGTGTATACGTTTGTTTTTGGTAGAGAGGATTTGACTTAATACGAACCTTCGGAGATTGTAGTAACAATCATAACTTCTGAAAAAATTAGGGGGAAAAGTGTTTTTCTGTGTGTGTGAGAGAGAGAGAAAGTGTGTATGTGTGTGTGTGTGTGTGTGTGTGTGTGTGTGTGTGTGTGTGTGTGTGTGTGTGTGTGTGTGTGTGTGTGTGAGAGAGAGAGTTGTATATGTGTGTCTGGGTGTGTGTGAGTGAGTGTGGGTATGTGTACGTATGAATAAGGATGCCCATAGATAGATAGATAACTTTCTATTTATTTGCAACCAGGGCATCAAAGATTGGGACAAATACAAGAGGGGGAGTTTACATACATTTCAAGGGACGTGTAAAAACATATAAAAATCAAATTCAATAATCGAAGTCCTCAATAGAGATCGCACACACCCCCGAAAAAATTGTGTATCCCTCCTCCTCAGGAGCACAAAGAGCGGGTGCTCCCTTCCTCTCCTCCTTCTTCTCCTCCTTCCTCTCCTCCTTCCTCTCCTCTTTCACCTACAGGCTGATATAGAGAGAAGGCCCATTCACTCGGGCCATTCTCGCTACTTTCACCCACCTTTCATAAAACTTGCTGGGGTAGAGCACCTCTCTCTCCATTCTGATTCTTCTTCTAAAATGGTACTTGAAAAAAAGGACCAGTTGTTGACCGGAGAGAAAAGTGTCTGACCTCAGCCCTTTCAACCTCGTCCACCATACAACCTCTTTCGCCATAGCTATCACACAGAGGAAAACCGCCTCTCCTTCGTTTTTGAAGGGGGAGGCGATTTGATCGTGACAATGTACTCGGTGGTCAACCGGATTGGTCCCACCCGCGACAGTAGTCGTTCCACATAGCCCCACGGTCAGCAACGCCCGGGCAGTGTACAAATGCGGTTTCCTCGTCACGCACGCACGCATCTCGGACAGATCTTCTTCGAGGGGTCCCTACCCGGGCACCCGTGTCTGTAGAGCTTGTCCCGAACGGGTAGAGCTCTTCGGTAGCACTGCCAAGCCAGGGACTTTTGGAAGTTGTCCATCGGTCCCAGGCCAAATGTCCTACCGAACAGTCTTCCTCCATGCCCAGAGCCTCTCCGAGAGCGTCGTCGCACTTGCTGCACACCAACCCTCTATAGAATGTTGAGGTTGAATCTCCACTGATTGCCGGATCCACTTGCCAGAGGGCCGTGAGCGCCTGGGCACATTCAATGTGCCAGTCGACCACTTTTCTCGGTCTTTGCTTGACCCAGGATTGTAGCTCGGTGAGTGAGACGAGTCTCGAGAAGGCTCGCCTCACAAAAGGGGCCCACGCCGGATGACGGGTGAGGAATACCTGAAGGTGCCGCAGCCTTAATGCGTGTCTACGAATTGTCAGCCACGGCATCCCCAGCCCTCCTTTCGAAGGGTGTTGACAGCAGATGGATCTTCTCACCAAAGGGGGCCGCTTCTTCCAAAGGAATCGGAAGAGCGCGCGCTCCATTTTGCGAGCGTTTTCGCTGGGCAAGGCACGACGGTCAAGCGGTAGTAGATGACGGACGCTATATAAGTGTTCGCCACCTCCGTTCGACCTTTCAGGGATAGTTTCACTCGGCCCACTTCTGGGTGAGTGAAAACACCCTGCCCGTTACCTCGTCCGAACCAGACCCCGAGCAGCTTCACCGGTCCCTCCGTCCAGCGTCCGACGACGCCGTCGGAGGGCATCGGTTTGCCTCTCCACGTTCCGAGTTGAAAACCGACGGACTTGTCCCGGTTCAGCTTGGCTCCTGTAAACCTTTCGTATTCCTCCAGTAAGGTACCGATCTGCCCGATTTCCGAGGCGCACGACACCATTACTGTCACGTCATCGGCGTAGGCCGACACCGTTTTCCGCAATCCCGGTTCCAACGGGATGCCCTGCATCAGCTCCAACTTCCGCAGTAGTGGCTCGAGAGCCAGCACATACAGAAGGGAGTAGAGAGGGCATCCCTGTCGGATGGATCGCGCGATTTGGAACGGCTCCGAGATGTAGCCATTCACCTTGACCCTCGAGCAGGTGTTGCTGCTGTGTATTGCAGCAATCCATCCCCTGAAAACGGGTCCGAAGCCTGCCGCCGCGAGCACCGCATCCAGGTACCGATGGTCGAACCTATCGAACGCCTTAGATTGATTCAAATTGCTGAGGGCCCCACCAAAGCCGGGTTCGTTCCCTACCCTTTCTACGATGTATCGTATGAGGTGAGGTTGTCGTGTATGGACCTAGACGGGATTGCGCATGTCTGCGCTTCTCCCACCAGGTTCCCGACGACAAGCGCCAACCTCTTCGCTAACACCTTGGCCAAAATCTTTAACTCTGTGTTTAGGGCTGAGTTATGGGCCTGAAGTTATCTATGTCATCCCCCTTGTTCTCGTCCTTCCTCACCAGCGTGACTACGCCCTTGGTCACAGAACTGGGAATTCTCCCGTTCTGTTGCCAGTTGCAATAGACCGACTCGAGAAGATCGGAGAACAAGTCCGTCATCGCTACATAAAGTTCGTATGGTAGACCATCGAGACCGGGAGATTTTCGTTTGCCGCATAGGCTCAGCCCTTCCCCTATTTCAGCGGCTGAAATCGGCCTTTCGCAGGACTTAGCCTCCCCGTCCGAGAGCCGCGGCAGACCGTCGAGGTATGGACCGAAATCCATGGCCTCACCCGGCCCACCGCCCCTCCCGAACAGTCGTGCAAAGCGCCATTGAAAGGCCGCGCACATCCGCCCAGGTTCAAGGGTCACGCGTCCATCCTGGTCCTTCAAAGACCGAATCGTGGACTTGTTTCCACTTTTTGCCTCTGTCACTCAGGCCCAGCTAACAGCTTTGGCCCCCTCGTTACTCAGATCACGTATTTTACTCCTGACAACACAGCCCTCGTGCTTCGCGTCAAAGAACTGGTCTAGGGCCGTTCTTGACGCCAGCACGCCGGCCACGTTGCCCCTCCTAATCGCCTCTTCTACTCTATCTATCAATTCCCTTTCAGTTCTATTCCTATCTGATGCTAATTCCTAACTAAAACCTATCGATTCTATTCTAATATCTCTCTTGAGAGAGTCCCACCACCTGCTGTTGACAATTTCCCCCGTCAACCGCTGCTTAACTAGAGTGCTAATCCGCTTACTGTAAGCTTTGTTTGTCGGTAAGGACAAGTTTAGCTTCCAGTAACCGGGTCCTTGTCTATGGGTTCTATCAAGGTTGACCACTCCGGTCACCAACTTGTGATCCGAATAGTCAACCATGAACATTCGTGGACAGCTTAATATGTCCCTATCCTTATTTCTAACTAGGAACCTATCTAGGTACGACCTAGATGTTCCGCTAATATTAGTCTACGTCCACAGTGGCACAGTCGGAAAATCTAATCGATATCTATCGGCCGGATCAAATCGGCCGATTAACCGTTTGAGGCTGTTACACCCCTCCCCCCTCTATCGGGACATGCCCCTACATAGTCCCAACGTGCATCCAGGATACCATTCCAGTCCCCCACTAAAAGCAAGGAGCGAGACGTTCCCAAAAAAGTCTCTAGGCGTTGGAAGAAGTCCGGTCGCGGTGTCCCAGATGGGGCATACGCTGCCACCAGTCTGAAGGCTCCACCTTCACTACTCCCTACGTCTAGAACCACCAGTCGACCCTCCGGATCCAGGTGTACCTTCCGTGTTCCGAGGCCCAAGTGTTTTCGCAGCAGAACGACCACCCCGCCCCCACCCCCCGGCTGACAGAGAGATGCATAGATCCCAAAGTCGTCGAAGATTGGGGCCAGTTGGTGCTCGCTGCTGATCCTGGACTCGCAAATAGCTATCACAACCATTCTGTGCTACCTGAGGTCATTTAAGAGTTTGCCCTGCTTCCAGGACATCCCCAGGCCGCGCACATTTAAACATCCAACTCTTATAACAGCCATGTTGGTGGTGAAGAGTTTAGAGTGGAGAAAAAGGAAAAGACACTTACCTGTCCTTCTCCTGGGGACCAGGCTGCACAATTTCCATGGGGGTGTCGGCGGGGTTGTTTGGTGGGGTGGTGGTTTGGGATGTGATGGGAATATCAGTGTGTGGTGGGGTGGGAGTATTTGGTGGAGGAGGGGTGTCTGGGGTGGTGGTGGGGAAGCATTTCAAGAGGACGCGGTTGCTAGGTCTAGTACAAGGGTTCCCCACGTCCTCGGAAAAGTTCTGTTTGAGCATTGCGTAGGTGTCCCTTGGGACCCTAATCATTTTTAAATGCGGTTAGTCGCCGCGTTGGTGAACATTTTCCCTTCGGTTTCCACTGAAGGGTCTTTGTCTATTGTTTGCACAAGTGTTTTGTTGTTTGTGTTGATGTATGTATACTGTTTTTGTTGTGTTGTGTTTGTTTTTGTTTGTTGTTCTTGTGTGTGTTTGCGTTTTGTAGTATGTGTTATGTTTTGGGGAGGGGTGGGTTTTTTTGTTTGTGATGTTTGTTCTGTTTGTGCTGGTGGTTGTGTGTTTGTTGCATTTTTGTTGATGTGGTGCCTTCTTTTCTTTCTTTTTACAGGTTGAAAGGGTTCTCCCTCGTCGTCACTGGGTGACGTTGATAAGGGGTCCTCGTCCGTGTTGTGAGGGAGGGGTATATTTTGGGGTTTTGTTGTGGTTGCTTTTGTATTTGTTTTAGGTGGGTAGGGGTTGGGTGGGACAATGTCTTGTGTTGTTATTTTTTCGTGTTGTTGTTGTTGTGGTGGTGGTGGTGGTGGTGGTGGTGGTGGTGGTGGTGGTGGTGGTGGTGGTGGTGGTGGTGGTTGTGTTGTTGTGTGTGGGGTGGGCAGAAGCGTCTTTGGGGGGGGGGCATTTAAAAGGGGACAGGAAGCCCTCAGGTGACCACTTCTTGAACAGTGGTAACATGAAGGCCGCCTGCCCTCAACAGAAATGTTTATGAAGGCGACTCCATCCAGGGACACACGCTGCGGTATTCTTGTTATCCGTTCTGGTCTCATTTGGACCATAACTTCAAGGCTATTGTCGCGGAATACGCCCCCGGTGGATTCGCCTATCGAAAGGATTGTGTCCTCATCTTCTAAGAATCCCGTTAGCACTCACCAAATGCTCGCATTTGGCCTGATGCCCGAGATTCTTATCTTTGGAGTTCTTTTCCCCAAATATGTGGGGGAAAAGGTGTATGCATTGGATACAATTGGCGACGCAGAATATTTCCGTGCCGCCAATTCATCTTGCATTAAAACAGATATGCTTCCATACAGTTTCCCTTTCTGTATGAAAGCGATATCCTTCCAGGCACTACTTAGGACCAGCTCAATTTCGCTTTGGGACAATTGAACCGGTTTCCTAATCGTGTTCGAAACTGTCCTAAAGATTACAGTCCTGAGGACTGTGTCCCTTCTAATTTCTTCGGGGGAGATAATTGTGAATTCCCCACCTTCCCCAAAATTTACACAATTCCTTGCTTCTTTCAGCAATTTCTTGGCATTCGAGATCTCCAGTGCCTTGTATGTCTGCGTTTCTCGGACTGCCTGTGCGAAAGTGACTGCAGCTGTGGGTCCGTTTTCTTTCGTGTTGTTATCATTGTTGTTGTTCGTGTTGGCTTGCTTTTTTCCTTTGTTGGTGTTGTGATTATTGCTGTTGCTGGTTGTGTTGTTATTGTTATTGTTGCTGTTGTTGGTTGTGTTGTTATTGTCATTGTTGTTCTTGTTTGTGTAATTGTTACTTTTGGGATTTTCACCCATTTCCACAAATTTTTCTTTTGATTCCGTGGTGTCTTTTGCAGGAGTGAGGAGGGAGGCTTATAGCGTTGTGCTGCTACCTTCTATCTATCACTTTCCTTGGGGGGGGGCGTGGTATGCGTCGTATTAATGGGTCCATTGTCACTAAGCAACTTTTTATCGACAACTTATAACTATTAAATTTCGCCCCAAAAGGGGGCGAAATTTATTTTACCCAACGTCTGCAGGCCCAGGCGAGAGGTTAAACACAACAAATAACAAATTACTTAAACAGACCTACCGCTTCGCTTCTCGTAATGAATTCCGACAAAATGCAGGAGCGAAACAAAAACACGTCTATCTTCTCCGAGATAGATAGATAGATAGATAGATATGTTTCTTTATGGGTAACACATACCCCCGAAAAAATGTGCAACCCTCATCTCCAGGAGTACGAAGAGTTTGTACTCCTTTCCTCTCCTCCTCCTTTTCCTCAACCTACAGGCTGATATAGAGAGAAGGCCCATTCACTCGGGCCATTCTCGCCACTTTCACCCACCTTTCATAAAACTTGCTGGGGTACAGCACCTCTCTCTCCATCCTGATTCTTCTTCCAAAGTGGTATTTGAAAAAAAGAATCAGTTGTTGGCCGGAGAGAAAGGTGTCTGACCTCAGCCCTTTCAACCTTGTCCACCATACAACCTCTTTCGCCATAGCTATCACACAAGGGAAAGCCGCCTCTCCTTCGTTTTTGAAGGAGGGTGGCGGTTTGTAGATAGATAGATAGATAGATAGATAGATAGATAGATAGATAGATAGATAGATAGATAGATAGATTTCTTTATTAGCCACAGGGGCACAAAAGAAGGGGACAAATACAAAGGGGGAAGTTTACATACAATAAAAACGTGTAAAATGTTATCACAAATGGAATTTAAAAAGTTAGTCGATTTTCCCCAATAGAGGGAGACAGTTTATATGGGTAACACATACCCCCGAAAAAAATGTGCAACCCTCATCTCCAGGAGTACGAAGAGTTTGTACTCCCTTCCTCTCCTCCTCCTTTTCCTCAACCTACAGGCTGATATAGAGAGAAGGCCCATTCATTCGAACCATTCTCGCCACTTTCACCCACCTTTCATAAAACTTGCTGGGGTACAACACCTCTCTCTCCATCCTGATTCTTCTTCCAAAGTGGTATTTGAAAAAAAGAATCAGTTGTTGGCCGGAGAGAAAGGTGTCTGACCTCAGCCCTTTCAACCTTGTCCACCATACAACCTCTTTCGCCATAGCTATCACACAAAGGAAAGCCGCCTCCCCTTCGTTTTTGAAGGAGGGTGGCGCTTTGTAGATAGATAGATAGATAGATAGATAGATAGATAGATAGATAGATAGATAGATAGATAGATAGATTTCTTTATTAGCCACAAGGGCGCAACAAGAAAGGGGACAATACAAAGACATGCCGGGGATTTTACATACAGTCGTGTAAAAAATATAAAAACAAACAATTTCAACAATCGAAATCCCCAATAGGGGGGAGGCGCCACAAATGGGTTGTTTAATACCCCGTCGATAGAACAACCCTCAACTCGAGGAGCGTGTTGTGCAAGTGCTCCTTTCTTCCTTTTGCTCTCTTCCTCAACCTACAGGCTTATAAACAGAGAAGGCCCAATCACTCGGGCCATTTTCGCTTCATTCACCCACCTTTCAGTAAATTTACTGGGGTCCAGTGCCTCTCTCTCCACTCTGATTCTCCTTCTAAATTGATACTTAAAGAAGGGAATCAATTGTTGTCCGGAGAGAAAGGCATCTGTCTTCAGTCCTCTCAACCTCGTCCACCATATAACTTCTTTCACCATAGCCACCGTACAGAGGAAAACCGCCTCTCTTTCGTTTTTGAAAGAGGTTGGCGGTTTGATCCTTACTATGGACTCGGCAGTCAACTGGATTTGTCCCATACGCGACAACAGTTGTTCTGCATAGTTCCACAGGTCGGTTACGCCCGGGCAGTGTACAATTACGTGCAGGACTGTTTCAATGTCCTGCGCGCATCTTGGACACGTCCTCTTGGAAGGATCCCTGCCAGGGCGTCCGTGCCTGTAGATCTTGTCACGAACCGGTAGAGCTCCTCGGTAGCACTGCCAGGCCAGGGACCTCTGGAAGTTGTCCATAGGTCCCGGGCGGAAAGTCCTACCAAACAGACTGGTGAACTCATCGTCTTCGACGCCCAGAGTCTCTGCGAGCACGTCGTCGCCCTTGTAACGTACAATCCCTCTATAGAATGTCGAAGTGGAGTCTCCACTGATTGCTGCGCCCGCTTGCCAGAGGACTGTGAGCGCCTGAGCGCATTCAATGTGCCAGGCGCCCATCGTTTTCGGTCTTTTCTTGACCCAGGACTGCAGCTCCGTCAGCGAGACGAGCTGTGGGAAAGCCTGTCTCATAAACGGCGCCCACACCGGTTGGGGGTCGGTGAGGAATACCTGGAGATGCCGCAGCCTCAGCGCATGTTTGCGCATCATCAGCCACGGCATTCCCAGCCCTCCGTTGGAAGGATGCTGACAGCAGACGGATCTCCTCACCAGCGGAGCCTGCTTCTTCCACAGAAACTGGAAGAACATGCGTTCCATCTTGGCGAGGTGTTCACGGGGACAAGGCACGACAGTCAAGCGGTAGTAGATGACGGACGCTATGAAAGTGTTCGCCACCTCCGCTCGACCTTTCAAGGACAGTTTGCACTCTGCCCACTTCTGGGTGAGCGCAAACACCTTGGCCGTGACCTCGTTCCAGTTTTTCTCCACCTGGAGGTCTGGATCGAACCAGACCCCGAGCAATTTCACCGGTCCGTCTGTCCAGCGTCCAACGACGCTGTCGGACGTCATCGGTTTGCCTCTCCACGTACCGAGTTGCAAACCGACAGACTTGTCCGGGTTTAGTTTTGCTCCCGTCAGCGTTTCGTATTCTTTCAGTAAGTTGCCGATCACCCCGATTTCCGAGGTGCTCGACACCATTACCGTCACGTCGTCGGCATAAGCCGACGCCGCTTTGCGCAGTCCCGGTTCTAGAGGGATGCCCTGCAACAGCTCCAGTTTCCGCAGTAGTGGCTCTAGAGTCAATACATACAGAATGGAGGAGAGAGGGCACTCCTGTCGAATGGAACGCGTGATTGCGAACGGCACCTTGACCCTCGAGCAGATGCTGGTGTGCATCGCCTCGATCCAGCCTCTGAACACGGGTCCGAAACCGGCCGCCTTGAGAACCGCTTCCAAGTATCGATAGTCGACCCTATCGAATGCCTTAGACTGATCCAAGTTGATCAGAGCCCCACCGAAGCCGGGTTTACTACCCACCCTCTCTATGATGTATCGCATGAGGTGGAGGTTGTCGTGTATAGACCTGGTCGGGATTGCACACGTTTGCGCTTTCCCTACCAGGTTCTCGAAGACCAGCGCCAACCTCGTCGCTAGCACCTTGACCAAAATCTTTAACTCTGTGTTGAGCAGAGTTATGGGCCTGAAGTTGTTAATTTCGTCCCCCTTGTTCTCGTCTTTCCTGATCAGCGTTACTACGCCCTTGCCTGCAGAACTGGGAATTCTCCCGTTCTGCTGCCAATTGCAGTAGACGGCTTCGAGGACGCCAGAGAACAAGTCCGGCATGCCTATGTAAAATTCGTAGGGTAGACCATCTAGATCGGGTGACTTGCGTTTCCCGCAGCGGCCCAGAGCGTCCCGTATCTCAGTGTCCGTGATTGGTCTATCGCAGAACTCGGCGTCCGTGTTCGAGAGACGCGGCAGGCCGTCGAGGTATGAACTAAAGTCCATTGCCCCGCTCGGCTCACCGTCGTTCTGCTCAAACAGTCGTGCAAAATGCCGCTGAAAGGCCGCGCACATTTGCTTGGGGTCAAGTAGCACGCGTCCGTTTGATCTTTCAAAGACCGAATCGTGGACTTGTTGCCACTTTTTTCCTCCGCCACTTGGGCCCAGCTGACAGCTTTCGCTCCTTCATTTCCTAGAGCACATGTTTTGCTTCTGACCACGCAGCCTTCATGTTTCGCATCGAAGAACTGGTCCAGTGCCGTTCTCGACACTAACACTCTAGCCGCATTACCACTTCTAAGTGCCTCTTCTACCTTGGCTATTAGTTCTCTTTCTAGTTTGTTTTTCTCTAAGGCTAACTCTCTGCTAAACCCTATCGATTCGATTCTAATTGCTTTCTTGAGAGAGTACCACGATCTATTGTTGACGATGGCTCCTGTTAACTGTTGCTTGACTAGTCTACTTATCCGTTCACTTTAAGCTTTACGTACCGGCAACGACACGTTTAGCTTCCAGTATCCGGGTCCTTGTTTGTATGTTCTATCACGGTTGACTAAGCAGACGATTAATTTGTGATCTGAATAGGCAACCATGTGCATTCGTGGACAGCTTAACATCTCCTTGTCCCTTTCTCTAATGAAGAACCTATCTAAATACGATCTAGATGTCCCGCTGCTGTTTGCCCACGTCCACTGTGGTGCAGTCGGGAAATCCAGTCGATACCTATCGGCCAGTTGGAATTGGCCGATTAAAGTTTTGAGGCTGTTGCACCCCGCTCTATTGGGACATGCTCCCACATAGTCCCATTGTGCATTCCAGTCCCCCACTAAAAGTAAGGAGCGAGACGTTCCCAGAAAGGACTCTAGACGCTTAAAGAAGTCTGGCCGTGATTGCGTAAACGGCCACCAGTCTGAAGGCTCCACCTCCAATTCTGTTCACGTCTAGGACTACCAGTCTACCCTCCGGGTCCATGTGTACTTGCTGTACTTCGACGTCGAGGTTCTTCCGAAACATGACAACCACTCCACCCCCACCTCCTGGCTGACAGAGAGATGCGTAGATCTCAAAGTCGTTGAAGATGGGGGTTAGTTGCTACCTGTTGTGGATCCTGGACTCGGTGATGGCTATCACATCCATACCATGTGACCTAAGGTCGTTTAAAAGTTGGCCCTGTTTCCAGGGCATCCCTAGGCCACGCACATTCACGGTTCCAATTCGTAAACTAGTCATGTTGGTGAAGAAGAGTTGGAGAAAAAGGGCGAAAGGTGCACTTACCTTTTCGTTTCCTGGAGATCGGGTTGTTCAATCTCCATTTGGGTGCTGGATGGGGTGTTCGGTGGGGTGGGGAAACATTTTAACAGGACGCGGTTGATGGGTTTCTGGCAGGGGTTGCCCACGTCTGTGAAAATTTATTTTTTAGGTAATTATAGGTTTCCATAGAAACCCTTATAAGTTTAAGGTGTGGAGACGATTCTGCCTTGACGGAAGTTTTGCCCTCCGTCTCCACCTTGGGGTGTTGGGAGATGACCTCCATCAAATTCTTGTTGTTTGTGTTGATGTATGCGTATTGTTGTTTGTGTTTTTGTTGTGTTGTTTTAGTTTGTTGTTCGTCCGCGAGTTTTCTTTTTATGGTGGGTGCTTGTGTTTGAGGTGGTGTTGGTGCTGGTTTTGCTGATAGGGGGATGTTTGACTGTGGTGTTGTTTGTGTCTGTGGTTGTGTGTTTGTGTTGGTGATTGGAGTTTTGGGGGTTTTGTGGTGTCTCTTTTTTTTGTTTTTTAGATTTCCGAAGCTCTCCCTCTTCTTCACTTAAAGAAGGAGAAGCAGCTTCATCCGTCGATGAATAATCATCGTCAGGTGTGTGGGGTAGGGGTATGTTGTGTGGTGGTGGTGTTTCGGTGTGTGTGTTTGTGGTAGTGTTTGATGGAGTGGGATGAGGTGGGGCTGTGTTCTTCAGGAGTGTTGTCTCTGTTTTTTCTGTTTTTGTTGGTTGAGTGTCTGTTTGTTTTGGTGTGGTTGCTCGTTTCGTCTGTCGTTGTACTTGTGATGGTGGTTGTTGTTTTGGTGTTGGTGTTGGTAATAGTGTTTTTTTAATGATGTTGTTGTTGTGTGTTTGTGAAGGACAAGAGGCTTTTAGGTGTGCTGTGCTACCACAGCGAAAGCAATGAAATTTTCGTCCTTCTACCGAAATGTTTATTTTGTTGTTATCATCGATGACGACTCTTTCGGGTATTTTGGAGATTCTCTCTGGCCTCATTTGCAACAGAATCTCCAAATCAGTACCCGCTCACCTTTGTCGAATAGACTTTCGTATCGAAAGAATCATATCAGTTTCTGGCTCTACGAAGCCAGCCAAGATCCACCAGATGTTAATGTTTGGGGGTATATTTTTTATTTTTATTTTTTGTGTCCTTTTTCCCATGTATGTAGGAAAAAAGGTGAATGCTTTTGACGCCATTGGTGTCACAGAATATTTTAGGGCGAGTGCCTCGCTTTTAAACAGTACTGAAACACTTCCGTACTGTTTTCCTCGTTGGAGAAAATGGATATTTGCTAGAATTTCCTTGAGAGTCGCTACTTGAAAGTATCTACTTGACTAACAAATATCGGCTTTCCCGTGGAATTGGACACAGTCCTAAAGGTGACTGATCTTCGAACGGTGTCTTTCTTTATTTCAAGGGGTGAGTTCATTCTAAATCCACCTTTCTCTTCGAAAGTTACAAATTTTCTCCCTTGCTGGAGCATATCTCTTGCATTGGAGATGTCAAGATTTATAAAATCTTGTTTTTTGTTCAGTTTCAGCGAAAGGCATTTTCTTTTTTGTGTGTGGTGTTGCTGTGGTTGTTGTTGTTATCGTTGTTAGCCTCGGTGTTGGAAATCTCAGTTCCTTGACGAGGTGAAACATTAAGTGTAGATGTATCTGTGGAGTTGTTGATGTATTTTTCATGTGCATGTATGTTTCTGTGTTTTCATGTGAGTTAGTGTTATTTTTCTCCGCTTCGACGGTAGAAATTGTACAATTTTCGAGTGGTAACATTTTTTCCTCTTTGTTGACAGTTGTATCTATGACGACGTCCATAGTAGCAGAAGCTGATATAACGTTAAAATCTGCCTCTTTCTCTCTCTTTTCTCTATTGACGTTCTCCAGCGTTCCCTTCGTGTTATTCATATTTTATAGTTTGCAAAATTTGATATTTTAAAAACAATTTTTAAATTAAATTTAGCTGACAATTCAGCTTGGAGGTTAATCTACAAAAAAATATGTTTTTTCAAACAATTTGTTCTCTTTTTCGTATATAAATTTATAAAAAATCTTACCGGCGATGTTCCACGCGTCAGGCAGAAAGAGAGAGAGATATAGATAGATAGATAGATAGATAGATAGATAGATAGATAGATAGATAGATAGATAGATAGATAGATAGATAGATAGATAGATAGATAGATAGATAGATTTCTTTATTAGCCACAAGGGCGCAACAAGAAAGGGGACAATACAAAGACATGCCGGGGATTTTACATACAGTCGTGTAAAAAATATAAAAACAAACAATTTCAACAATCGAAATCCCCAATAGGGGGGAGGCGCCACAAATGGGTTGTTTAATACCCCGTCGATAGAACAACCCTCAACTCCAGGGGCGTGTTGTGCAAGTGCTCCTTTCTTCCTTTTGCTCTCTTCCTCAACCTACAGGCTTATAAACAGAGAAGGCCCAATCACTCGGGCCATTTTCGCTTCATTCACCCACCTGTCTCACAAACGGTGCCCACACCGGTTGGGGGTCGGTGAGGAATACCTGGAGATGCCGCAGCCTCAGCGCATGTTTGCGCATCATTAGCCACGGCATTCCCAGCCCTCCGTTGGAAGGGTGCTGACAGCAGACGGATCTCCTCACCAGCGGAGCCTGCTTCTTCCACAGAAACTGGAAGAGCATCTTGGCGAGGTGTTCACGGGGACAAGGCACGACAGTCAAGCGGTAGTAGATGACGGACGCTATGAAAGTGTTCGCCACCTCCGCTCGACCTTTCAAGGACAGTTTGCACTCTGCCCACTTCTGAGTGAGTGCAAACACCTTGGCCGTGACCTCGTTCCAGTTTTTCTCCACCTGGAGGTCTGGACCGAACCAGACCCCGAGCAATTTCACCGGTCCGTCCGTCCAGCGTCCAACGACGCTGTCGGATGTCATCGGTTTGCCTCTCCACGTTACGAGTTGCAAACCGACAGACTTATCTGGGTTTAGTTTTGCTCCCGTCAGCGTTTCGTATTCTTTCAGTATGTTGCCGATCACCCCGATTTCCGAGGTGCTCGACACCATTACTGTCACGTCGTCGGCATAAGCCGACGCCGCTTTGCGCAGTCCCGGTTCTAGGGGGATGCCCTGCAACAGCTCCAATTTCCGCAGTAGTGGCTCTAGAGTCAATACATACAGAATGGAGGAGAGAGGGCATCCCTGTCGAATGGAACGCGTGATTGCGAACGGCTCCGATAGGTAGCCGTTCACCTTGACCCTCGAGCAGATGCTGGTGTGCATCGCCTCGATCCATCCCCTGAACACGGGACCGAAACCGGCCGCCTTGAGAACCGCTTCCAAGTATCGATGGTCGACCCTATCGAATGCCTTAGACTGATCCAAGTTGATCAGAGCCCCACCGAAGCCGGGTTTACTACCCACCCTCTCTATGATGTATCGCATGAGGTGGAGGTTGTCGTGTATGGACCTGGTCGGGATTGCACACGTTTGCGCTTTCCCTACCAGGTTCTCGACGACAAGCGCCAACCTCGTCGCTAGCACCTTGGCCAAAATCTTTAACTCTGTGTTGAGCAGAGTTATGGGCCTGAAGTTGTTAATTTCGTCCCCCTTGTTCTCGTCTTTCCTGATCAGCGTTACTACGCCCTTGCCTGCAGAACTGGGAATTCTTCCGTTCTGCTGCCAATTGCAGTAGACGGCTTCGAGGACGCCAGAGAACAAGTCCGGCATGCCTATGTAAAATTCGTAGGGTAGACCATCTAGACCGGGTGACTTGCGTTTCCCACAGCGGCCCAGAGCGTCCCGTATCTCAGTGTCCGTGATCGGTCTTTCGCAGAACTCGGCGTCCGTGTTCGAGAGACGCGGCAGGCCGTCGAGGTATGAACTAAAGTCCATTGCCCCGTTCGGCTCACCGTCGTTCTGCTCAAACAGTCGCGCAAAGTGCCGCTGAAAGGCCGCGCACATTTGCTTGGGGTCAAGTAGCACGCGTCCGTTTTGGTCTTTCAAAGACCGAATCGTGGACTTGTTGCCACTTTTTGCCTCCACCACTCGGGCCCAGCTGACAGCTTTCGCTCCTTCGTTTCCTAGAGCACGTGTTTTGCTTCTGACCACGCAGCCTTCGTGTTTCGCATCGAAGAACTGGTCCAGTGCCGTTCTCGACGCTAACACTCTAGCCGCGTTGCCACTTCTAAGTGCCTCCTCTACCTTGGCTACTAGTTCTCTTTCTATTCTGTTTTTCTCTAAGGCTAACTCTCTGCTATACCCTATCGATTCTATTCTAATTGCTTTCTTGAGAGAGTACCACCATCTATTGTTGACGATGGCTCCCGTTAACTGTTGCTTGACTAGTTTACTTATCCGTTCACTGTAAGCTTTACGTGCCGGCAACGACACGTTCAGCTTCAAGTATCCGGAACCCTGTCTATGTATTCTATCACGGTTGACTAAGCAGACGACTAACTTGTGATCTGAATAGGCAACCATGTGCATTCGTGGACAGCTTAACATATCCTTGTCCCTTTCTCTAATGAAGAACCTATCTAAATACGATCTAGATGTCCCACTGCGGTTTACCCACGTCCACTGTGGTGCAGTCGGGAAATCCAGTCGATACCTATCGGCCAGTTGGAATTAGCCGATTAAAGTTTTGAGGCTGTTGCACCCCGCTCTACTGGGACATGCTCCCACATAGTCCCATCGTGCATCTAGGATACCATTCCAGTCCCCCACTAAAAGCAAGGAGCGAGACGTTCCCAGAAAAGACTCTAGACGCTTAAAGAAGTCTGGCCGTGATTGCGATTGCCCGGTCGGGGCATAAACGGCCACTAGTCTGAAGGCTCCACCTCCGATACTGTTCACGTCTAGGACTACCAGTCTACCCTCCGGGTCCAAGTGTACTTGCTGTACTCCGACGTCCAGGTTCTTCCGAAACATAACAGCCACTCCACCCCCACCTCCTGGCTGACAGAGAGATGCGTAGATCTCAAAGTCGTCGAAGATGGGGGTTAGTTGCTGCCTGTTGTGGATTCTGGACTCGGTGATGGCTATCACATCCATACTGTGTGACCTAAGGTCGTTTAAAAGTTGGCCCTGTTTCCAGGGCATCCCTAGGCCACGCACATTCACGGTTCCAACTCGTAAACCAGCCATGTTGGTGAAGAAAAGTTGGAGAAAAAGGACGAAAGGTGCACTTACCTTTTCGTTTCCTGGAGATCGGGTTGTTCAATCTCCATTTGGGTGCTGGATGGGGTGTTGGGTGGGGTGGGGAAACCTTTCAACAGGACGCGGTTGATGGGTTTGTGGCAGGGGTTGCCCACGTCCTGTGAAAATTTAATTTTCAGGTCTTTATAGGTTTCCATAGAAACCCTTATAAGTTTAAGGTGTGGAGACGATTCTGCCTTGACGAAAGTTTTGCCCTCCGTCTCCACCTTGGGGTTTTGGGAGATGACCTCCATCAAACTCTTGTTGTTTGTGTTGATGTATGCGTATTGTTGTTTGTGTTTTTGTTGTATTGTTTTAGTTTGTTGTTCATCTGGGAGTTTTCTTTTTATGGTGGGTGCTTGTGTTTGGGGTGGTGTTGGTGCTGGTTTTGCTGATAGGGGGGTGTTTGACTGTGGTGGTGTTTGTGTTGTTGTTTGTGTCTGTGGTTGTGTGTTGGTGTTGGTGATTGGAGTTTTGGGGGTTTTGTGGTGTCTCTTTTTTTGTTTTTTGGATTTCCGCGGTTCTCCCTCTTCTTCACTTAAAGAAGGAGAAGCAGCTTCATCCGTCGATGAATAATCATCGTTAGGTGTGTGGGGTAAGGGTATGTTGTGTGGTGGTGGTGGTGTTTCGGTATGTGTGTTTGTGGTAGTGTTTGATGGAGTGGGATGGAGTGGGGATGTGTTCTTCAGGGGTGTTGTCTCTGTTTTTTCTGTTGTTGTTGGTTGAGTGTCTGTTTGTTTTGGTGTGGTTGCTCGTTTCGTCTGTCGTTGTACTTGTGGTGGTGGTGGTGGTTGTTTTGGTGTTGGTGTTGGTAATAGCGTTTTTTTTATGATGTTGCTGTTGTTTGTTTGTGGACAAGAGGCTTTTAGGTGAGATGTGCTACCACAGCGAAAGCAGTGAAATTTTCTTCCTTCTACCGAAATGTTTATTTTGTTGTTATTATCAATAACGACTCTTTCGGGTATTTTGGAGATTCTCTCCGGTTTCATTTGCAACAGAATCTCCAAATCGGTGCCCGCCCACCTTTGTCGAATGGATTTTAGTATCGAAAGTATTATGTCTGTTTCTGGCTCTACGAAGCCAGCCAAGATCCACCAGATGTTAATGCTTGGAGGTATGTTTTTTATTTTTATTTTTTGTGTCCTTTTCCCCATGTATGTAGGGAAAAAGGTGTATGCTTTTGACACTATTGGTGTCACAGAGTTTTTTGGGGCCAGTGTCTCGCTTTTAAACAGTACGGAAACACTTCCGTACTGTTTTCCTCGCTGGAGAAAATCGACATTTGCTAGAATCTCCTTGAAAGAATCTTCTATATCTGACTGATTAACAAATGTCGGTTTTCTTGACGAATTTGACACAGTCCTAAAAGTGACTGATCGGCGGTTTGTGTCTTCCTTTATTTCAAGGGGTGAGTTAATTCTAAACCCACCTCTTTCTTCGAAAGTTACAAATTTTCTCCCTTGCTGGAGCATATCTCTTGCGTTGGAGATATCAAAATTTATAAAATCTTGTTTCTTGTTGACTGTGTCAGCAAAAGACATTTTCTTTTTTTGTGTGATGTTGTTGTTGATAATGATCTTATCGTTGTTGGAAATTTTATGTGTAGATGTATCTGTAGAGTTGTTGATGTCTTTTTCATGTGTATGTATGTCAATGGGTTTTTTTGCCGTGTTTTCCCGTGTGTTATTGTCATTTTTCTCCGCTTCGGCGGTAGAAATTGTAACATTTTCAAATGTTGATATATTTTTTTCTTTTGTGACAGTATCTATGGCAACGTCCATAGCAGCAGAAGCAGATATAACGTTAATATCTGCCTCTTTCTCTCTCTTTTCACTATTAACGTTCTCCAGCGTTCTAGTGTTGCTCAAGTGTTTTTACTTTGTAAAATTTGATATTTTAAGACAAACTTTTAAATAAAATTTTCGCCCCTACAGGGGCGAAAAATGGGATTACCACCCAGCTGACAATTCAGCTTGGGGGTTAATCTACAAAGTGTTGTATTTTTTTCAAACAATTAGATCGGTTTTTTGCATAGAAATTAACAAAAAACTTACCGGCGATATTCCACACGTTAGACAGAAAGATAGATAGATAGATAGATAGATAGATAGATAGATAGATAGATAGATAGATAGATAGATAGATAGATAGATATGTACGCTTTGTCTTCCATTGTCTTTCTACATACATTTGTTGTAGTAATCTTAAACAGTAATGCAAGCATACAAAATTCAATTGAGAACTTGCTTGGATATGATATGTACAGAGAGTATATTACCTTTACAGAACAGTAAATATAGTTTACTGACACGCGCTGGTTTGTTAGCTGTATAATATACTATAAAAGCTGCAAGTTTTATTTTAATGTTCCTTATGTAAGCCAGTGGTGAGAGACATACATACATCACTTAGCTTTTTAAATTCAAGATATGAATTCGTTTAATTTAATCATGCCATAAATAAGTGAAGGAATAGCACCATACGTTAGCAAGAATTAGTATCGTACTATTTTATTCTGGATTTTCTTTTAGTTTATATGTTTCCTTTAAAAATGTCTTTCTTATACACAGAAAAATGTGCAAGAAGTCGATTAATAGCTAGACACGAAAGATTTAGTCTTAGGTCACATACGGTAATTAGCATGTCATTGAATTTTAACATTTAATCAACAGTCAGTTGACTGGCAGGCCTTCAACACTTTGCAGATTATACTATAGGGTGGTAGTATTTTCATAGCTTCGTGTTGTTGTTGTTGTTGGTGGTGGTGGTGCTGCCGCTGCTGTTTGGAGGGGGACCAGTTCTTCACATCTATTTTCTTCCTTAGCCTATCATCTATATATCTTTCTAAATATATTTCACACGTGTTTCAGAATAAACTTTATAGCGTTTTCGAATTCATGAGCTGTCATTGAAATAGGATTCATTAATTCAACATAAATCTATGTGTGTGTGCTTATATATATATATATATATATATATATATATATATATATATATATATAAGCATATATATATATATATATATTTTATATATATATATATATTTTATATAAATATATATATATATATATATATATATATATATATATATATATATATATATATATACCATCATCCACTTTTCTAAAAAGGTAAATCATACACAAAACGCCAGCATCAACAGTTTTCCAAGAGATGGCAATATGAATGGACCTATTATTTTTCTCTAAAAGCATTTTTTACAATTCCACCACGCCCGTCCCTTCAATCTTTCTAATTTCTCATTCTTTCTTCTAATGAAGGACTAGCGTCCGAAACGTTAAGACCCTCTTCCTCATATTTCAAGCGTTAACCTAATATATTCCTTCCATATACTGTACCGATTGTGTTGTTATTTCTGTCTACCTTTTACATACATATATCCCTCTTTCTCTTTCCGATCCCTCTTTGTCTTCGCGTGCTTTCATTTACTTATCTCACAACACTTCAGAAGACTAGTCCTAAATGGAATATTCATATTGACTGGATGTACCGTACACACTTTTCCAAGAGTGTTAAAAATGGACCAGAAATCCATATTCCGTTGATGCATTTTCTTTCTGCAGAAATGATGTAACTTCAACGGTACTGTTTTGTTGCTTTAGAATAAACATTGTAACGTCAGAGGCTTTATCTGTGTATTTGATGGACTTTACTGATTGCAGTATTCAACATTGCTGTATACATTAAATAACTGGGTCAAAAGTAAATAGTAGGAAACTATCCGTTGTCAGTTTTATGCTGTTCAACAAAGGAGTGGAAATATCCATTTGTTGGCCGTCTTTTTTCTCTAAGAAAAATAGACATCTTTACTTGTTTAGGTTTCCATAATAAATGGTTGTAGAAACCGTTTGTAACGTTTGTTTGTCTTTCCCTATATAGATATATATAAATATATATATATACAGGTAAAATTCCATTATAATGAATACCATTATAACGAATTTTTCAGTATAACGAAATGTTTTCAATCAGCGAGGTAATAACAAACATACGCTCGACTTGTTTCGGTCGATCTCATTATAAATAATTTTTCATTACAACGAATTTGTTTTATACCCCTTGAATTTCGTTATACCGGAATTTCACTATATGATTTCACTATATATATATATATATATATAGAGAGAGAGAGAGAGAGAGAGAGAGAGAGAGAGAGAGAGAGAGAGAGTGAGAGAGAGAGAGTGAGAAGTAAATCCCGACTGCGGCGCCATATACGTAAGCATATAGGCGTGTGTGCATATACTTATTTGTGCCTATATGTTGAGACGTTTGCATTGACGCGTATGTGTATGCAATTATTCATAAAACATGTGCATACATCTATCTATATGTCCATGTATATACTAACAATTCTGAATACCTATATTTACACTACAATCCTGAGTCTATATCTATATGTGGTATTTGTATATCCATGTATATATATATATATATATATATATATATATATATATATATATATATATATATATATACATATATATGTCTATAGTTATCTGTCTATACTCTTCCACTTACCAATGAATTTCTGTACACTCGCCTAGACTTTTTACCTCCTTATTTATGTACGCCAATCTTTGTGCAGCTGTATGTGTATATAAGAGTGTCTATCTATGTTCTTACACACATGTGCTGGTGCGCGCGTGAGTGTATGTATATCCCCATGTATATATTTGTATATATATATATATATGTGTGTGTGTGTGTGTGTGTGTGTGTGTGTGCCTATCTTTACAGCTGCATGTACGTATCTATCCGAATGACTCGCCTCGCTCTCTCTATCTTTCTCTAGCTCTCTCTCTCTCTCTCCCTCTCTCTCTCTCAGCCCCTTTTGCGTACAAACTAACTTGTGGTTTTCAGATCTATTACTCAAAACCACACATCTCTTACTATAAATAGACTATTAAATTAATCAAATTGAAAACCAACAAACATGTCTCTCCAAAATCTACACCACCCAACGCAAATTATTTCTATTCTACTCAGTGACCTTTATTGTCTTCTAAAGAAAACCTTACCCGCCCTAAATTTCTTTACTCTCAAACACACCACAGAACCACCACGCAAGCCCAGCACATAGTACTTTAATTTTTATGTTGTTTTAATCTCTGACTATGACCGTTTCCAAAAACAATGTTTATTGTGATACTCATGAGGGTGTTAGACTATTTCACTGCCTTAACCATACTATCACCTGCGACAATGTATTGTATAACTTTCCTTGTCTCAAGTAAATTTAAAGGAAAACAGCATCATTCCCTTTTAAGGCCTGTAGTTCAGTGTGTATTTATCTTCTCACGTTTTTCTTTGCGCTTTTCTCTGATTAGTTTATATTAATTTATTTCTTTTGTCAAATATAATCATTATATAAATTTTTTATATGTAAATGAAACATAATTTTTATGCCCCAAAAAACTTTATTTCTCACTGACAAACCAACACATCTTTATTTCATCCCTTTTTTAATTGCTTCATCCGCCTCTGTGTGTGTGTTGTACTTCCGTCAGTTCCAACGACGGGTGTTCCAAGGAGATTTAGCGTGAGACTCAATGTGACAAGGGTGTCCCTTTGAATTACACGTACAATCCATCCGGCAGACTTCCAAACAGTTCCCATTTGCCCAATTTCACTCACAACCTGAAGTTATGGCAAACGACATTTGCCCAAGATGCCTCACAGTTGATCGAACCCGGGACTTAATGATTGCGATGCGAACTTCTTAACCATTCAGCCATTCTGTGTCTACATTGGTCGTCTAAAAGCATAGAGAATGAAGTGAAGGAGGTTACTAATTCCCACCAAAAACAAAAACACCTGCCACATGCTGCGTCCATAGAGCAATTATTGATTTGTTTTGTTTCGATTTAATTACATATTTCATTGTGAGCATTCTTCCTCTTTCGTTCTTTCTATATCACTCCTAAAGTATCTTGACAAAGTATTTACGTATTTACTCGAATCACTATTCATAGAAGCCAAATCTCCCTGAAATCACACGCTACTGTTAGAAAAGATTCAGAATGTTCATAGCTGAAAGGCCTTTCATTATAGATCTGCTCAATCAGAGCAAAAACGTGGTTCATCAACAACTTATATCGTATTACTGTCTAGTTAGCTTCATCTTCATTTATATTTGATTAAATACATTAATGAATACATTGGTCTTTATAATACCTAGCAACTTAGCAACACACTTTATCAATTAGCCCCCTTTTCTCTCTCTCTCTCTCTCTCTCTCTCTCTCTCTCTCTCTCTCTCTCGCTCTCTCTCTCTCTCTCTCTCTCTCTCTCTCTTTCTCTCTCTCTCTCTCTCTGAAGCAATACTACCTTTGTAATTCGATTATTTCGCCGATACCTCATAGCTAGATGTTGATTTTGCTGTTGTTGTTGTTAATTGAATCTTCCAGCCAAAACCACCTCTCTTCTCTTTACCTTTGCATTATCCAACATTTCTTCTTTCCTTTTTAAGACGATAGAGTGCGAATTTAAAGACGTTTGACTGCTCTTTCTAGTGGGTCAAGCGACTCATTGCTGGTTTTAAAGTAAGTTAATTGATTCTAACATAGCTGTGATAACAACATGGCTGACACCGTGATGAAATCAAAGAAACATCATGCTTATATCATATCAGAGTTCTACATGTCAAAATTTTGGTTGGTCAATTAGAATATACTGACAGTTTTAAATGCCCTTATTTTCTTGTAAGACCTGCAGATAGAAATACCGGTTCTATTTCGCTAATTATTTTAGTTACATGCTTATATATTTGAATTATCGTGTGGAAATACATGAGAAGAGCTTATATTTATTTATACGCATGCATGTGTTCTTACTTACAAAATTCGAAATATTTGCATAAAATATTTTATACATTGGTAAAGAACGCGAACTTTAAGCATTTCACAATGTAACTGAGTGAATAAATAAAAATAAAGTGCTGGAGATAAAAATGTAATGAAAAGGAAAAAGTTCACAACCAACTATGATCATGACATAGTTTCTCTCCTCAATTAAAACCATTTTGCATCACCTACCCTTCACTCTTCCTAAAAGAAAAGACCTTCTGTCTTGTCAAATGAAACCAAAGATCAAAATTACAGGTTTAAACTTTGAATCTGAACATAGAAACTGTAGGTCCTCAAGAAAATGATCTTAAACTAAACCTGTTGGAAATAGCAACCAAAACACTTTCAAATCAAACTATACCGTTTAGAAAAAAGAAGGATACATTGAAGAGGTTAGCTACATGGATACATTGTTTGTGGATATGAGACGGTTGG
The DNA here is from genome assembly GCA_964016885.1 of Eledone cirrhosa. NCBI lineage: Eukaryota > Metazoa > Mollusca > Cephalopoda > Octopoda > Eledonidae > Eledone > Eledone cirrhosa. Next base: position 163,927,736 of record OZ024740.1, on the reverse strand, counting down.
AATGCTTTTGACTATAAGTCTACCTAATCAGAGTTGGCATACGACTAAAACCAACGATATGAAGATATACATACATCTATGTATGTATATCTTCATATATATATATATATATATATATATATATATATATATATATATATATATATATATATATATATATATATATATATATATATATATATATATATATATATATATATATATATATGAGCTGGCTCTTCTTCCCGATCATCACACTCCTCACGGGCTCATCGTGTAGGGTCCTGTGTTCTTGGATCGCAAGTATCTGTATACCACTCTCCTCGAACAGATGTCCCAACTCCTCTCTCTTCTCCAGCGTCCGAATAGTCCTCACATTCAAAGTGCCCATTTTGATGGCTCTTCTGCAGGACAAAACTGCATTCTTTATATTTGTCTCAGAGACAGCTGATCCATCATCCACTGGCCCTCTCTGTGGCTCTAAGCCAGCAGAGTCATAACGACCAGGCTGCTCCTTGACAGTGTAATTAGGGGCTCTAACCCTAGTGCTGTTAGATCGACTCTCCATATTTCTTTTCAATGGCTGACAATACCTTACCGGCGCCACGCGAATAAGGTAGTTATTTAACCCATAAATGGAGCCCTAACAGGTACTACCACCACGTTCCCCACATCTCCTGAACTCCCGAACTGGAGCCTTGCCACTGGATGTAGTTTAATGTCATACCCAGGACATTGGCAGTGAAGAACACAACAAATGCTGCAGTAGAAGGAGTGGGTTTTGTGTTCAGTACAAAAATCAATCTGTTGGTGAGGGAAATAATACCTATCTCCCCGCAAGTGTTGAGAGTGACCTTCAATGGAAACCCAAGACTGACAGTCATCTCAGCCTATAGTCCAACCGAGGGGGACAGTGATGTGAGTGCGGAAGAGTTCCATAAGGAGGTGTGTAGAGCTGTCAACACTACTCAGGCACACAATATCCTGCTTGTTTTGGGGGACTTCAATGCACATCTGAGTAAGGAGGGCAGTGAAGATCCTTGCTGGTACTTCCATAACAACACCAACCGAAATGGAAGACTACTGAGAGACACCCTGCTGGAGGCGAACTTGATGGCGACCAACCTAGGGTTTAGGAAGAATATGGGGAAGATGTGGACCTACATCTCAGATATGCACCTGTCCAAGTCCCACATTGATTTCATTCTGGTGAGGGAAAAGTGGCGGAATAGTGTTCTGAACACGGAACCATACAGCTATTTCAGTACACTGGGTAGTGACCACCGGCTTGTTATGAGTGAGGTCCGCGTGAGCTTAAGAAAGAGCAAGGCTCAGCCCCGGAGAACAATCTATGACTGGGGAGATTTCAAGGAAGATGATAGGCTACAGGAGAGGTTCACAGTGGAAGTGAGAAACAGGTTTAGTGCTCTGTGTGGAGAGTCAGGGGAGAGAGAGATTGGATGGACCAAGGAGAGTGTAACGAGGAGGTACGGGCACTTTACCAATGCAGTGGCGGAAGCAAGTGAAACCCTGGTGCCGAGGAAAAAGAACAAAGGGAAGCACGCCAGCTCTGCAAACCCAAAAGTGTGTGCAGCCAGAGAACACCTGAATTTGTCCGAAGCAAATTTTATCACACATATATATATGTACACATATATATATATATATGTGTGATAAAATTTGCTTCGGACATAACACTCGTGTCTGAAAGAACCCGCAGAAGTAGAATCAGCTAGATCCATACAACGACCATGACTCGAGCTACATGCCAGCGAAACATTTGTAACACGAAATAAACTAAGTCCAGATGCATCACTGATTTTTCGTTTTCTTTATAATATCTACACTCTACTCTGATGAATATCGAGTGCTAATTTTGGCATACCGCCTACGGAAGCACCATAGCTACCACTATACACATATATATATATATATACATGCATATATATATATATATATATATATATATATATATATATATACATACATACATATACATATATATATATACATTCATATATATATATATATATATATATATATATATATATATATATATATATATATATATATATAGATAGATAGATAGATAGATAGATAGATAGATAGATAGATAGATAGATAGATAGATAGATAGATAGATAGATAGATAAATATATATATAACCTCAATGGCAAAAACGACTCCCATGGGAAGGTGGATTGGGTGGACCAAAGCTATACGGACCCCCCAAAACAATGATCAAGTAAGAAAAATGGTCGCACATGCAATAGGGGCTAGTATCAAAACTACCCTAAAGGGCCACATATTTAAGTTCAACGAGAAAATCTACACCCAAAATGAGGGAGCAGCCATCGGCGTCAGCATAGCTGGTGATGGTGCCAACCTTTTCATGGTATGGTGGGAAAGGAGACTTAAAGATCTCCTTAATGAGAGCTCCATAGACCTCATCATGTACTCTCGTTATGTAGACGATATCAATATAGTTATAAGAACACCCCCACTAGAGAGCACTAACAAGTTTGATTTAGAACGTAGCACGATGGAAAGCATCCAGCAGATAGCTAATTCCATACACCAGAGTATAACTGTAACTATCGACTTCCCTTCCAAACACCCTAACAATAGACTACCTGTATTAGACACAGAACTCTGGATTAACACTATAGACGAGAGAGCCCAAATTCTCCACTCACACTATGCTAAACCCATGGCCTCCAAATACCTGATACTCAAAAACTCAGCAATGTCCAGTAGTGCTGGGTTTAATATTCTGATCGCAGATTTGGTACGAGTGATGAAGAATGTGTCCCGCATGTGCGACCCAAAAGAAATGGAAAGACACATCCAACACTTCATCAACCGCATGCAGTTCTCTGGCTACAACCAAAGAGCCAGAGTCAGAGTATACGAAGGAGCCATGGAAAAGTATAAGACCCTCATAGAACTGGACATGAAAGGAATTTGCCCATTATACAGGAGCAAATCATGGAATAGCTTAGATAGGGCTAGACATAAGATAGGGAAAACCACCTCATGGTACGACAACCAGAGATACCAGAGTGTCATGTTTGTGGACGCCACCCCTGGGGGGAAATTAGCTAACCAGTGTAGAAAGGCCCTGAGAAAGACCCATTTAAAAATAAAGGTGGTAGAAAAGCCAGGAACCACCATAAAATCCCTGATCAGCAAAACCTACCCTTTTAAGAAAACCCACTGTACCAATAGGAAATGTATCATATGTAAGGTGAACCCCCGGATAAACTGTAAAACTAGAAACGTAGTCTATAGCATAAGATGTACAGAGGGTACTTGCAGAAACATGACAACAACATACATAGGTGAGACAGCTCGTAGCATAGGTGAAAGGATAGACCAACACTGGGGGGAACTAAAAGGACGAAAAAACGGGTCAGTACTATACGAACATGCTAGACAACAACATGACGGTAACATAGACAACATAGAAATTAGAATAATATCTAAACATAGAAATGACCCAGCAGATAGGCAAATCAGAGAGGCCAGTGAAATAGAAATTAGAAGACCAAAGCTAAACAGAAAGAATGAATGGAATAACAACAACACCCAAACAAACTACACTGACCTAAGAGAAGTATAAATAAGTAAATAAAATAAGATAAATAAATAAATAAATAAATACATACACAAGCACAATAACAACAAGCACATAAACACACACTAGTCACCCATCACACAGCAAACATAACACTATACTCACACGCAAACGCATGCGCAAAGAAGACGAAATAAAATAAACAAACAAGCAAATAAATAAATAAATATATAGACAGACTGAATAAAAATGGCGTAGACATACAACACAACAGGAGGAAAATATAACACCACTGACGATATTGCAGATGTGCAACGAAATATTTATGATAAACTATATATATGTGTGTGTGTCTATATTGTATCTGTATTATTTTTGACCGTCGGTCAGTCAATGGCAACATTGAAGACCGAGTAAGTTAGATTACCGATATAAAAGACAGCGAGAAGCGAAAACCAACCAAACAGTGAGTGTGTTCTGTTATTAATTCTGGCAATATTACACAAATATGACCCTCCCCAAGTATAACGATATATATATATATATAATAAAATAACAGGAGGTTGGACTGGTGTAATTCCTTAAAGGTTTATTATACTATAAACATTTCAATGACCGGGTTCAGTATGAATCCGGTGACATCATCAGGTATTCGAAATTTAACAAAGGAATATAATCCATGGGGCTGAAAAGGCAGAGAGAGAAGAAGGCGGCCACACATTTAGCTCTTTCTAGTTCGGTCGGCTTGAAGGCGGCCGACCGAACTAGAAAGAGCTAAATGTGTGGCCGCCTTCTTCTCTCTCTGCCTTTTCAGCCCCATGGATTATATTCCTTTGTTAAATTTCGAATACCTGATGATGTCACCGGATTCATACTGAACCCGGTCATTGAAATGTTTATAGTATAATAAACCTTTAAGGACTTACATAAGTCCAGCCTCCTGTTATTTTATAATAATTAACTCCGTACTCCCACCACCAACAACACAAACGAAGACGGGTGAGTTGCATTACATCGAGTGCTGTTCCTAATATTACATCGAGATTGACCATACGGAACGACCAGTTCTATCCAGTGGTGAACCAATAAACCTAAATATATATATATATATATATATATATATATATATATATATATATATATATATATATATATATATATATATATATATATATATATATATACATACATACATACATATATATATATATGTAATATTAAAGATACTATTTATAGTTATGTATATACTATACTATAAACAACTATAAGCAGGGAAGGTCAGTAATTTATTACTACCTCATTACCAGTAAGAGAAATTAAACCGGATATTAAACCGTTGAAAAATCTCGCAGTCGAACAACTCTAATCCATGAATATGAATACAATAACACCAAGTTACAATCCATTACAATAGCTAACTAAAAACATTCAATACAAACATTCAATACAAATATAAGTTAACATATGTAATGGATATGAAATCTGTAACTTTCATATTCTACACACATACAAGTTTGAACTATACAGAAACTATCATCGCATTACATCCTCCATAACACGCTTAAGAGCTTGAATTTTATGTAATACCTTGCCATACAGTTCTAATATATGCCTAATATATTTGCTTGTTTCCTTCCCATATATATGACTAACGCATGTACAATCTCTACACGCTTGAATACTTCTTTCTCAATGCCGCGCTAATTATTAGACTATTCTCTTGTATTATATGTCACATGTATTCCACTCTGTGGTTTTAATTTTAACTTTAATTGTAATTTTAATTTTAATTTTAATTTTAATTATTGTACAATTCTCGTATAATATATGTCGCATTCATTACACCCTATATATACTAAATTGTTGTTCACAACATCAATATATATGTATCTATATGATTCTTCAGTTGGATAGGGGGTTAATTATATGTACAAACATTGATAATGCTCCGAGGACTTCAAGCTTAAGTTTGGAAGAAACAATTGTCAGCGATTAAATGATTTAAACATAACTTTGATACTTATGTAATCTATATATATATATATAACAATAGACATGAATATGTAATGAGAAATGAAATGCTAAAACACCACACAGATAGGTTGAACTCAAAACTGTTAATCACAAAATGTGATACCACTAAGCAAACATATATCTAGATGTTTTCTTCCACAATTGAATCTCCCTTGGAAATATCAATATTTATGATATGCTTATGTGAGAAAAAGAGCCGGAGTGTGAACTAGAGGATTATGAAAAAAATAGTGTAATAAATCTATACATACATACATACATGTATTCGTATATACATGCAATAACATAGATAGATAGATAGATAGATAGATAGATAGATAGATAGATAGATAGATAGATAGATAGATAGATAGATAGATAGATAGAACTTGATATAAATATATATATATTGAAATATGCAAAAAAAATTTCTTTCATGAAAAAAATAATTTATTACACATAAAAAAATAACTTTAAATAAATTTTTTTAAATATATCGTTTTTTTTTCCTTAATCTCTTCTCTTATTTATTGGCGTTCATTTTTTACTTATTTTCTTTTTGCTCATTTTTTAGCTAATATTAATGACGCGGTTTCAACTGCAAATAAAAAACAGACTGACTGACAAACAGATAGACAGTGTGTATGGGGTTTGAAGACATTTTGAGAGTTATAGATCTGTATCTGGCAGTCATGATGATTTAGAAAAACTAACGAAATACCCAAGGCGGGAGAATATAGCGAATATAGGGATTTGGTTATTAAATTCGTTGACGTATGCGTCATCCCCGCCTGAAAGAAAACTTCGTGAAAAACCGAATGGCGGATGAGAAAATCTAGATGATCTGATACGTCAAAAACCATTCCCATCCAGGCAAACTGCTATTACCAGTCGAACATTTATCTGTTTTATCACCAATAAATTTTGCCTTAACCATATTAGAATGTTGCACTCTCTTAACCCTATAGACAGAATTGGATCACGAAGCCCGTCTCAGAGGCGGAATTTTATAGTCGCTTAAATAAATGGGAGGATAAAGAAAGATCATAAATGATTTCTTTGAGGAATCTCTTCTCCTGTTTTTCATACCTCAAAATGAATCAGTTTTCGTTGGCTTTGTTGCTACGATATATGTTTCGTTTGGATTATATTGGAAAATATATTTTAATTAGACAACTTGAGGGAAATTACATAATGAAACTTGGAATACAATCAATGATGTTATTAAAACCTTGAAAGTTATCCAATTATTAAATTTCTTGTGTATATTATATATGGTCCTTGAAGATGTAGGGACGGTTAAGTATTGTATTATATCAAATACTTCTTATATTAAATGAGCTGTCTAAAACTAAATCATTTATAAATTCCAGTCATGGCTGACTAATCGAATTTTGACCTACATCTAACCTTACACTCTAAGAGATAGTATTAGTTTACACTTTTCATGATAATATGTAAAATGATATAAGCATTTTGTTTCACATTGGCAAATAAATTATTTATGTAAATGAGAGCAAATTTTAATTAGTAAATAAGATCAGAAATCGAATAATTAAAATTCAAACAGTCAGGAATAATTTAACACTTGAAACATGTTTGTGTATACTTGTATGTATGTTCCTCTATGTATGTGTGAGAGAGAGAGGAGGGAAAGAAAGAAAGAAAGAAGTGGGCGAAAAGAGGAAGAAAAACGAAGTGGAAGAAAGGGAGAGGGCGTGTGTAAACGTTTGCACTTTCTTAATCTTCCGATAGATAAAGTCTGCGGTCTGGTTTCAATTGCTTGTCGTAACTCTTTCCCTTCTCTATCTTACTTTATACGAAAAACAGTCTTCTCTCTCTCTCTCTCTCTCTCTCTCTCTCTCTCTCTCTCTCTCTCTCTCTCTCTCTCTCTCTCTCTCTCTCTCGCAGTCACTTACCTCTGACCACAAACTTAACGCAGCTGACTCTATTGTACTAGTTACAGTAAGTTATCGTTTTATGTTCGCTTTTTTTTTTTTCGTTTTTTTTTTCTTTTTATGTTTGCATGGGTTCGACGATACTCGGAGCTTGTCCTAGTTTCATGGGTGCTAAGGATCGTTTGTGCTGAGACTCGAACATCCATCTTATGATAGCGAGACCAACAACCTGACCACTTCGTCGCAAAGCGCTAGTATGTAAAATTACATATATATATATAATATAGTTATGTAATAAACAACATGAGATAATTAATTCATTTACCAATGGTTTCTTGAAGACAGATATCAATATCTGTCTTCAGTCGTGTCAGAAAGAATAAAATGGAATGTTTATTAAATATGAATTTGAAAACAAAATTTAGGAAATATAAAAGTGAGGCTGAAATCAAATAACGGGCAAAAAATTGAGGGGAAAAAATATATAAATAAATATCAAGAACATAAACATACACACACGCATATACGTCATAGTACGTAAACGTATACATTCTCACATAAGTGTATGTGTGTCTACATGGAAATACGAACACACGCATATATAAAGGTGTGATCTTTTGCTCACATATGCGCACACACACAGGTACTCAATAATAACGTTAAATCTATATATACACACATGCATATCTCTCCATACTCATATACACAAATATATATATATATATAAAGAGAGAGAGAGAGAGGGGGGAGGAGAAAGAAAAAAAGATGAAATCGAAAATTCAACTGGAGTCTTATTTTTAAAAAATATATATATTTATTGGGTTCCTTTACCGGGTTCGCAGTTCTTCTGCTTTTCAAAAGTAGAGTTGAGATGGAGGGTCCGTGGTTTTTCTCACATCTGGTTGGTCTTTGAATGTTACTTGTTTTATATGGAAAAAGTGGCTCGAAACGCCAGGTTTTTAGAGAAGTAATTTGATTGGTTGGTCAATAAGTATAAGTTTCGCGCCAGTTCGCGTTACAAAAGTTCTTCAAATAAGGGGTGGGGGATCAGATTGTTTTTTCATATATGAGTGTTTTAATTTCTTTTTACTTAAAAAAGGGGGCTCACGAAGGCTTCTTTTTAAATGTAATTTGATTGATTATAAATTAAATTAAGGCTGTCACGTGAACAAGTTCATTAAATTTCGCGCCCGTATTTGGGAATTTATTGTGTAGCCTTTTAGAGAATTTTATGACAAGCAAAGGAATGGTCAAGAGAAATGGGATGGGAGAATTGTTCTGGTTCAGTGAATATGGCTAGTTCGCTGGGGTGTCAGAGTTCAGATTTTCTATTGAAATAAAGAAAGTAGACATATGTATGTTTATTTGTGTGTTTGTGTGTGTGTGTAGGAAGATAATACTATTGGTAGAAATAGGGGAGGGAGTTATGTGTGTGTGGGGGGAGTATGTTAAGATGGAGAGAATATATATATTTTATGTGTGTGTGTGTAGGAAAGTGATTCTATTAGTAGAAATGGGAGAGGGAGTTGTGTGGGGGGTGTTATGGGTGTTATGTGTGTGGGGGTGTATGGTTAGTATGTTAAGATGAAGAGAATATATATTTTGTGTGTGTGTGTGTGTGTGTGTGTGTGTGTGTGTGTGTGTGTGTGTGTGTGTGTGTGTGTGTGTGTGTGTGTGTGTGTGTGTGTGTGTGTAGGAAAATGATTCCGTTAGTAGGAATATTTTTGAATGAACATATTTTCCTTACTTATTCGTATTTGTTCTGTTGTATTGTCAGCGCAAACGTATGTTAAGGTTTATTTAGTTCGGGTTTTTATTTTTTAAAGTAGAAGGTGTTATGTGTGTGTGTATGTGTCTGTTTGGATGGTTAGCATGTTATGGTGTTGACATAATGTATATTAAACCATATTTAATGCTGGTCTATATTTTTGAATAAACATATTTTCCTTATTTATTCGTATTTATTCTGTTGTATCGTCAGCGCAAAGGTAAAATGGGAAGACTTGGAATTTGGGTGTCTTATTACTTGCGCAAATCTCTAGATGTGCGCTTAGTGGTATCTGTCTCGTAGTTGGATCTCGTAATTGTTGGCGATGAACTCATTCTATTTCTGAGTGTGAGTTTAGTTTGTCCTATATAATCTTCATTGCATCCTTTACATTTAATGGCATAAATTAGATTTTTTGATGAGCAAGTGAAGTGATTTTTTACAGCAAAATTTTGTCCTGATTTAAATGTATACGTGTTGCCTTCAATGAGGTGAGTGCAGGTTCCACAATTAGAGGGGCCACATATTTTGACAGTTGGTTGTGGGTTTGTGGTAGGTAATTTGGCATTGGTGAGTAATGTTTTCAGTGATTTCGGTTGTCTTTTGCTTTTGATTATTTTGTGTGTTTCAGGGGCTTTTTTCATTCTTGGGTCTTGTTTCAGTAGTGGGATGATCTTGTGAATAGTGTTGTAAGCTTTCGCATTTCTTGGGTTGTGTGTTGAGATATATGATAGAATATTGGACGTACCTTGAATTTGTTTCTGTTTTCGTAATTCATCAATGCCTATTACTTTAGCCCTTTCTATTCCATTATTTATTAGTAACGGTGGGTACTGTCGTTCGAGTAGAATTTCCTTTAATTCTTGAAGTCTTTTATTTCGCGTTTCATAACTGGAGACAATTGTGCAAATTCTTCTTGCTAGGTTAAAAGGAATGTTCGTCTTCGTGTGCTTTGGGTGGTTGGAGGTGAATAGCAGGTATTGTTTGGAATCTGTTGGTTTGTAGTGTATGTCAGTTTCAATATTTGTGTCTTTTTTCTACGGTTTTGGAATAGGTTTTGTGTGTGTTGTGATCACAAGACAGGACCCGATCCGCAGATCTCAACCCACACAAAACCTATTCCCAAACCGTAGACTCCTGCCCACACAGAGCATGTTCCAAAATCATAGATCCCAACCCACACAAAGGAACAAAATCTACAACCCGGAATATCAACAAACCGAACCTCAATACGTCCGAAACTTCTATACAAGACCACACAACAACAGGGGAAATGCCATTAGATATAATAATACCATTGAAAAAACATTCCAGAAAAATCATTTTTTAGACCAAGACTACAGGACCCACGACACCCGGTGGCACAAATCGATTTTGAAAAACCGAAAATAATCAACCTTTCAAATACAAACCTCTCAGCCCAACAAGTAAAAATTCTCTCCAAAGGACTGAAATTCACACCAACACCACAATACTCTAACCTCAATGAGATAAATAACGATATCTCACACTTCTGTAGAAAATTACGTCTCACAGAGGAATTCTTTGACAAGGAGAATAACGACCAATCAATTGTACGGAATAAAAGCAGCTACAACCCAACAAAAGGTAGAAACAGAGTTCTGGACAAATTTTGTGACCACATAGCCACATTCCCATGCCATGAACTACCGCAACCTAAACCCAAACCCAACACGAGTCGAAGGGAATGGGAGATTATCCATGAACTAAAAAACAATACGGACATTATAATTAAGGAAGCGGACAAGAGAAGTAATGTTGTCATTATGGATGCTGAAAAATATAAAAATTCTATGCTCTCTCTCTTACAAAATACTAATTACTATGAAAGAGTAAAAAAACTACCAGCAATCAAAAACAATGACCAGAATAAACACACTGATTTGTGCATACCAGGAAGACTTAACTAAAAAGAAACGCGATTATTTAACATATTTTGAATACAAAACCAGCAACCTTTACGGACTTCCGAAGATCCACAAGTGTAAAATAATTAACGATGCCTGTAAACAATCCACTTCAGCCTGCGTGAACACACAATACCCCACAGACCTTAAATTAAGACCAATTGTAGCGGGCCCACAAGGTGAAACACACAGACTGAGCAACTTTATAGACATACTACTAAAAGCAATTCTCAAACACATACCAAGCCTTGTAAGAGACGATCTAGACCTCTTAAACCACCTCCCCAAACATGTCAACAACGATACTATTATTGTGTCTTTCGATGTAGTGAATCTCTGCACAACGATCCCACACCAATACGGACTACAAGCAATAGGATTCTGGCTAGAGAAATATCCCAATGAGATACCTGACAGAATAGAAAAAAGCTTCATCACCGAGGGATTAAAATTTATCTTACGGAACAACTTTTTTGATTTCGATGACAGTAATTACAAACAAATATCGGGGACTGCGATGGGTACAAAAGCCGCTCCGACTTATGCCAACTTAGTCATGGCATACTCAGAAGTCCAGATTTATGAACAGTCCAAATCAAAATACGGATTGAACTTCCACAAATATTTATCAGAGAATTGGAAACGCTACTTGGATGATTGTCTCATTCTTTGGCCCCACACACTCGACCAACTGAATGATTTCAAAAATTTAATAAACGGCATCAATAACCACATCCAATTCACAATGGAATACAGCCAAGATCAATTCCCATTTCTGGACATCTTAATCTTTAAAAAAGACACAAATATTGAAACTGACATATACTACAAACCAACAGATTACAAACAATACCTGCTATTCACCTCCAACCACCCAAAGCACACGAAGACGAACATTCCTTTTAACCTAGAAAGAAGAATTTGCACAATTGTCTCCAATTATGAAACGCGAAATAAAAGACTTCAAGAATTAAAGGAAATTCTACTCGAAAGACAGTACCCACCGTTACAAATAAATAATGGAATAGAAAGGGCTAAAGTAATAGGCATTGATGAATTACGAAAACAGAAACAAATTCAAGGTACGTCCAATATTCTATCATATATCTCAACACACAACCCAAGAAATGCGGAAGCTTACAACACTATTCACAAGAACATCCCACTACTGAAACAAGACTCAAGAATGAAAAAAGCCCTTGAAACACAAATTAATCAAAAGCAAAAGACAACCGAAATCACTGAAAACATTACTCACCAATGCCAAATTACCTACCACAAACCCACAACCAACTGTCAAAATATGTGGCCCCTCTAATTGTGGAACCTGCACTCACCTCATTGAAGGGAACACGTATACATTTAAATCAGGACAAAATTTTGCTGTAAAAAATCACTTCACTTGCTCATCAAAAAATCTAATTTATGCCATTAAATGTAAAGGATGCAATGAAGATTATATAGGACAAACTAAACTCACACTCAGAAATAGAATGACAGTTCATCGCCAACAATTACGAGATCCAACCACGAGACAGATACCACTAAGCGCACATCTAGACATTTGCGCAAGTAATAAGACACCCAAATTCCAAGTCTTCCCATGTTTACCTTTGCGCTGACAATAGAACAGAACAAATACGAATAAATAAGGAAAATATGTTTATTCAAAAATATAGACCAGCATTAAATATGGTTTAATATACATTACGTCAACACCATAACATGCTAACCATCCAAACAGACACATACACACACACATAACACCTACTTTAGAAAATAAAAACCCGAACTAAATAAACCATAACATACGTTTGCGCTGACAATACAACAGAACAAATACGAATAGGTAAGGAAAATATGTTCATTCAAAAATATTCCTACTAACGGAATCATTTTCCTACACACACACACACACACACAAAATATATATTCTCTTCATCTTAACATGCTAACCATACTCCCACACACACATAACACCACCCACCCCCACCACCCACCCCACACACACAACTCCCCCCCCCCATTTCTACTAATAGAATCACTTTCCTACACACACACACATAAAATATATATATTCTCTCCATCTTAACATACTCCCCCCACACACACATAACTCCCTCCCCCATTTCTACCAATAGTATTATCTTCCTACACACACACACAAACACACAAATAAACATACATATGTCTACTTTCTTTATTTCAATAGAAAATCTGAACTCTGACACCCCAGCGAACTAGCCATATTCACTGAACCAGAACAATTCTCCCATCCCATTTCTCTTAACCATTATCTTTTGCTTGTCATAAAATTCTCTAAAAGGCTACAAAATAAATTCCCAAATACGGGCGCGGAACTTGTTCAAGTGACAGTCATAATTCCATTTATAACCAATCAAATTGCATTTTTTTTTAAAAAACCTTCGTGAGCCACTATTTTTATTGTCATAAAATTCTCTAAACGGCTACAAAATAAATTCCCAAATACGGGCGCGAAATTTAATGAACTTGTTCACGTGACAGCCATAATTTCATTTATAACCAATCAAATTACATTTTTAAGAAAAAGCTTTCGTGAGCCACTTTTTTTATTGTCATAAAATTCTCTAAAAGGCTACAAAATAAATTCCCAAATACGGGCACGAAATTTAATGAACATGGTCACGTGACAACCTTAATTTCATTTATAATCAATCAAATTACATTTTTAAAAAAGCCTTCGTGAGCCCCTTTTTTTAAGTAAAAAGAAATTCAAACACTCATATATGAAAAAACAACCTGATACCACCACCCACCCACCCCCCCTTATTTGAAGAACTTTTGTAACTGGCGCGAAATTTATTATACTTATTGACCAACCAATCAAATTACTTCTCTAAAAACCTGGCGTTTCGAGCCACTTTTTTCTATATAAAACAAGTAACATTCAAAGACCAACCAGATGTGAGAAAAACTACAGACCCGCCATCTCATCTCTACTTTTGAAAAGCAGAGCTGCGAAACCGGTAAAGGAACCCAATAAATATATATATATTTTTTTTAAATAAGACTCCAGTTGCATTTTCGATTTCATTTTTTTCTCTTTATACTTTCACTCGTGTAGGACACCTCGGTTATTTTTCATTTTGTAAAAAACCTCACTTTCTAATATATATATATATATATATATATATATATATAAATATATATATATATATATATATATATATATATATATATATATATATATATATACATACACACATATAGACATATATATACGCACCCATATATATACACACAAACGCACACATATATAAATATGTATACATACACATACACATACATACATACACAAAAGTATCTATACATACACGCACGTATATATACACAAACACATATACATACATAAATGTATACACATACATATGCATACATATATATATATACATATATATATATATATATATACATATATATATACATATATATATATATATATATATATATATATATATATATATATATATATATATATATATATATATATATATATGTAAAAGTTCTTTTTAAATTGTTGGGATACAACAAGCAAATATTTTTATAACTGATATAAAGCACTCAACAAATATTTGGAGTAAAAATACGATATTAACAAATGGAAACTATATTTATAAAACCATATTTATTTCATTATACATATTTCAAGGACACCAAGTTAAATTATGGTGTGCTTTCATCAGACAAAATATAATATAGATCATTACTGTTGGAAGCTCCCGGGAGCTTCCAACAGTAATGGTTGCATTATTTAAGGGTATGTCAATATTTATTTATAAAACTGATCTATATTATATTTTGTCTGATGAAAGTACACCATAATTTAACTTGGTGTCCTTGAAATATGTATAATGAAATAAATATGGTTTTATAAATATAGTTTCCATTTATAAATATCGTATTATATATATATATATGTGCATAGGTATATTAATATGTACAAACCATTAGGAAGTAGTTCGGGGACAGATATAAATAAATAAGATCATATTTAATAAACATTCCATTTTATTCTTTCTGACGACTGAAGACAGATATAAATATCTCTCTTCAAGAAACCACTGGTAAATGAATTAATTATCTTATGTTGTTTATTACATAACTAAAAAGCTCTGTAGCCTACATAGAGTACACTCTTTTCCTTTAACTTTCCTACGGAAATTCTTCATTTATATATATATATATGTGTGTGTGTGTGTGTGTGTGTGTGTGTGTGTGTGTGTGTGTGTGTGTGTGTGTGTGTGTGTGTGTGTGTGTGTGTGTGTGTGTGTGTGTGTGTGTGTGTGTGTGTGTGTGTGTGTGTGTATATATATATATATATATATATATATGTAAAGAGGAATTAAAAGATGCTTAAAAGAGTTCCATATATGGAACTCTTTTAACCATCTTTTAATTCCTCTTTATTATATATACTCCAGTTCTACCAACTGTTGAGTGCTACTTATCTGATATATGCCTAGTTTTATTGTTCTACAATATTACTCACCTTCTACATCTATATATATATATATATATATGTATGTGTATGTATATATATATGTATATATATATATATGTATGTGTATATCTATCTATCTATATATATATATATATAGGAAAAGTATGACCCCGACGGCAGAGCTCAAGCCGTTTCGATGGCTATTTCTGGACTATATATATATATATATATATATATATATACATATACAATATATAGAAACACAGAGATACATGCGGACACATACATATACATGAATATATCCACATATATTTTTGAATTAGTGGTGCCAACCTCAACCGATGTTGCTCTATGAATAACTGGGACAAAATAATCCGAATGGATTAGATTGATTCAGTATCAGAGCTATATAATACATTATGAAGAGAGAAGAAACATTAGATATAATTAATTGTTTCGACTTTTGGCACAAGGCCAGTAATTACCCAGTACATTACTGGTACTTTATTTTATCGACCCCGTAAGGATGAAAGGCAAAGTTAACCTCGGCGGGATTTGAACTCAGAATGGTAAGGGTCGTAACTCTATGCGTCAAAGCATGGCGTCCGACGCCTCTACCGATACTGCCAATCCACCACCCATTAGATATAATTAATAATAAGATATATCATACCTAAACTCCTTCTTTACTCCCCGACTACGTAGTTTCGTGGCATATTATACAAAAACACTACATCACAGATATATAGAATGTTTGTGAGATCTGCCGAGTTATCAAGAGGATACCCCATTAAGAGTTTCAAAACACGTCCGTAGGACGTGAGATAGAATCCCGAAAGGCGGAGGAGGAATCAATCACGTGATACAGCGGTCAAGAAACAGAGCTAAGCCTCTTATAACCATGAAAGAAATACCACGGAGGCGGAGGGGTTACTAATATGCCACGAAACTACGTAGTCGGGGAGTAAAGAAGGAGTTTAGGTATGATATATCTTATTATTAATTATATCTAATGTTTCTTCTCTCTTCATAATGTATGATACTGAATCAATCTAATCCATTCGGATTATTTTGTCCCAGTTATTCATAGAGCAACATCGCTTGAGGTTGGCACCACTAATTCAAAGATATATGTGGATATATTCATGTATATGTATGTGTCCGCATGTATCTGTGTGTTTCTATATATTGTTTATAACTCCCTTTGGTCGAGTAACCTTTGAAGTGTAGTGACTGCTGGAAAGCTACCATTACTCATACTTCTCGCCACCTTAGCCACCTCTTCTACTGCTTTGATATAAGTACCCCCTCCGCCTCTGTGGTATTTTTTCATGGTTTATAAGAGGCTTAGCTCTGTTTCTTGACCGCTGTATCACGTGATTGACTCCCCCTCCGCCTTTCAGGATGCTATCTCACGTCCTACAGACGTGTTTTGAAACTCTTAATGAAGTATCCTCTTGATAAGTCGGCAGACCTCACAAAAATTCTATATCTCTGTGATGTAGTGTTTTTGTATAATATGCCACGAAACTACGTAGTCGGGGAGTAAAGAAGGAGTTTAGGTATGATATATCTTATTATTAATTATATCTAATGTTTCTTCTCTCTTCATAATGTATTATATATACATATATATATATATATATATATATATATATATATATATATATATATATATATATATATATATATATACAAAAAGACAAGATGGTATTTATATTTATATTTGATAAACTTGTGGGTTGATGTTTCTCCTAGTTTATATGCAACATAGATGAATAAAGATTTCTCTTTATGATTAGTTTGGCTTGTATGAAAGATCTGTATCAATAGTGTTCATATTTCTTCCAATACCGATGAGATCAATGATGGTAACGTCTCTTTTTAGCAGTTGTTAATCAACGACTGCAAAATAATGTGCATTCCAGATGTGCATTCCAGAGGGCCAACGTTATGGCGTAATGGTTAGTGCAAGGCGGCTTGAGAGAGGATAGATATTGGTGACGAGTAAGCCAAGAGAGGATGAGAGACGAGTAAGCCAAGAGAACTTAACTGAATAATAGTGACACAAACCAGCAAGATCTTAGGAAAAGAGGCCACTGTAGTAGCTGTAAAAAAGGCATAGAAAGGAGACAGCAAGTAGAAATATGTTGGCATGCGACTTCACGTTCATCAGTCAAGTAGCCTTTCTTAGGTTCTAGTCTAGGATATATGTATGTGTTGCAGCAGAATTATTCTAGTTGTTAGATCAGTGTTCCTTTGAGTGTCACACATGAGCTTTGTAGAGTTTGAAGTTGTTCAGAGATGACGTGTTATTGTTAGTTAGCTCCAAGCTGATCTTGATCAAGCTTATCTGAGTTTGGTTATTGTTAATTAGTTTCAAGCTAACCTTGATCAAGCTGATTGGAGTTTGGTTGCTGTTTCTAGCAAGTTGAGCAAACCACATGCAGGGACCTTGTTGGTTGGATGCCCTTATTTCATATATGTGTGTGCGTGTTTGTGTGTGTATGTGTGTATGTGTGTATGTGTGTAATTTTGGCGCCCTCTCTGTTCAAGAAGGGAATCAAATGGCTTTCCTTTTACTCATTCCCTCCATCCATTCATTTTCCCCCCTCCCCTCCTTTTTTCTTAATAATTGAAAGCATTATCTTTATTAAAACCATGTTTACTTTAATAAAGACTCGTATATATATACATACACACACATATATACATAATTGAAGACAGTTACGGCACATACAGAAACAGATCCAGTTGTTAAGCATGCGTTGTAAGTATAAATGCAGAAATATACATACGTACTCACACACACACACACACACACACACACACACACACACACACACACACACACACACACACACACATGTATATTTCACAAACATAATTTTGTTACCATTTGTTAAAGAAATTCAATGTAAATTACTCCTTCTGTAAAGCAGCAGGTTATATACTAGTTTAGATAATCAAATACAGCGCAACAAATCCCTCTACGTACATAGAAATTTTAAAAAAATACCGCATATAAAGTCCAATCTAGTATAAAAAGAAAAATGTAGTGTAATATGAAACTATATTTACGAAGTAAAACCGACATGCAACTTGTGCGAATAGTTTAAGGACAAGATTGAATGACTGTTAGCATGTGGACAATTATGAACTGGCATCAAATAACTAACTATACATGCATAATAGAGCAGCTTGTTGTTGAATAAATGTGTATGGACCCGTAATTCCTGGTGGAGTCGTAGTGGTGCAGTGGTGACATACGAGTGTCCATCTCTCGCCATCTCTAAACACAGACGATTTCTTCCATACAAGGAGAGAAAGGGAGAAGAAAGATATAGAAAAAGAATCGATCCCAATACTGGACTGGTATCGTTTTTATCGATCTCGAAAGGATGACAGGAAAGTTGACTTCGGCGGGATTTGAAGTCAGAGCACCTAAAGCTGGAACGATTACCACAAAAGATTATACTCGACGCACTAACGATTCCATCAATTCGCCGCCTTGTTTAATGAGTAAAATCTCTAAATATCTATTCACTCTAACCGCGAATAAATGGGATAAGAAGTAACGCCAGGAAGAAAGAGTGTTTGAAAATAATGGAATAACGATACCCTGGGACGTGTACAATCATATTGATAAAAAGATATATATATATATATATATATATATATATATAAATATATATATATATATATATATATATATATATATATATATATATTTTTAGGAACGATCGACTTTCGTCAAATCGGACCGAGGGAACAATGTTTCCGTCGGTCTTTCCAATTGCTAATACTATCTATCGGTCGCAACTCCAGGTAGAAGGAGCAACGTGAAATAAAGTGTCTTGCTCAAGGACATAACGCATCGCCTGGTCCAGGAATCGAACTCACAACCTTACGATTGCGAATCCAATTCTCTAACCACTCAGCCACACGCCTTCACACATATATATATATATATATACATATATACATATATATACTAGACATGAAAAATGCGCAAGCTCAAAAGTGCCACAGAATGTTATAATAAACCTTCAAAAGTGTGGGACTAGAGTTGTTGCTAAAAAATATTGTAATCATTATATATCGTACATTCTGTGGCATCCTTTATAAAAATAGCTTAAACCAACGAAGCCTTTATTTTTACGCTATTTCACTTAGTTAATTCTTAGAGTGTAACATATAAAAATATGATTTACAACTATAAAATAAATTAATTAATATAATAACAGAGCTGCGGAGCTGAAATTTAGGAAATAATGGAGTATCGGATCCTGAGTTGGAGCCAGTTAATTTTTGGCCGACTCCGCAGCCCTGTATAATACATTTCATATTAAAGTTATTAATAAACCTATTTTACACTGCATGCAAATTACCATGAGATATTGATATTAGATATAAGATACAGCGCAATATCTACAGCTGTAAAAGTACGAAAGCGAAGTAATAATAAGTGGCTTAAGGTAATTCCAATATGAAAGTTTGTAGTGATAAAAATTTGATAATGCAATACTATTGTTAATATTATAGTTCTATGAAAATGTAACAATAGATAACTAAATTATTTTACTATTAGTATATTTAAGAAATTATCATTATAGATTTGATCGTTCATATAAGCATCATATTAATTTTCAACACAATTATTTTGTTACTATGAGTATATGATAATAATATTACGTAATTATTTATAGCTGTTATTACATTAAACATAGATGTATTTATTTTTATATGTTACACTCTAAGAATTAACTAAGTGAAATAGCGTAAAAATAAAGGCTTCGTTGGTTTAAGCTATTTTTATAAAGGATGCCACAGAATGTACGATATATAATGATTACAATATTTTTTAGCAACAACTCTAGTCCCACACTTTTGAAGGTTTATTATAACATTCTGTGGCACTTTTGAGCTTGCGCATTTTTCATGTCTAGTTTAATATTTTTTTAAGGCAACGCTTGTAATAACTCTAGTTAAAGAGGATATATATTAATAATAAATTATCGTTGTAATGTAATTAGATTATGTAATTGTTATTATAAATTATCTTATAAATATTAGTGTAAGATGTATAAAAATATTTTCAGACTTTTAATATAAACAACTACAAAAAACAATCAATATTAAATCAATATATTATACATAATAGAAAACATAAAATAAACAATACAAAAACAAAATATTTACATACAATTGCAATTATCAGTGTATATACATTTTCTTTATATTCCCTGAGCAAATTAATAAGATTTGTTTTTATTGTACATAATTTGATGACTTGTTGGAGTGTATTAAAAGATAGCAACAATTTGTGATTAAATTGTTATCTTAAGCAACTCACTTTTTAATAGTTGTTGGCTGAGCGAAATTGTAAAAGCCTATGAGCAAATATTAAAAAAAATACACAAACAACATTTCCTTGTGTTATTACAACATTAGATAAAATAATTGAGCAATGTCGTTATATTTTGCTCTTATTGCACATTAATAGTGTTTCTATTTTTCGGCACAAATCCATTACGGCAGTCCATTACTGGTACTTTATTTTATCGAATTAGTAAGTATGAAAGTCGAAGTTAACCTCGGCAGGATTTGAACTTAGAATGCAAAGGACCATAACAATACTGCAAAGCATGGTGTCTGACGCTCTACCAATACTTGTGTTGAGCTGGTCATTAATTTATGGTGGTCGTGCGTGGAGTAGAGCAATCGCTAGTTGAAATATTATGAACAAAACATTTTTATTTGCCGAAGAACATATTTTCAATACTGTTTGTGAATGTGACGAAGGAAATACATTCTGATATGGAACAGTGTACAAAGTGTGTCTGTGAATAACATAATGTTACCTCATGTTGTTGTCAAGACATAATGGATTT
The DNA here is from genome assembly GCA_964016885.1 of Eledone cirrhosa. NCBI lineage: Eukaryota > Metazoa > Mollusca > Cephalopoda > Octopoda > Eledonidae > Eledone > Eledone cirrhosa. Next base: position 163,906,196 of record OZ024740.1, on the reverse strand, counting down.
CGTATATCCAGTTAGAAGATGAAACCTAGCCATCTCGGATTAGTTATATTTCATGCCATGTGTAAACGTGTTTGAGGATAGCAAAATATGCGTGTTTCTTGTCTGGAAACTTTCTGCTAAACTGATTGGTTTCGTTTTTGGCACTATACAATACTCATCCAACAGATAGCTGTATTGGATCCTTGATTGGTTAATATTTAGGTGAGGGTGCTTGATGCAGAGTTAGTGCAAAATGGATCAATGAGTGTAATAATAATAATGATAATAATAATGAAAATATTGTGTACAATGCTGAGGTGCACTACAACTCATCAAAAGTGCATATATAATACATAGGGTAATATAAAAACGTCAGGAAAAAAGAACAGTGCATGAGTCATGATATACACATATGTGCATGTGTATGGAAGGGGGACATCAGGTGTAGTTTTGGTGTATTTCGGAATGTATGATGGTTTTAAAGGATGCAGTGTGTCATCAGCTAACAACTGATGCAGGAAGTTTGTTCCATCCTTCAGCAACTCTGAGCATGAAGAAATATTTCCTAAAGTCATGGGAGCTGTGTTGTTTTCTGACTTTGTAGGCATGTCCACGTGTTAGACACATGGAGATCAAAAAGGTGTTCGGGGTTGTTGTTGGTCGGATGGTTAATAATTTTGTGGGTGTTTACCAAGTCCATTGCCAGAGGGAAGCAAACTATTCAGGGTATGGTAGGTGTCTGATGGAGGGTATGCGCTTGGTTGCATGTCTCTGAACAGTTTCCAGGAGGTCAATGTTCTGAGCAAGATAGGGGTTCCAGACTGATGACGCGAACTCCAAGTGTATTCGTACCATAGATGTATACAGCTTTAAATAGATGGCTGGAGAGCAGCTAATGAAGGTCTTGCTGATTGATGCCAAGTCAATCTTAATAAATTGACTGATTTATCTGTTCACTACTGCTAATCCACCGCTGTTTGTACAATTTTTTAGATAATGTCAATTTGAGCTTGAATCATTGGCGTAATGAAATTTGAAAAGATTATAAGCAAATCTTTTTTAAAATACACAGACAACATTTAACTGTATCGTTGCAACATTAGATCTAATAATGGAGCAACATTTGTGCAGAATTATTGTTTGTGCAATAAGATATTTGCAGATCTGTACTTGGTCTGCTCTTTAGCCAACTCGGTACGTTTAGAAGCTCTACGCTCGGCTTGCTTTTGAGATATAATAGCTGAATTTGCAGATCTATACTTGGCCTGCTTGTTTGCCAACTCATACCGTTTTGAACATCTATACTTGGCCTGTTTTTGTGTTAATTTAGCAAAATTCACAGCTCTATAATCGGCCTGTTTTTGTCTCAACTTCTCCCGATTCCGCATCCGGTAAGCTGCTTTCACATCCAATTTAATACGCCCATCTAGATTATTAGCACAGGAATGTGAACAAGCTTGTGGGACCGCATCATTGTAAGTATATGAACTGCCTGCAACATCAAGACCCAATTCACAAGTGCAGCGTTGCTCATTCACATCGGCAGTGGGGACACCAAAATCAGTGACAGGTCTTGATTCATTCGCGAGATACATCACAGCTACACTATATATTTAAACATATATACAGTGATACCTCGCTACTTGGCGGTTCAACTATCGCGGATTCACGATTTCGCGCATTTTTAGAATATATATATGAACACCTAAAATTTTTCATTAAATCCATTAAAATATTAATAATAAACACAGTTCTAATCATACGCTATATATATATATATATATATATATATATATATATATATATATATATATATATAAGTAATTAATACCGTATAAATGGTACAAAGACTGTTTATGTAAAATGTATTTCTCAACAGAGTATTGAATACTTAGGAGAAATTCAAAACGAAGAGTGATAAAATTTCAAGCAAAGAGTTTAATTAGGTAATGACTTACAAATTTGTTTCAGTATATAGACAAAGCCTGAAGCGCTAATTATAATAATATTACAAAATATATTAATATTATATTAAATATATACTGAAACAAATTTGTAAGTCATTACCTAATTAAACTCTTTGCTTGAAATTTTATCATTCTTCGTTTATATATATATATATATATATATATATATATATATATATATATATAGAGAGAGAGAGAGAGAGAGAGAGAGAGAGAGAGAGAGATTTATCTAGTCCTTCGCTCAAGATTAATCTATAAGTTTAGATGTCTGCCTTCGTTTAAGTAAATATTACAGTAAGATTTTTAATATAAACAACTACAAAAAACAATTAATATTAAAACGAAAAAATTATCAATGATAAAAGAAGCGGATGCAACTTTTTTTTTTATAAAGTTATATTCCTGTTTCTTTAAAGAACATTTCAATTTTGTTCTATTGTAGGCGAAATAATGCAATGGTTTAATAGGGAAGATATAACTTACCAATTATGTCTCTAACCGTGTAACGCTTTTTAAGTAGATAACTACAATTGAAAATACTAAAGAAATGGAACCAACAATTCAATTTGAAAGTCGTCTACTTATAGTGACAGTGTATTACTGGTACTTTATTTTATCGACCCCGTAACGATGAAAGGCAAAAATGCAAATGCTTAAAATTTAAATTGCCTTAATTCTATCGTCTGCTGTTTCATTAAAGGGAGATTCTCGTCTGTATTTAATTCTATCGTCTACTGTTCCACTAAACAGATATACTTCCACTATCGTCTCTATTTATACATTTTAACTTATAACTTATACACATTTGATTTGAAATATTTTATCTAGTCCTCCCTCTCAATATTATGATGATTTCTTTCGAATGAAACAGTTCTAGTCCTGTAGAAGCCATTTATATATATAATTGAACTGAGTTAAAAATTCACAATATTTATAATTAAATAAGCTCATATATATATGTGTGTATTTATCTGTTTATTGTATTATATATAATGTGTGTATATACAGGATGTCCCCCAAAAATATATACACACTTCAACAGCATTCTAATAACTATTGCCTGTACAGGTAATCAAAGTGTCAATCGAATGTTAGTTTCGTGTTTTAACAGTACAAATTTACAATACACACATAAAACCAGTGTATATACATACATGAGTGTGTATACACATACATGAATGTGTATATACAATATATATGTATATATATATAGACACATATATTCACGGTGCAACGGAACATTAAAATATAGATGCGGGGGGGGTATATATAGGGGCGCTGGGGATAAAGGAGTGTAAAGCGTAAGTGTGTAATTGATATATTGAAGGAGAGGAGCGTGCAGCGATAGAGTAACAAATATATAGAGAGGGGGAGAGATGGTATCGAAGGGGAGGAGTGCAAAGCGAAAGAGTAAGAGAGATATATATAGAGACGGAACAGATAGAGAGAAACAGGCGTAAGTAACAGTGGAAGAGATATAGAGAGAGGGGGTAATAAATAAATGGAAATATAAGTGTAACAGTATAAGAGATATATAGAGAGGGGGAAATGTGTTATTGAAGGGGAGGAGTGTAAAGCGAAAGCGTAAGATATATATAGAGAGAGGGGGAATAGTATATATATATATATATATATATATATATATATATATATATTTCTGAAAGCTGCCAGGGACCAATTCTATGCTGATCCTACGGAGGAGAGGATGGAGACTGTGGAGGTGATGAGGGAAGAGCTCTGTACCGCTTACACTGAGGTCAGAGAGGAGGCACTGATAGAGAAGATCAGAAGTGTGGAGAGAGCGGTTGACAGATCTGGATGTAAGGAGAGCTGGATGATCATCAACGAGATCACAGGGAGGAAGAAAAGGTGTTCGAGTCAGATCCAGGGAACGGGGCCCGAGGATAGGAAGAGGAAATGGCTAGACCATTTTAGGACCCTACTAGGAGAGCCACCCTCCACAGCCCAGAGCACTGGGGAGATCAGGCGGCTGTTTGAGGAACTGGATGTTGAGACAGAGCCCTTCACCAGAGAGGAGCTTCAGAGAGCCAAGAAGAAGATCAAGGAGGGCAAGGCTCATGGAGAAGATGGAGTAGCATCAGAGGTGATGAAGTGGTGTGATTTTGATGATATCATCCTGGGGTTCTGTAACGGGGCACTGGAGAAAGGAGTTGCCCCGAATCAGTGGAGGATCAGTAACATCGTCCCAGTGCCAAAGAAGGGAGATCTCTCTAACACCAACAACTACCGAGGGATCTCACTGACGTCACTTGTGGCAAAGACCCTCAACAGGATGATTCTTAACAGGATCCAGCCTGAGATGGAGAAGAAGCTCAGGGACAACCAGAACGGCTTCAGAGAGGGTAGATCAACCACCAGTCACATCCTGATGCTGAGGAGGATATTAGAGGGAGCTAGAGCAAAGTGCCTTCCTGCGGTCATGATTTTCATTGACTTTAGGAAGGCCTTTGATTCTGTGGACCGTTACTGCCTGATGAAGATCTTACAGGCTTATGGAATCCCCAAGAGGATAGTGGACCTGATATCACTGCTCTACACCAACACCAAAGCCCAAGTCATTACACCTGATGGGATGACAGAGTTCTTTGAGATACTGGCTGGAGTGCTCCAGGGAGATACATTGGCTCCCTACCTTTTTATCATCGTAGTGGACTATTGTATGCGCCTTGCACTGGAGAAACACCAGGACTCTGGCTTTACTGTAGCACCGGCTCAGAGCAGGAGAGTTGGGGCGAAAAAGGTATCGGATGCTGAATTTGCCGACGACATAGTTTTGGTGACAAATACAGTGAAGGAGGCAGAGGATTTGATGCGGGAGGTTGAGACTGTGTCGATGAGTGTGGGGCTGAGAATGAATGAGACTAAAACAAAATATCTGGTAGAGAATGTTGAGAAGCCAGAGGGGATCACTAATGTAGGCGGGAAGCCGCTGGAATTGGTTGAGGACTTCCTGTATTTGGGAGCAAAGATTGGGAATACGGAAGATGATGTGGTTGAGAGGAAGAGCAAGGCCTGGGCGGCGTGCCACAGCTTGAGATCGGTGTGGAAGTCGGACCTTCGTAGAGACCTGAAAATCCGCCTCTTCATTGCTGTAGTGGAGTCTGTGCTGCTGTGTGGGTCTGAGACTTGGACACTGACCAAGAGACTCACTCAGATGGTGGATGGGTGCTACACGAGAATGCTGAGGATGGCTCTGAACATTAATCAGTATACACTGAGGATGAAAAACTCAGAGCTGTATGGGAGCCTCCCAAAAGTCAGCTCAAAAGTGACACAGAGGAGACTGAGGTTGGCTGGACATGCTCACCGACATCCAGAGTTGACATTGCACTCCGTGCTCCTTTGGGAGCCCCTACATGGACACACTGGAAGAGGAAGACCAAGGTTAACATATGTTGATGCCCTAAGGACAGACACTGGTCTGTTGGAGACGCAGGACATGGCAGCGATAATGAGGGACAGAGACCGCTGGAGAGAACTCGTCCATGGATCTCGGGAATTTTACCCGCCTTAGATAGATAGATAGATATATATATATATATATATATATATATATATATATATATATATATATATATATATATATATATATCAACACTTACTCTGATTGGTTGAAAATTAGCCAATGACATACGATCACCACCACCACGGCTATCCCCGGAAAATTTATGAAGAAGTTAGGCATATATGTTAGAACACGAAAAGTGAACATTCTGTTGTTTCATACTTTTCGTGTTCTAACAGATACTTATATAAGTATAGAGATATGGTACCAGTAAAAAATCGGGAACAGCTAGGCCGGAAGATGTAGATAGAAGGAGAAATTTATTGTGTTCAATTTTTTACATATGTTTATATACAATTACGGAACACTCTACGCCCGCTGACTACATTGTACAATGTTCATTCGTATGCATTACATGTCTGTGATTGCACTTCATCAGAAAGGAGACAAGAAAAATGTTTAACAGGGAAGAAGAAAAATTGGTTATACTCCTAGTTGTAGGTACCGCATGTCTGCAATAAACATTATTTCCTGCTTCATTATAGGGTTAAATAATATACACCTCCGGGATTTTAACAAGAACAACCAGCTTGAACCAGAGATGGTATCTAATTCCACTATCACCACCGACCATCTTCCCAGCCTTCCACGCCCAACCAAGGACCCTTAGGAGTAACTCCATTTCGGTCGCTTATTTTCGCGATCGTATTCTTACGCAACGGTACTGGTTTCACTCATTAGACTGTGGCCATAATGTGTCAAAGTCTTCAATGGTACAGTCTATTATATTGGCCTTTATGCATGCCTGGTACTTATTGTATCAAACTTGCAAGGATGATCTGGGCAGAAAATGAAGTCAGAATGTAAACTGATTTGCGTCAGAATTATGATCCTCCGACGCTCAATCGATTCAGTTTCCCACCACCTCATATACAGAGTGTCCCAAAAACATTTATACACACTACAACAGCATTCTAATAACTATTGCCTGTACAGGCAATCAAAGTGAGTAAATATTTTTAGGGGACACCCTGTATATGTGTGTGTGGTTGTGTCCTAGAAGTCGCTACAATTGTACCGACTTTCAAGACACCGTTACTTATCCTTCCCACAATGATTCAAGCAAATTACAACACTCTCATATATATATATGTGTGTGTGTGTGTGTGTGTGTGTGTGTGTGTGTGTGTGTGTGTGTGTGTGTGTTTCTCTTCTACATATATGGTATTGCTGTGGTTACGATATTTGTTATTTATTTTAGTTAATTCTCTTGTGATTTTCTACTTCTTCGAAGAATGTTGTTTTGTCTGATATATTACTGTATTCTTGTAAGCTACATTTGTTTGTTTATACAAATATGTCTATATCGTGGTGTAAGTACAATGTTGTTTCTTTTGTTATCTTAAAAGGTGTCGCTGGGTGCTTTGTGATGTCTTTTAGTTGCTAATCTGATAATGTTTGGTTTTATTTTTATTTTGTCTTTCCTATGGTTTGTCTTACTATGCCATATTTTCATATTTATATCGGTGTGACCAACTAAATTGAATTTCATATTACAGTTTCTTTTGTATTTTTACGTATTTGGCAGATTAACAAATGTTGCTGTCTGTACATCTTGGCTTTTATTATAGTAGTAAGTGTTCCCATAGTTTTCCAATTTCACGGTAGTCGTAGAATTAGCTCTCACCTACTTCACAACATTTACATTGTTTCAATTCTATTATCTATATATACACCCACACGGAAATTGTGTGGATGTATATGTACATATACATATATATATAGGAAAAGAATCAGGACCCCGACGGCTGAGCTCCGGCCGTTTCGACAGCTAGATCGGGGTCCTGACTCTTTTCCTATTACCCACTCTACTACCCTAAGTATTGAGTACTCTGGAGCTTTATAGTCCACATGGTATCATACCACAGCCTCTTTATTATATATATATATATATATATATATATATATATATATATATATATATATATATATATATATATATATATATATATATATATATATATATATATATATATATATATATATATATATATATATATATATATCATCATCATTATCATTATTATTATCATTATTATTATTGTGGATTGGCAGTATCGGTAGAGAGTCGGACGCCATGCTTTCCAGCATAGTTACGTCCCTTTATGATCTGAGTTCAAATCCCGCCGAGGTTGACTTTGCCTTTCATCCTTACGGGGTCGATAAAATAAAGTACCAGTAATGCACTGGGTAATTGCTGGCCTTGTGCCTAAAGTAGAAACAATTATTATTAATATTCTTTGAGTCTCAGTCATTGATGTTATTTAACTGGAAAGTTTGTTGAAATTAATATCAAGCCGCTACATGCAGCTTCAGATATTCAGGACGTATCGGAGGGTTCTTGCTGTTCCCAGCAAGCATGCCTTTTTAAGTGTTCCAAATAGCGGGGCTTGACTAATTTTCTTTAACCATCCCTGGAAACTCTTTGAGATAGTACTTAGTGCGCCTATGACAATCGGGACGACTCTGACTTCATGGCAGTTCCAAATCCTTTTTACCTCCCACTTTAAGTCTTGGTATCGGTTAATTTTCTCCCTCTCCTTTTCTTGCACTCTCGTGTCAAATGGGAAGGCTATATCTACAATCAGGCACGATTTTTTTTCCTTGTCCAAAACCACCAGCTCAGGCCTATTGTGTTCCAGTTTCTTGTCCGTCTGTATCCTAAAATCCCATAGCACCTTCACCTGATTGTTTTCTATCACCGACTCTGGCTTATGCTCATACCACTTCTCAGAATGTGGTAAATTGTTTACTTTGCATAGGTGCCAGTGGATCACCCTGCCCATCACATCATGTCTCCAGCCTTTTATAGTGAGTCTGGGCTAGGTGTTTACACTCGGATACAATGTGAGCCACAGTCTCCTCTCTCTCTCTCTCTCTCCCCACAGATCCTACACAGTGGGCTAGCCTCCCCCTTGTAAATATGGTGTTTCACCCACTTTGTTATGAGAGCCTGCTCTTGCGCAGCCATTAGCATTCTTTCTGTAGCTTTTTTAAGGTCTCCTCTTTTTAACCAGTTCCATGTCTGTGGATCTCTAAATTCAGTTTTCTGAAAGAAGGTACTATGAAGGGATTTTTCATGAAGGTTGCTCTTCCTCCTTGTTGTTATTTCCTCCTTGGACATCCCCTGGTCTATTGTCCTCTCCTTCAGTACAATTCAGAGCATTGGCTCCCTACTGTCAGTCACGTATTTGTGCAGGTTGTTTTTCTCCATCTGAACACAGCCTTCTATGCTGATAAGACCTCTTCCACCTTCAGATCTCTTTAAGTAGAGTCTATCGACATCACTCCTTTTGTGGAACATGTTGTAGATAGTCAATAGCTTCCTAGTCTTCCTATCCATTTCTTTTGTTCAGCAACATTCCATCTCAGAATTCCCGCACTGTACCTAATAATAGACACAGCTCGGGAATTCACTGCACTTATGACATTCCTACTATTTAGCTGTGATTTTAATACGCTCCTTACTCTCCTAATGTACTCAGATCTTATCAATTCCTTCATTTTTTTGTTCTTGATGTCATCAGCCTCCAGAACACCTAAATATTTGTATTCTTCTTCAGTGTCAATTTCCTTTATCATCTCACCTGTTGGTACCTGGATTCCGTTGCTTATGCTCAATTTACCCCTCTTCTTCACTAGGACTCCACACTTATTAATACCAAATTGCATACATATATCACTGCTGAAAATACGGACAGTGTCAACAAGTACATCCAACTCCTTCTCACTCTTCCCAAAGAGTTTAAGATCGTCCATGAAGAGGAGGTGGTTGATGGTAAGCTCTCCTTTTCCCAACTTGTATCCTGCTCTCACTTTTCGTAGTATAATGGTCAGGGGTATCAGGGCAAGGACAAACAACAGAGGAGACAAACTATCTCCCTGGAAAATACCTCTCTTGATCTTCTTGCCTCCCAAGGATTCTCCACTCGATGTTAACTCTGTTTCCCATGACTTCATACTTTTGCTCAACAACTGTCTAATGTTATCTGCCACCTTGAAGATGTCTAGGCTTTTAGTTATCCAAGAATGAGGTACCATGTCGAATTATTATTATTATTATTATTATTATTATTATTGTTATTGTTATTCCTTGAATCTCAGTCATTGATGTTGGTTAACTGGAAAGTCCGTTGGATTGAATATCAAGCCACTACCTGCAGCCTCAGATATTCAGGACGTATCGGAGGGTTCTTGCTGTTCCAAGCAAGCATGCCTTTTGAAGCGTTCCAAAAAGCGTGAAGGGGCCGATTTTCTTTAACCATCCCTGGAAACTTTTGGAGATAGTCCCCAGTGCGCCTATGACAATCGGGATCACTTTGACTTCATGGCAGTTCCAAATCCTTTTCACCTCCCACTTTAGGTCCTGGTATCGGTTAATTTTCTCCCTCTCCTTCTCTTGCACTCTCGTGTCGAACGGGCAGGCCACATCCACAATCAGGCACGATCTTTTTTCTTTGTCCACAACCACCAGGTCAGGTCTATTGTGTTCCAGTTTTTTGTCCGTCTGTATCCTAAAATCCCACAGCACCTTCACCTGATTGTTCTCCATCACCGCCTCTGGCCTATGCTCATACCATTTCTCAGAATGTGGTAGATTGTTTACTTTGCACAGGTGCCAGTGGATCACCCTGCCCATCACATCGTGTCTCCAGCCCTTATAGTGGGTCTGGGCTAGGTGTTTACACTCGGACACAATGTGAGCCACAGTCTCCTCTCTCTCTCCACAGATCCTGCACAGTGGGCTAGCCTCCTCCTTGTAGATATGGTGCTTCAACCACTTCGTTTTGAGGGCCTGCTCCTGCGCAGCCATTAGCATTCCTTCTGTAGCCTTTTTGAGGTCTCCTCTTCTCAACCAGTTCCATGTCTGTGGATCTCTAAATTCAGTTTTCTCAAAGAAGGTACTATGAAGGGATTTTTCATGAAGGTTGCTCTTCCTCCTTGATGTTATTTCCTCCTTGGACATCCCCTGGCCTACTGTCCCCTCCTTCAGTACAGTTCTGAGCATTGGCTCCTTACTATAGGTCACGTATTTGTATAGGTTGTTTTTCTCCATCTGAACACAGTCCTCTATGCTGATAAGACCTCTTCCACCCTCAGATCTCCTTAGGTAGAGTCTATCGACATCACTCCTCTTGTGGAACATGTTGTAGATAGTCAATAGCTTCCTAGTCTTCCTATCCATTTCTTTTTGTTCAGCAACATTCCATCTCAGAATTCCCGCACTGTACCTAATAATAGACACAGCTCGGGAATTTACTGCGCTTATGGCATTTCTGCTGTTCAGATGTGACTTCAATACGCTCCTTACTCTCCGAATGTATTCAGTTCTTAACAATTCCTTCATTTTTTTGTTCTTTATGCCATCAGCCTCCAGAACGCCCAAATACTTGTATCCTTCCTCAGAGTCAATTTCCTTTATCATCTCACCTGTTGGTATCTGGATCCCGTTACTTCTGCTCAACCTACCCCTCTTCATCACAATGACTCCACATTTACCAATACCAAACTGCATACATATATCACTGCTGAAAATACGGACAGTGTCAACAAGCACATCCAACTCCTTCTCACTTTTCCCGAAGAGCTTAAGATCGTCCATGAAGAGGAGGTGATTGATGGTAAGCTCTCCCCTTCCCAACTTGTATCCTGCTCTCACTTTTCGCAGCATAATGGTCAAGGGCATCAGGGCAAGGACAAACAACAGAGGGGACAGGCTATCTCCCTGGAAGATACCTCTCTTGATCTTCACGCTTCCCAAGGATACTCCAGTTGATGTCAGCTCTGTCTCCCAGGACCCCATACTCCTGCCTAGCAACTGTCTGATGTTATCTGCCACCCTGAAGATCTCCAGGCTTTTGGTGATCCAGGAATGAGGCACCATGTCAAATGCCTTTCTGTAGTCTATCCATCCCATGGCAAGATCAGTGTGTCTCCTCCTGCAATTCCCCATTACCATCTTATCAATAAGCAACTGGTCCTTTGTACCACGTGACTTCTTTCGGCATCCTTTCTGTTCGTCCGGTAACAAGTTGTTTGTGTGGAGGTGATGGTAGATTTCCTCAGACACAATGCTCGTCAACAGTTTCCACATTACGGGCAGACATGTGATAGGTCTATAGTTGGTAACATCATTACCCTTGATTCGGTCTTTCATTATCAGAACTGTGGGTTATTATTATTATTATTATTATTATTATTATTATTATTATTATTATTATTATTGTTATTCCTTGAATCTCAGTCATTGATGTTGGTTAACTGGAAAGTCCGTTGGATTGAATATCAAGCCACTACCTGCAGCCTCAGATATTCAGGACGTATCGGAGGGTTCTTGCCGTTCCAAGCAAGCATGCCTTTTGAAGCGTTCCAAAAAGCGTTATTATTATTATTATTATTATTATTATTATTATTATTATTATTATTATTATTATTATTATTATTATTGTTCTTTGAGTCTCAGTCATTGATGTTATTAAACTGGAAGGGTGGTGGATTGGCAGTATCGGTAGAGGGTCGGACGCCATGCTTTCCAGCATAGTTACGTCCCTTTACGATCTGAGTTCAAATCCCGCCGAGGTTGACTTTGCCTTTCATCCTTACGGGGTCGATAAAATAAAGTACCAGTAATGCACTGGGTAATTGCTGGCCTTGTGCCTAAAGTAGAAACAGTTATTTAACTGGAAAGTTTGTTGAAATGAATATCAAGCTGCTACCTGCAGTCTCCGATATTCAGGACGTATCGGAGGGTTCTTGCTGTTCCCAGCAAGCATGCCTTTTGAAGTGTTCCAAAAAGCGGGGCTGGACTAATCTTCTTTAACCATCCCGGGAAATTCCTTGAGATAGTACCTAGTGCGCCTATGACAATCGGGACAACTTTGACTTCATGGCAGTTCCAAATCCTATTTTACCTCCCACTTTAAGTCCTGGAATCGGTTAATTTTCTCCCTCTCCTTCTCTTGCACTCTCTAGTCGAATGGGCAGGCCACATCCACAATCAGGCACGATCTTTTTTCCTTGTCCAAAACCACCAGGTCAGGTCTATTGTGTTCCAGTTTATTATTATTATTATTACAGCTGCATTTATCTTGCTTTATGTTCATACGAGTTATCACCAAGTCACAACCAGTGACCTCAAGAGACAACAAGGTCCGCCATGTTCAAGAAAGAACATACATACACACACATGCATCTTTAGGTGTTTAGACTTGTGATGTACTTATATTGACAGAATCTTCCTTAGTATATGGGCAGTTCCCATTAGTACTATCTTTTGTATTTCTCCTATACGCGGGTTTCCTGGGATTTGCGATATGTAATCATTAGACCCCTTAGGTATCATTCCCAGAGCGCCTACAACCACTGGTATTGTTTTAGTTCTCAATTTCCACATTTTTCCAATTTCTATCTCCAGGTCCTTATACTTGCTCAATTTTTCAAATGTTTTTATAGATACATTCTTGTCTATTAGAACGGACATATCAATTCGTAGGCATACCCTCTTTTTAAAGTCCTTCAGTATTATATCAGGTCTATTTGCATCTATTTTTCGGTCTGTTTGAATGCTAAAGTTCCACAAGATTGAGATGTGATATTTTCTTTTGATGGGGCAGGTCAAAATGCTTACACATCATCCAATGTATGTATTGTGCAGCTCTGTCATGCCTGTTTAGGTATTCGGTTGGAGCTATAGGACTGCACATTGAAATTATATGATCAATGGTCTCTGGTTGTTTTTTACATACACAGCATAATGGGCTGCATCCACTTTTTATTATGTTGGGTTGGTAACTTTTTGTAGGCAGACACTGATCTTGTGCTGATATAATCAGTCCTTCAGTCTCCGATTTCAGTCCAGATATTCTATCTGTATCTGCCTTAGGGTGATGCATTCTGTGCATGGTTAAGAATATTCTAATTTTTGTATCGAGCCTACGGATCTCTGTGCTTGACCAGTTGATGACATTGTAACTGTAGGTTACTACTGGTATGGTAAGCGTGTTTATGGCATCGATCCTATTCCTTGCATTCAATTCCGTTCTTAAGATTGCTCTTACTCTGCGGTAACATTCCTTCCTTATCCTTTCCCTCATTGTCGAGTGCTTGATTCCGTCTCCTTCACAAACACCTATATGTTTGTAAGTTTCCTCTTGATCAAGTTCTCTTATCACATTCCCCCGATCAAGATTAATGTCTGAACTTTTCAGCAGCTTTCCTCTGGTGAACGTTGCTTTGGCGCATTTATCTAGTCCAAACTCCATTTTAATGTCATCACTGAACTGCTCCACAGTGGATAATAGCCCTTGCAATTGTTCATCATTTTTTGCAAATAGTTTCAGGTCATCCATGTAGAACAAGTGATTAATGGTTTTGTCATATACTTTATATCCATGTTTTGTTTCATTGAGCATTTTACTTAATGGTATAAGTGCGATGCAGAATAAAAGCGGTGATAAAGAGTCACCCTGAAAAATTCCACAATTAATATTAACTTCTCCAGCTTCCAGTGATTTTGTTTCACTATTCAAAAGGAGTGTCGTTTTCCATGTCTTCATACTGAATGACAAGAACCTCTTGACAACGGGAGATATTTTGAAAATCTCTAAACATTTTTCAATCCAACTGTGTGGCAAACTATCGAATGCTTTTTTATAATCTATCCAAGCAATTGATAGATTTTTGTGTCTATTATGACAATCTTCCAGTATCATTTTGTTAACCAAAAGCTGATCCTTACAGCCATATGAGCCTCGTTTACACCCTTTCTACTCATTGGGAAATAGGTCATTTGTTATCAGGTGGTCATATGTATATCCAGTTAGGACTGATGTTAAAATTTTATACATTTTATATATTTTATTATTATTATTATTATTATTATTTTTCTTTGAGTCTCAGTCATTGATGTTATTTAACTGGAAAGTTTGTTGAAATGAATATCAAGCCACTACCTGCGGCCTCAGATATTCAGGACGTATCGAAGGGTTCTTGCTGTTCCCAGCAAGCATGCCTTTTGAAGTGTTCCAAAAAGCGGGGCGGGGCCAATTTTCTTTAACCATCCCTGGAAACTTTTTGAGATAGTACCTAGTGCGCCTATGACAATCGGGACCACTTTGACTTCATGGCAGTTCCAAATCCTTTTTACCTCCCACTTTAAGTCATGCTATCGTGTCGAATGGTCAGGCCACATCCACAATCAGGCACGATCTTTTTTCCTTGTCCAAAACCACCAGGTCAGGTTGCTTTGGCACGTTATATTCCGTTGTCTATTAATAACAATGGATACTGTCTTTCGAGTAGAATTTCTTTTAGTTCTTGGAATCTTTTATTCTCAGTTTCATGATTTGAGACAATCGCACAAATATATATTTCTTTATTTTGAATAAATATATTCTTTTATTCTTGTGTGGTCTGTGTGTGTGTGTGTGTGTGTGTGTGTGTGTGTGTGTGTGTGTGTGTGTGTGTGTGTGTGTGTGTGTGTGTGTGTGTGTGTGTGTGCGCGCGTACGTGCGTGCAAAATGGAAACGGAAAAAACAAAGCAAACAACACAGTACAATGAAGCAATATAGTAGTTTAACGCTTGATTTAGTAGGAAAAGAATCTTTATGTTTGGACACTTGTTTTTCGTCAGAATGAGAAATAAAATATGAAATAGAAAGATAGAGAGTGACAAGAGGAAGGAACGGAAAAACATTTTTGACAAAAAGCACGTGTGTATTCAGTCCGCCATTTAGGAGAAAAAAATCCACATGATTTCCCTCAACTAAATCCTTCTCCCAACTCGAAGACCGTTTCCACAATACTTCTTTACCACATAGCTTAATTTCGTAATTTTCTTTATTCTTTGTATCGTCGAGCTAACCACGGGTATGCTCATAATTGAGAAAATTTCGTGGACTGGCTGTTTAGCCCTGATACGACAAACGTATGATCAAAGGCATTCCAGTCGTATCCATTCTGTCGTTTATTCGACCTTAATGTATCTAGCACCTCATTATACAATGTCACTTTCTTTTTTAAAACATTAGATTGCCTTTGTGAGTGAAATTGGGTAGACGGAAACTATACGGAAGACCATCGAGTGGACTGTACCTTTAATTCAAAGGACCGGCCTTGTCGCACACTGTCACGCTGAATCTCACTGAGGATTACGTTAATAGTGCACGTGTTTGTGAAAAGCCCAACCACATACCCAAATTTCTTAGGCATTCGGCCATGCTGCGTCCACTCGAGAATACAAAGTTAGGACTTTATATATTTTTATTTAACAGCTTATTAATCAGTTTAAGTCTAAAGTTTCGTTAGGCCAGTGCTTATCCTGGTTTCATGGCGTGAAGCGACTGAGAGTACAAAACTCCCTCCTGGACAGGATGCCAGTCCATCGCAGGGTTAAAACCCCAGTTATTGCTGGCACTCATTTTAGCTGTGTATACTGGAGCTATATGAAATGAAATGGAACAATAACAAATGAAATGTTTTGCTCAAGAACACAACACACAACCCAGCGCAGGAATCGAACTCACGGCATTATGATCCTTACCACTAGGCCACACACCTCCACTTATTAATCAGTTGTTAGGGAAAATTAATATTATTTTCCTCTTTAAAAAACTGTCAGGTCCTCATTCCAGTGAGTACTTATGTATGTGTGGGGGATGGGGTATTCAAGCTCCGTTGGTTCCGTTGATGAGTGTTCTAGTTGTTCGAATTACGGAATAGCTGCTCAGGAAATTAATATTTAAGTGACTGAGCATTCCGCAGACACGGACATCCTTAACGTAGCTTTGGACGTGGGGGTGGGGTGGGAAGATTAATTCGGATTTTTGAATTACAACTAGGACTCACTTTTTAGCAGGTGTGTGGAGTGGCGGAACGTGAAATAGCGTTTCAGGCTCAAGAACACAATGCACTGCCGCGAATCGAACTCAAGAGCTTATGGTCGTGAGATGGTCTATGAAATAATTCATTGAATACTATTACTGCAATTACATATGTGCTATTTAATAATTTATCCAGACTTTATCAATTTTATGAACTTCTCAGTTATTAAACTTTAAAGTACTGGTAAATTCTCCACTTGTTATGCTACGCCATACTTGAACTGGTATGTTTTAAGGGTGGGGGTGGGTTGTTGTCGTTGCAGACCTGCCAACTTCTAAAAACCCAAATGGGGAGTACCATGAAAAAAAGTGCCCCAAAACGGGAGAAATTAGGCAAAATGGGGAGATTTTACATAATGAAAGTTATACTCATTTTTGCAATAGAAGACATCTCTCACCCACCCCAAAGTAGGTGGGAGATCTCCCAATCGGATGGGGGAGAGTTGACAGGTCTGTCGTTGTTTAATCCAGATCAGTTTTGGCCGAGCAGATCTTTAACCAAATATGTTCTAGTTTTTACCATCACATCGCTTTTTATGAACAGTACTATATTATCCAATGATTCCTTCGTAATTTAAGAAATTAGAATATGATCTCAGACAGATTAGGCTGCATTTTTTAGCAAGTCGAATGAGTATGTAATGATTACCTTCGCTGGAACATTTCTATATTTTTCCTAATCTGTTGTTCATATATCGTCTCCTACTTCGCCTCAAAGTGTTCTCCCGATAGGATTGTATGTCTTTTGTTGTTGGTTTGTATTCCACTGTAAAGTTATTTTCATGTTTTTAATTAATCTCCCAGCAGAATTTATTTGATTTTTTTTTTTTTATCAAACTTTTAATTCTGTTGAAAGAATCGCTTACATTTTATTTCTTAATTTTCTTATCCAAGTTTTTGCTATGATCTGATATTTTAATTTCTTTTACGTTTCAATAGTGTATATTGAAGCTCAATGTGATTTTATAGTCCACGGCAACGTTTCGCTCTTTCTTTTACAAGGTCCTCGACCCTGAGTAAATATACCCATAAACATCCTTACTGAAGTGTTTATTAACACCTTGAATATATTTTCTAATTATTCACAGTTGTATAAATAACATTACAAATTGTGGTGTATTTGTGTACATATTGGGATAGTAAAATCAGACAAATAAATCAGTCACACACACACATATACACAAGGTCCGAACACAGACGAACCAAACTCCCACTGTCATCGCCTCCGTCTCTCCCACTCTCCCCATCTCTCACCATTATGAGCAAATGGAGGCCCACGCGCTGGCCACTCACGGCCCCAGCAGAGAGAATAGAGAAGGAGTACCCGGAGGATGGTGAAGGAGATGCGCTGGAAAAGCCATTCCAGTTCGCGAGGTTCACTTCAACAGTTAGCCAGTTCTGTGCCGATGGTAGTGAGTAGGGAGGTGGCCCTAGGGTCAAGGACACCAGAAGTCTCTACTGCTACAGGCTCGACTGCAAACCTGTCGGAGTGCGACGGATATTTTGAGATTTTTTTTTATTATTGCATTTTCATATCTTTCGTGTTTTTGTGCTCTTTCCTTTACATATTAGACTACTCCTTTTCTATTTCGTTAAGTAAAAGTCAGTCTTTACTCATTTTCTTGTTATTGTTATTGTTATTTTTTTTATATATTAAATATTTATTATCATATAACAAATTTATAAGATTAAATAGAAGTACATATAAGTAATCAATGAATTATTGCTAGGAACTTTATAAATATAATACACAGAAATATATAATCAAAGTGAGAGAAAAAAGACAATTCAACACAAAATGGCCACACACCACAAGGATCATCGGAAATGTTTGAGGCAAGTTAACACGCTCTCAGCATTACCGCAGGTGGTGGCGAGGCTAAGGCACTGAAACAACTAAGCATCCTTAGAGCATCACCTAACATCTCGACAAGGCGAGCTGCTAACGTTTTCAAGAACTTTACTGTCAGCGGGCCCAGCTCCACCAAACGTCTGGAACGCCATAAGCTGGAAAAAATAGTTATTTGATAATTCCCGGTGCTTTAGGATTTTATTCCGTTCGGCTAAGGAAGCAGATGTTGTTATTGCGCCGAGATCAGATCTAATTAAATTGACCTGGGATTAAAGTTATCCAATGTATCTTTTCTTTTTTAACATTGTTGTATGAAATTTGAAGGAGATTTGGCGGCTGTTTCTGACAGGTCAAGTGACCACGTAGAGGCTCACTTGTTGGCTCTACATTCTCTTTTTGTTAATCTTGTATGGTATATATTTCGTTCCGTGGCGGCATGTGGATTTGTGGTTAGGCTGTTCGATTCCCGGTGGCATGTTATGTCCTTGAGCCAGACACTTTATTCCACGTTGCTCCAGTCCACTCAGGGAGTGAAAATGATGTGTACCTTTAATTCAAAGGGCCAGCCTTGTCACACATTGTGTCACGTTGAATCTCCTTGAAAACTAAGTTAAAGATGCATCCGATGGTCTTCAGTTGAGCTGACCCCTCATACGTTGTTCTCGATCATATTTTTTAGGACCATAGACTCACCAACTAACCTCACCCTGTGGTCTCCAGATATGCTGTCGCTTTACTCTTCCTTTTCTCTCTGTTCCCCAGCACAAGCTAGTTTTATATCACACACACACACACACACACACACACACACACACACACACACACACACACACACACACACACACACACACACACACACACACACACAAACACACACACACACCCCATGGTTCATCCCACATCACATGTCCATTCTCCTCTTATCACCCATAATTTGATTTCCTTTCCTAAGCCCCGCACTCACCAATCCTTTCTCCCCAAAACGTCATCTCTGGAATTTCCTTCCCACCCATACTTTCCATGTAGTCGTTGACTTAAACATATTTAAGCTGAACATCAACTGCATCAATTTACCATATTTCGGAGGTCTTCATTAAGTTCATGGGTGGAGTCTCTTTCTTTTAAGTAAATAATTTTTTTAATTAACACATTAAGAAATTGCTCCAGCTAGGAATTGAAACCGCCCAAAATGTAAATAAGTACATGAATTCATAAATAAATAACTGCAGTAATGAAAAACTGTCATTATTTGTCGTGGATTGGCAGTATCGGTAGAGGGTCGGACGCCATGCTTTCCAGCATAGTTACGTCCCTTTATGATCTGAGTTCAAATCCCGCCGAGGTTGACTTTGCCTTTCATCCTTACGGGGTCGATAAAATAAAGTACCAGTAATGCACTGGGTAATTGCTGGCCTTGTGCCTAAAGTAGAAACAATTATTTGTCGTGGATTGGCAGTATCAGTAGAGGGTCGGACGCCATGCTTTCCAGCATAGTTACGTCCCTTTACGATCTGAGTTCAAATCCCGCCGAGGTTGACTTTGCCTTTCATCCTCACGGGGTCGATAAAATAAAGTACCAGTAATGCACTGGGTAATTGCTGGCCTTGTGCCTAAAGTAGAAATAATTATTTGTCATGCTTTCCAGCATAGTTACGTCCCTTTACGATCTGAGTTCAAATCCCGCCGAGGTTGACTTTGCCTTTCATCCTTACGGGGTCGATAAAATAAAGTACCAGTAATGCACTGGGTAATTGCTGGCCTTGTGCCTAAAGTAGAAACAATTATTTGTGCAGTTTCTGCAACTTTATTTTGAAAGCTATTTACGCCTTTTTTTTTTTTTTTTTTTTTTTTTCATTGCCTATTTATATATTTCGAAAATCTTATTGAAGTGTAGTTTTTTTTCCCGAGAGAAAACCACATGTATAAAGTAAGAATGAAGTCTTGGAGTACATCTTCTAGAGTTCTGTAATTCTGTAGTTCATTAATTCTTACTATCTTTCTTTCTTTCTTCTTCCACGTCGCCAATACGATTAAAATTGGTATTTCAATAGAAACCAGAGAAGTCTGTGTGTTCTGCTAGCAGATTGCTGTGTAAGAAAGTCAATTAAATAAAACTACGTCCAACTGAAAGTATTACATTCGATATTGAGTAAATAATGAAACCAAGTTAAACTAACAAATAATTTATTTAACGAATTTTAATTGCTTTCTTGCGGTTAAAACTACGAGTTGCTATTGCTACTGAACTTAATTTAACAACATTCTAGTCGCTGTTGGATACCTAGAGCTTGGGTTCGCTAATATACACTGTCCGTTTGATATGATAGTTTCTACGCCCTTTGTTAGATGTCTAACCTCTCTGGCTAATTATATGAACGTGAAACAAAAAACCTTGAGATCGACAGGAAACTTTCAGAAGTCAGTTGTAAACAGGTTATTTGGTGTTATCGGATCGATATGACAATCTTGCGACCGCTGTTGGATGCCAAAGCATCTGGCATGGTTGATATTGTTTCCGGTGAAAACCCATGTTAATTCTGTTATAAACAGGACGTGTAGTAATGATTATAATAGCATCTTGTCGACAACATAATAGTAATCTTTTTAAAGCGACGGTTATTTGGAATGTGGCTAAACGTTGCGCAGTATGAACGCTGTAGAATAATGGTAGAATTCTTCCCCCAAAACAATTTGCGTTCGATCTTGATTGATTTATTTCACTTCGTTTACTTCTCACATTGTCTGTCTGGAGAGGGCTGGATATCCTTACACTAACATGCCTTTGACACAATATGTAAAAAGTCTGGTACTTTCTCAGAAATTCAATGATATATTTATTGAATTCTCCAATAACTGTTTATTCCGCTGCCTTCACATCAACACTACCGGTTTCTGTTTTGTTTTTGCTTTGTTTTGTTTTTCTGGTTTTGTTTTATTTATTTTGTTTTTTTTTTGTTTTTTTTTTGTTTTTTTGTTTTTTTGTTTTTTTGTTTTTGTTTTTTTTGTTTTTGTTTTTTTTCGTGGTGGAACTGACATAACACGTTTTGTTTACAACATAGAACAACATGGATGCAGACCAACCAATAAATAGGTTAACAAGACGACAAAAGATTACAAACACCCACACGATCTTAGTATGGGTGTTCTTCTCCCATATGCATTTACATGCATATGAAAATACATATAGATATGCACACACATATGTACACACACACACATATGTACACACGCACACACATATGTACACACACAAATGTACACACGCACACATATTTACACACACACACAGACATATGTACACGCTATTGGATGACTGCTTACTTCCATGTGTTCATCTGCCCTTAGACAGGTTTTGTTTGTTTTTCGCACAAGGTGTCCAAAATTCAACCTCCTCGCCAAACAGGGTTGTGAGGTTTCCGTTTTAATCGCCGACGACTCAAAGCTGCAACGATTTGTATTAGATTACATGCTACCAGTAACTCTAATGAGGTACCTGACACGCCATACATACAGGAACCAGGGAGAAAACAGTCAATAATCAATGAATAAAAGCTCTAAGTTACATGATGTTACATGATAGGGATTAAAAGAAAGATTTATAAACATCTTACCATATCAGAATTCCTATTAAAAATTATTCTCATACTTAAATTTAAATTCCACAAACCACTCAAGCACTCTTGAATCCAATCTCGTGCAAGCACTTCATATCCATACTTTGAAGCTAGAAGTGCAGGATCCGATTAAGGCACTGCACAAAACGGTAATGAGAATGTTCCCGTAACTTCACTTAAACGGCAAGGGGCTTGGAAGATAATAAAAGGAGTGGTGGTGATGGTGGTGGTGGTGAGGAGGAGGAGGTGTATTGAAGGGCATTAAGTTGAAGAAGAGTAGAAATTGAAAATACAAAGGAGATTACATTGTAGAGGAGATCGGTAGAAGTGAGAGAGTGGGAGAGGGTGGCGAGAGAGAGAATACCAAGGTATCAATGGTTGTTGGCTGTTGTATTTTGAGAGAATATAATTTCCTCTGTGTGTGTGTGTGTGTGTGTGTGTGTGTGTGTGTGTGTGTGTGTGTGTGTGTGTGTGTGTGTGTGTGTGTGTGTGTGTGTGTGTGTGTGTGTGTGTGTGTGTGTGTGTGTGCGCGCGCGCGTGCGTGTGTGTGTGTGTGTGTGTGTGCTGAGCCCCAAATCAACACTGATTGG